>PVLD010000265.1:0-149636 GCA_004027595.1 Dinomys branickii | reverse complement strand
AAAGTTTTAAAAAAAATAATTCGCATGGCTGGGGATGTAGTTCAGTGGTAGAGGCTTACCTAGCGTGCACAAGGCCCTTGGTGCAGTCCCCAGGACTGGGGGAAAAAAAGATAATTTGTCAGAGTTTGACTCATTTAATCCTCATTACAACCCTAGAACAGTCCCTATTGCTGTCCCACGTTTTAGATGAGAAAGTTTGAACTCAGAGAAGTTAAGTAAATTCCCTAAGGTTAAGAAAGAGACGGAGTTGGGATTCAAGGGCAAGTGTTCTGGGAGATCTTTGGCAAATGGGAAGGGGGGGGCCAAGAGGTAGAGAGGGGGAGGGGGAAGCAGGGAAGAGGACATCAAAAGCGGGTGTGTTGTGTGCACGGACCGGCTCCCCCGGTGGGGGTAAGCATTGTGCACTGCAGACATGTGCTAAGGAGAATAATCATTTTAAAAAACCACCCAGGTGGTTTGACACAAAATTCTATTCAATGAGTACATTATTTAGCTTGTGCAGCAAAAAAGCCAAAGGAAAGGTAAGCAGAAAAAAAGTTTTAAAGAATATAGTGATGGTAATTGTTTAAGCATTCTGTACTTTTTATTGTAATATTTACTGTATGTGTCAGCACACAAAAATAAATTACCTGCTTTACTATATGACAGTAAAATATTAACACTGCTGCCCTCCAGTAAAGAATTAGTATTTTTTAAAGTGAGTTTTATTATAAGTGTGTTGTGTGATCATAAGCCTTTAATTAGTATGTTAAGTTTCTGGAAAGGTATTGTTTACCTATTTTAAAGTTAAAAGTGGTGGGACAATGGAAGGCTGTTAACTTCTCACACTTTTCTGTTATTTTTTCTATTTCAAAAGAGAGAAATGAAATTTTGACCATCTTTCATGGTTCAATTTCCCCAGCCACTCTAGTCAGAAGTAATCTTTATCTCTTCTGGATTCCAGTGGCACTTATTTATGCCTCCATGTCAGTTTTTCTTACCCTGTTGACTAAGTGACTGTACATGTGCTGCGTGCCCAACACTGGGCTGGATGCTTGAGGATGCAGAGATGCAGAAAGGAATCTTGCCCTAGTGGGCAGAGAAGGTGCAACCAGCTGGAACATGATAATTGCTGTATTCTGTACACAGTCCAGTGGGCCTATGTTAGCACCCCTAGGGGTCAGGGAAGCTGCTTACTCCATGTTGTATGTATGTTATTTGTTCTAGACTTTAAGCTCATTGAAATTATGAAATGAATGTATCAATATGAGCTGCATGTTTTAGAGGCTTTGTGCTAGATTTTATATTGTAATTGCAAGTAATAAATGAAGTCTTACAATTTTTTATAAAGTGCATTTAATTCTGATTTTACAAATAAGGTCACGTAATGAAGACCCAAATGGCATTTAAAAAAAAACTTACAGTGAAAAATCTCAGATTCCTATGGCCCCATTCAATTCCCACTTCCCACCCCTCATACTCACTATTGTAACTACTTTTGTCATTTGCCTGTATCTTTCCAATATCTTTTTGTGTAGATACCAACAAAAGATTCTTTTGTGTTTTTTCAGGAAAATTTCCAGATGTTCCAAGGTAGACCTTGCGAGACTATGTACCCTAACGAGTATTTCCCGCATGGGATAACAAACGGAGCTAATTGGTATAATGTCCCAGGTAAAGACTTTCAAGTCCTTACAGCTTGATGGGTTTTCTACTCTCCTGGACAGTGCTGCTTGTTGCTAACCTTTTCTTATTTTTTTATTTTGAGAAAGGACCATTTCTTTTAAAAAATACTGTTTAAATAGTTTAAGACATTCAAATAACCTTTATAACTATTTTGCATTTGGTGCTCTTTGAGTAAAAGTAACACTGTAACTTCCTAAAAGTGTTACATTTTCCTCAAGTGTGCCTATAGGAAAAATGTAAGCTACACTTGAGTTCTACTTGGACATACGAGGACACATTTGGCCTGGACCGAAAGCGTGAGAGCCTTCCCAAGAATGCATTACTGTTTTTCAACCAACGCTGATCCAAGATAAATTTGGCGTTTTACTAAGAATGCTTTCTACCTTGTAGGATCTGAATATTAAAATGTCTTCATAATAACTTAATTTTCTGCCCTATAGGTGGTATGCAGGACTGGAACTATTTACAAACAAATTGCTTTGAAGTAACTATTGAACTAGGTTGTGTGAAGTATCCATTTGAGAAAGATCTGCCAAAGTTTTGGGAACAGAATCGAAGATCTTTAATCCAGTTTATGAAACAGGTGACTATTCAAGAGTGAAGTATGATTTTGTCCAAGAGCAAGATTTTTATGTAGTGATTTTAGAATATACCCTTTTAAATTCCAATTTGTTTTAGTGTATTTACTCAGTTTGCATTCCATTTTGTTTAGTGTATTTATCTAGAAAATTTATGGACGCTACTGAGTTTATCTGAATGTACCAGAAAGAGTTGAAGAAAATAACTAAACAAATTAGTGACATTTTGCCCTTAATGATTACTGGTCACTTTTTATCCTCTTCATAAAAGGAGCTAAAGCATAAATTAGCTACATTCCTAAACTTTTGTCAGGTGATAGAAAGATGAGCTGTGGGGTAAGTGATTTTATTCCTTTTCTTATCGCCCGGGATTTATTATGAAACGTTTAATTTCCCTTTGTTGTTATACATGGTGATCTATAGGTAAAGACTATAAGAAAAATGCTAATGGTTATTTAGGATAATCTGACTAATAATACTTTGTACATTTCTGCTGTTGTTGTTTTCCTGTATGGTATAAAGTTATTGGGTTTATATTAACATTTAAAATCATTTTATTCTGAAAAAATTAAATATACAAAAGTTTTAAGGCTAGCACAATGAAGGAATACTCCTATTCCTACACCTAGGTTTAACAGTTCTTAACCTGTTGTTATGTTTGCTTTATTCATATGAAACACATACACACCCAATGCACATTTTTGGCTGAATTATTTTAATATAAATTGGAGGTGTTAAGATATTTTACCTGCAAATATTTCAGCACAGCTCTCCCCAAAATAAGGATTTTCTCCTGTGTGTCACCTCCAAATGCCACTGTTTCATCTAAGAAAACTAACAGTGATTCTCAAACATTCTGTAACACTTAGTCTGTGTTCAGGTTCCCATGTGTCCCCAAAATGTAATTTCATCACTATATCTTAGAACCAGGATCCCGTCAAGTTTTGTTCATTTGATTATTATATCTCTATCTAATTTGCCTAATTTTTTTAAAATGACATTTTCTTTTTGAAGAGCCCAGGCCGGTTTTCTTGTGGAGCATCCTGCATTTTGCAGGAGGTAGGCTAACCCAAAGTGTACCATTTTATTCTCTGTGATAAGGACAAACCAAGACTCTGAAAAATTAGTCTTTAGAAATTAAAAAATTTTAATGAGTATTTATGTATAGCTTTTCTTTTTTTTTTTATGTTTTTTATGTATAGCTTTACTCTGAACTAAATTCCTGTCTCATTAGCTTACATTATTAACAATCTATTGTTTGGGATGTGAGCTCTCAAAGTGATTAGATGGTGATCTTTACCATTAAAATCTGGTGTTCTTATCCCTTATTCAGGTTCATCAGGGTGTCAAAGGATTTGTCCTTGATGCTACAGATGGCAGGGGTATATTAAATGCCACCATTAGTGTTGCTGAAATTAATCACCCAGTGACTACCTACAAAACTGGAGATTACTGGCGTCTCCTAGTTCCAGGAACTTACAAAGTCACAGCATCTGCCCGAGGGTGAGTGATGGGCACTCTGCATGCATAGGAGGAGGAAACAAACATGGCTGCATGCTGGGTTACTTCAGAAAGTCCGAGGGAGCCTGCTAAGCAACCTAGAGCTCAGTGCTGGGAACTCTCCTCTAATGGAGAATTGAGTATGCAAATTGTCACATATAAGAAATCTGTGCACCCTCACCTTCTCTGCTCTGGTTACCTAATCCTTATCAAGATACAAGTGCCATAGTGAACAGTTTCCCTTACTGGTGATAACAATTCTGGGAAGTACCTATTAGTTGAAGAAGAAAATACTCCTGTTCTGCCACATATTTTAGTCACAGTGTCCAGTAGGTGCCACTGTGTTACATTTGAGTACAGAGTCTTTTAAAGCTCTATAGACAATCCTTGTTTTAGTGTTGTACATTTGCCTTACTGCTTCAGAGTAGGGCATTTTTATCTTTTTTAAAGGTTTTATTCCCACAAAGATTTATTTATTAAGCTTCTTTGCTGGCCTCAAATTCCTGAACTTCAGCAGTCTTCCCACAATCCTCCCAAATTAGCTGGGACTACAGGTTAGTGCCATGGTTCCCAACTAATATTTTTATTTTTGTACTGGGAATTGAACTCATGACCTTGTGCTTGCCAGGCAGCAGGGGCTGTGCTGTTGATGTATCCCTGGCTCCCCAACTTATTTTTGCTCATTAAAGAAAAGAGAAAATTGGCCAGGCATGTTGACACATACCTCTAATCCCAGCACTGAGGAGAAGGAAGAAGGATCACGATTAGTTCATTGTCAGCCGAGGCTCATTGAGAGTTAAAGGCCAGGTGTTTGGTTGGGTTTTTGGTTTTGTTTCTTGAGACAGGGTCTCACCATGTAGTTTAGTCTGGCCATGAACTCGCTGTGTAGGTCAGGTTGGCCTCTTAACTGGTGGCAGTCCTGCTTCTTCCTCCGGAGTGCTGGGATTACAGGTTTGGGTCACTATGCCCAGCTATGTTGTTCTCTGTTTTTTAAGGCTTTCAGATATCTAATGATCCATAAACGGAGGCATTAGAACATCACTATTGAGTAACAAAATCTTTCCTTCAGTCCATTTTAGCAGAGTACTATATTAGATAAATTACAGCAGCAGGGTATCTGAGAAGTAGGGCAGGAGTGATGTGTTTGGGAATGAAGGTCCTAAATTGGTACCTCTCAGACTTTTCCACTCACGTACCCTAATGGCAGACAAGTGAGTTCCAGATTCCAGGAGAAATGAGGTATCTACTGCAAGCACAAACTTCCACTTGAAGTCATATTTTTAATTCATTCCTATTTTGCTTATACCTATGTTTCTTTGTTAATATTTTTAAAATTGTAAATTACTTCAAAATTTAAAATAAGATTCTTTAAGAAGATGCACCACATTTATTCAGAAGATTCACATATCATCTGTTCCCCAGGACAGTACTTGTGTACTCTGGCTGAGAAGTGTAGCCCTGCTCTTTCTGCTTTATTGTAGGTATAACCCAGTTACCAAGAATGTGACTGTCAAGAGTGAAGGTGCTACTCAGGTCAACTTCACACTTGTTCGATCTTCAACAGATGCAAACAATGAATCCAAAAAACGAAAGGGGGACAGCACCAGCACTGACGATACCAGTGACCCAACTACTAAAGAGTTTGAAGCTTTAATTAAAGACCTCTCAGCTGAGAATGGTTTGGAAGGCATCATGTTAAGCTCCTCCTCAAACCTGGCTCTTTATCGATACCATTCATATAAAGACCTATCAGAATTTTTGAGAGGACTTGTAATGAATTATCCACTTATTACAAATCTTACCACGTAAGTGTCACCTTCTAACTGACTTTTTCTTTTTTGTCCTTAAGATGATTTATTCAGCATCAGCCAGGCTGAATAAGGTCTTGCTTAGAGATAAGTGTTTGGGACCTAAAGGTACAGAGTTGGAGTTTACTTGTTTTGCAGTAGGTACTCGGTTGGAGATATTCCTAACAATGTATCTTAGAAACTTTTATGGGATACCCTGGGGGAGAATTATTTGTTGAATTAACAATGTACAGTCTGAGCCCTTATGAAATATAAAATACTCTTCTTAGTGCTTACTCTGGGTTAATATTAAAGTTCTTTTCCACTTTGCAGCTGCAGATTCATGTTTTGATTAAATATTGCTTAGTTTTATTTTGATGATAGCAAGGGAGGAATATGGAACTGAGTTTATCAGGGATCATGTATAACCTCTTTTTCGGGTTAAAAACATGAGTCCTCATAACTGTCGTTTCTTGTAGTCTCATCTATTCATAGTCTCTGTTAGCCAAAGCTCTAGGAAGATGCTTGACTGAGGTTCCTGGGAAAACGTAGAACTGGCTTCCGTAAAACTGATGGTTGAGTGAGCCAGCCTTTCCCTTCTCTTTCTGGGGCTTCTCCACCTCACTTCCCCTGTCTCATTAGACATCTTCTTTAGGTCTTAGTTGCTCCAAAATTGTTTCCATGGTTAATTTATTCTTGTGTTTGCTTACTGTAGGTCAGGTCTTGACCTTTTCCCTCTGTTGAGCATGGTCTGGCCTTTTACCTTTTACTTTATCTTTCTTCATTGGTCCTTCTAATTTATCAGAAAATTTAGCTTCTTAAATTCTTTTTTTCTATCTTCTTAAATTCCAATTTGTAATTTTTATAGATGCAAGGAGTGATAGTTACTGTGGCAATATAAATTCCTTCCTTCCTTCAACTGATTCTTCAGTCAACTTATTCTTCCTTATTCAGATTTTAAAATCATTCATCTTAGCACCACATAGAATTTTAGTATCGCTGAACAGTATCATGAGGAAGAATAACTTTTTTATTCTATTAATCTTTCTCAATGCTGATCTATTTTTCTAACTCTACTAACTCTCCTTATATTAAAGAAAGCACACCTTAAGCCCAGGCAAGCAGAACATTTGACCATTGTTTTATTTTTACTGAATTATTTTTGCTGCAAAACTAAATAGTAAAATTTAAAGTCTTGTTTACATAGGCCTAGACTTTAAAAGGGAAGTTTTATGCAAGTATTCCCATAATAAAAATGTAAGTTAGTTAGTTTAAAAGACAGATTATTTATCGTGTATAGGTACAAATTCTCTATGATGAATGTGATCATTATGTATATCTAACGTATACCAATAAAATCTGATTTTTTAAAAAGAGAGATTATAGAAAATAGGAAAAATACTGTGAAGATGGTATGAAAAGGACTGAATTTGGAGGAATGCTGAACTAAATCATACTATTTCCTAAATCTGATAATAGTTTACTTGTGTTTGACTTTTTTCAGTCAAGGGAAACCAACTTGTGTTTTATGTTCATTTTTATTTTTAAAACCTGTAAGTCAGAGTTATCATAGTGCTTAATTACTTGCTGACTTTTTGTTTCTGGCCTTTGAAAGTTTGGGACAGAGTGCTGAATATCGTCACATTTGGTCCCTTGAAATCTCCAATAAGCCCAACATATCTGAGCCTGAAGAACCGAAGATTCGTTTTGTTGCTGGTATCCATGGAAATGCTCCGGTTGGAACTGAACTACTTTTGGCTCTGGCGGAATTTCTCTGTCTGAACTACAAAAAGAACCCAGCTGTTACCCAAGTAAGAGAATAGCCTGTTGTGACATGTTTTAATAGGAAAAAGCTCAGTGATACATTGATATCAGGGAACCATTTAAAATTTTAAGGTTCTTGTTATATTTTTACACAGAGCACTTTTGTTATATTATAAATGTTACTCTTTAAAGAGGAACAATTTTGTATATACTCATTATTAATACTGCCTTTCTGTTGTATTTCTGTGTATATACTAAGGGACATAGAGAAAAAATAAAAGTTTATATTCAGCTCTTTACTCCTTAAGCCAAATTACCCTTTTTTAATGAAATTTTTTATTGGTACATCTGTGGGGTATGTAATGATTACATTTATCCCAGGAGTCTGTGCGTGTCCATGATGTGTGTATGTCACATCTTCTTCTTTGTTGCTGTTCCCTTTCCCTCTCATCCCTGCCTGCTCCTTCCAACTCTTGTTCTCCTTTCCACTTGCAAAGCAAGGTAACCTTCTACACTTTCACTCCTACTGCATCACAACCTGAGGGGCCCATAACTAGGGTGCTACACTAAAACATGTAGTGAAAGACCATTTTTCTCTCCATGTAGCAACTTTTAAAAATTGTTTAATAGTGTGGCTGGTCAGAGATTCTACAAAAAGTGCTATGGCATTGTCTACTTTAGCCAATGACTACAGAAAAGAACTTTGGTCCAGGGGGCTTGATCATGTATGATTAGACAAGCAATCTAGTTCCAAAGGAAAAAAGAGTGCATGCTTCTAGAATTCTCTCTAATCAACACTGTCCAACTTTAGAAAAGGGGGAAAGAACTAATATTTGTTGAAGATATACTGTATGCCACCTGGGTACTTTGTGTGTGTCATTCATTTAATTTTCAACTCTATAAAAATGATTATCTCCCTTCTATACCTGTGGAAACTGAAGTAGAGTTATATGTTAACTTATACAACATCTTTCAGTTGTAGTTGGTAAAACAGGAATTTAAAGCCAAACCCAAATTAAAAGTCTAATTTTTGTGTTATTTTTTGCATAAAAAATTATAAATAAATAGCACTAAATGTATCTCACTCTAGACCTTCACACAGTGTTCTTCAACCATACTGCTTCCCCCAGAGTTATTTGGAAAACACTGATATCATATTTAGGGTCATGATATGTGACTAGGTGAGATAAACTTCAAGGAGACTTGATCAAAAATTATTTTGCAATCTTTAGCAAAGCACATTGTATTATGACTTCTTATAAGTTGTAAATAGTTTCTCAAAGACGTTTTTGTTCCTTTTTAAAATGGGAGAGTATTTAAGTCAGTTTTTTTCAACCTGGCCTGCACATTGGAAACCTCCGGGAAATATTAAAAAATATCAGTACGTAGGCTTCATCCCCAGAGGGATCAATATTTCTTTAAAAACTCCTTAGGCTCCCAAAACCCAACAAGGTTTTGTTTTGTTCTGTTTGGTAATACTGGAGATGGAACTGGTACCTGGCACAGGCTGGGGACCTGCTTGCTGCACTTCTGAGCTGTCTCTGCAGCCCAGATTTTCTTACATTCAGCTAGGTTTGTGACTTACTGGTCTTAAAGTTAGAAGAGACTGTACAACTTAGTTCTAGCAGCAATTTTAGAACTCTTCCCAGGAGAACTTGCCTCACTTGTTTAATTGGGCTTGAATAATCATTCATAATACATTATCACTTAAGATTGCCGTTAGTTTTGACCTAAGGGTCAAAAGTACCCAGAGAGTTTAAATATACAGCTTGACTAGCGATTCCCATCACCAGAAATTTTGATCCAGTAGGCCTGTTGTAAAGTCTTAGGTATATCTTAGAAAAAACCTCTGCTCAGGAACAGATTTAAGAACCAATAAATTGAAGGGTCTCAAATATTTCCAATTTATAAACTATTTTATGAGAATAAATAATCCAGGGATCACTTACTCTTCTTACTACTAGAAATATATATATCTCAGAAATTAGTTCATGTCATATGTGCAGGTATTAATGACTGTGGCTCATCTGGATGAGCGATTACAGGAAGACATATATCCTACCTCACTGTATTTTTCTTTTTTTTTTTTTTTTGGCGGTACTGGGGATTGAACTCAGGACCCTGCACTTAGCTAGGCAGGCGCTTATTCCACTGAGCTATATCCCCAGCCCCACCTCACTGTATTTTGATAAGCTGATTTTAACTCTTTGATCTCAATGTTTCTAGTTATACATTGATACTTTCAGGTTATATGTTTCAATTTTTAATTCACCGTTATTACTGACTTAAGCCCTTGATCAGCAAACTTTTTTTTATAAAGGCCAGATAGTATATACTGTAGGTTTTGGGAAGCAGACATTCTTCCTAGTAGCTACTCAACCCTGAAATAATCATATGTAAGTGACTACATTATAACACACAAATAATCATATGTAAGTGAGTGAGCAAAGCTGCTTACCAATAAGTCTTTATTTACAAGCTGGGCATGGTGGTACACACTTATAGTCTCAGCACTCAGGAAGCTGAGGCAGGAGGATCACTCTGAGTTTGAAGCCAACCTGGGCTACCTTGAGTTTAGTATCAGCCTGAACTACATAGTGAGACCCTGTGTCAAAACACCAAAAACCAAAACAAAAAAACCTTTATATACAATAGTAGGCAATGGACTGGATTTGGCTTCAAGTGTGGTTCTAAACCCTGTTTATGTCATTATCGAACATTAGTTATCCAGTACTTTTTATGTGTTTTTAGGGTGCTGTACCAGTAAGCTATACCCACAGTTTGGGTATAGCTGGAAACATCAGTCATACACTACTTTTTGTTTCTTTTTACATTTGTTCAGGTGAGAGAAATTTTTAGTTTATATTTAAAAAAAAATTTTAGTTTATAATTAACTATATAAAAATTAACAATAAATACTTTTATTTGAGACATGGGAAGGCACCTGATGGTGCGAGATAGAGCTAATGAATTCACTGATTTCTGTTTCTGTCTTAGTTGATTGACAGGACCAGGATTGTGATTGTCCCCTCTCTAAATCCAGATGGGAGAGAACGAGCACAAGAGAAAGACTGTACTTCTAAGACAGGACACACAAATGCCCGTGGCAGAGACTTGGATACAGACTTCACAAGTAAGACTGCTTTATAGGCAGTTGTGCTACTGTGAACATAGTTATCTGTGTCTTTGTTAGGAGATAGTTAGGTTGATGCTGTTTTGTAGATGAGTAATGGAATTCTTTTGTGTGTAGATTATGATGGTGAGATATAAATGAATACAGATATAAAAAATATTTTGAATTTTTCTTTTTCATTTGCAAAACTTATTCAAGTTTTTAAATAGACATTCAATCAATATTATTGGAATGTTCCATCACTAGTTTGTATAGAATTATGTATTCTATCTCTCTCTCCCATGTATATGTACTCATACACACTGGATGTATATGTGTGTTTGGAGGAATCTCTTTGTTATTTACTTAAATAGATCAGTTGTACATATTACCCTGTAGTTTTTTAATTGGATACATCATTGACATTTGTTCATTTCAGTACTTATAGGATACATTTAATGGCATTTTATGCCATTAATATATGGCAGTGGCAATACTTTATTGAACTATTTTCTAATGGTGAACATTGGTTTCTAATTTTTTTGTTCTTACAAATATTGCTGCAGAAAATACTTTTTTGGTAAATCTTATTTTGTTTCAAAGGTAGATGATATTTCTGTATGGCTTTTTAGGGGAGTTTTTTGTTTTGTTTTTGTCTTTTTGAGACAGGGTCTCTCTATGCAGTCCAGGCTGGCCTTGAGCTCACTTTATAACCCAGGCTGGTCTCAAACTTGCAACAGTCCTTCTGCCTCAGTCTCCCGAGTGCTGGGATTACAGGCATGCGCCACCACTTCTGGCTCTATATGTTATTTTTAAAAGCAGGATATACTCATCTTCTCTTTCACTAAGAATTTTCTTAAACTTGGCTGAGTGTCACTAATGTCCATTTTGCCAAAGTATGTAAGACCCAGGATAACCCACCTTCTAGACTGTCTCTTTCTCGCTTAAGACGGTGGTTTATAGAAAAATAAGTATCTTCCAATTTTTAAACTCATTGTTTTGAGTGTGAATTAGAGAATATTTTCTTAGATACTTGTATTAAACCTTAGGACTTGGTATTTTATATTTGATTTTTCTGTTTTTTAGATAATGCCTCCCAGCCTGAGACTAAAGCCATCATTGAAAATTTAATTCAAAAGCAGGACTTCAGTCTTTCTGTTGCTTTAGATGGTGGTTCTGTGCTGGTCACATATCCATATGACAAGCCAGTGCAGACAGGTATGTAGAATGTCATATATTTATGCTATTTAAATGTAGGCAGGACATTCAAAGTAAATAATGTCTCTTCTAATTTTTATTGGTGATCATTTGGTTACCTTTCATAAGAAAACAACCAACCTAAGAATATTGTAGGTTCTATCCATCAACAATTCAGACAGTTGCTTGAAGAAGTCAAATCTAATGAAGGCTTAAGCTTTATTGAGTCTAGTTATCTTATCACACATTTAATTTAGTCCACAAACATTTATTGAGCAATTATTATCTGGGTGGATCTTGAGAATACAGTATGACACAGTACCTGCCTCAAGAAACTCATATATAAACAAATAGTAACAGTATAGAGTTGCTGCCTCCTGCTTTAAGCCCGGACTGAAGTGTTGCACCTTGGTGAGTTCAGAACTTGCTTGCTGAACCTCTGTGGAGATAGTTGTTTGTTTGTTTTTCACTGCAGTTTACAAGGAATTTTGTTCTTAGGTAGCAAATGAGGTAAAACATACCAAAGTAAGTTAATTTTAATTCAATAGTCTGTCATGTAAACTCACCATTAGTATCCTTATTTCTCTTAGCAGCACTGGGGATGGAACCCAGAGTCTCCTGCATGCTAGGCAAGCACTCTGCCACTGAGCTACAGTCCAGACCCGCATTAATGTAAGGAAGACGTTTGTCTTCTAAGTCTGGTTATTGTAGGCAAGCAAAACCATATAGTTAACTATAATAACTCCTCAAGAAACTTTAGTGAGGTTCAAATTTAGTAGAAGGAGAAGATAAATTGTATCTATGATGTTGAATTTGAACAAAAACCTTGATTTCTATACTAACTTAAGAATTTTTCTTTTTGTAGTGGAAAACAAGGAGACCCTGAAACACTTGGCATCTCTTTATGCAAATAATCATCCATCAATGCACATGGGTCAGCCCAGTTGCCCAAATAAGTCTGGTGAGTGTTTTCCATATCCTTTGTTTTTAATTACTATTATGGTTGCTTGGAGGGAGAGGGGGTGACTGGCCTTATGGGCTTACTGAACCTATATCTCTCTGTGCTTTTGTAGATGAGAATATCCCAGGAGGAGTCATGCGTGGAGCAGAATGGCACAGTCACCTGGGCAGCATGAAGGTATGCATCGTAGAACACAATTAGAATGGAATCGTAAATGTGGGCTACTGAGGGAAAGAATACCTTTCTGATGCAGCAAAGTGAATGGTATCTGCCTCTTCTCTTTCTGGACGTGCTTAGACCTTCAGTTAACTCGCTAGTTCTCAATATTAACAGTGAACACTCCCCTCCCGCCCCCTCGCTTTCCTTCACTTCCTCTCCTTCTCTCACCATCTTAACATTTTTAATTATCCTTAATGATATTAATTATACTCACAGTGTTGCCCATCATTTTATTTCCAGAACTTTTTCATTGACCCAAACAGAAATTCTGTACTATCTTAGCAATAACTCATTCCCTTCTCCCCATAGCCCCTGTTAAACCTCTAATCTTTCTGTGAACTCACTTATTATAAATATTTCATATAAGTAGACTCATACAATATTTACCCTTTTGTGTCTTTTTCACTTAGCATGATGTTTTTAAGAGTTCATCCATTTTATAACATGTATCAGTTATAAAATTCATTGTTCTTTGAGGCTAAATAATACCCCATTGTATGTATTTAACACATTTTGTCAATTTCTGGGTTGGTAGACCATTGTGTTACTTCTACTTTTTTTGTTTCATTTTGGTTTTGGGGGGTTGTTTGTTTTGTTTTGCTTTGCTTTTGAGACAGGGTCTCACTAGGCAGTTCAACCTCCCCTTAAACTCACTGTGTACCCTAGGCTGACCTTAAATTTGTGGTGATCCTGCTGCCTCAGCCTCCCAAATGCTGGGATTACAGCCATACACCACCACACTCAGCCTCTACTTTTTAATTATTGCTAATAATCTGGCAGCAAACATTGCCATGCAAGTGTCTATTTGAGCCCTTGTTTCCAGTTACTTTGGATGTATGCTTAGGAGTGGAATTGTGTCCCAGTACCACTTAGTGAAAAGACTATTCTACCATTGAATGGTCCTAGCCCCCTTATCAAAAATCAGTGCAGTATAGATGTATGGGTTTATGTCTTGACTCATCTTTGCTTTATTGTTCTACACATCTACTTATTATAGCTTTGAAATAAGTTTTGAAATAAAAAATATGAGTCCTTTAATTTTGTTTTTAATAGTTCTTTTGGCTATTCAACACTCCTTATAATTTAAGGATTGGCTTTTCTTTTTTTGCCAGAAGGGCTGTTGGAATTTTGTTAGGTGTTATGTTGGATTTGTAGATCATTCTTGGTAGTATCAATAACATATTGTCTTTCTGTCTGTAGACACAGTATGTCTTTCTATTTACCTTGATCTTCCTTCATTTCTTCCTGGCAGCATTTTAATCAGTTGTCTGTTCACCCTAAGTTAGGCGGGTAGATAGTTAGCTGCTTTTCTTTTCACATGTACAACCAGAAAATTGACTTCACTTCCATCTCTGTCTGCTTTCCTTACTTTATTTACTAAGAATGTACTATATATGAGGTACTTTGCATATATTAATGATAAATATATTCACTTATTAACCAAATAATTTTAACAGAAATAATGGGTTTGATCTAGAATAAAGCAGCTTGCAACATACCATGAGAAATTAAAGAGCAAAAATTACTCCTACTCAGAAACACAGCCTTCCCTTCCTACGGAGAAAGGGTGTGGGACACAGAAACGAGACAGCACATTCCGGACAGAAGCAGTATGGACGGAGGAGCCATCATTTAGTTAGAGTGTGGGGTGGGTGGAGACGAGAATGGGATGATTTGCAGCTGTGGGTGCTGCCTTCTAGTGAGGGTGGGAGGCCACTGGAGGCTTGGAGCAAGGGCACAGTGGCCGGGTCTGCGCTGTGCGTGGGGAAGTCACTCTCTGAGCAGTGCGCTCAGTTTGGAGAAGGGAGACTGGTTTGGACTAGTCTAGATAAGAAGTAATGGGGCCTAAATGAGGTAGTAGCAATGGGAGAGGAGCCGAGGGATGAAGTTTCCAAGTTGGTATAGAGATGGAGTTGATAGGTTTTGGCAAATTATGTACGACAATAAGATAGAAAAGTCAGTGACCAGATTTCTGTGTGAAGACAAGATTTCTGCCTCACAAGATGGCTTTGTGAGAAGATGAGTTACTACCAAGTGAATTACAAACAAGAACAGGTTTGGGGGCGAAGGTGGTAAATGATGTTTTTGAACCTGTTCACATGGGTAGTACCTGTGCCTGGCTTTATATTTTATTGCATGTGGTGTGTGTTGTCTTCAGTAGGCTTTACACTAAGGGTATCACAGTGTTTGTTCTTGTACCTCTAGGGCTCTAGGAGCTATAGTAAACTTCCAGGTTTTAGAAGGACACTGGTTGTCTACATACACTCACTTATTCATTCATTCAACAAACCCTAATAAGCCCCCTACCTTCCAGTCACTGTGGGAACACTGGAGCTATAAAAATGAATTAGACAGCCTCTGGAAGGCTGAGGCAGGAGGATCACACGTCCAAATCCCACAAGGGTAATTTGGTGACTTAGTGAGACTGTCTCAAAAATAAAGACATGAAGGTCCTTGGTTCAGTCATTATTACTGGGGGAAAAAAAAAGAGCTGTCCTGTTCATGACCCACTATTATACAGTGGTTTATTTATACAGTACTTGCATAAAATAGATTGTTATTTCCATCAGACAAGTTTTTTTAAAAATTCCATTTATTCATTTGTTGTCATTTTTACTTACTTTTCTGCATTTGATTTTGAACTTTATATTCCAGGATTATAGTGTCACCTATGGACATTGCCCGGAAATCACTGTGTACACAAGCTGCTGCCTCTTCCCTAGCGCAGCACAACTTCCTTCCTTGTGGGCGGAAAATAAAAAGTCCCTTCTGAGCATGTTGGTGGAGGTGAGTCTTTCCTTTCTAACTGGAAGCACACTCCTCAGAGTGTGTTCAGTGGAAACCTTTGTCGACACACTGTCTTCATCTTTTACCAAAAACTTACATTTATTTTAAACGTATATTGAAAGTTTTGTTCATTTTACATTAAACCAGTTTGACCTTGTGAGATACTGGGAGACTTTTTAACCTGCCACTCTGCTCCTGGAGTCAATGCCCTGTGACGGAAAGGAAACCACAGCATTAGAAGACTGGGTCCTAGTGCTTCAGGCCTTGACTGTACCAAGGCTGCTTTTCCTCTTACCTCCATCTTTATAACTCTGAAGCATTGACTAAGTAGCAAATGTGGTCAACAGTCAGTAGGGAAGAAAGAATAAGCCAACCTTACAGGGTAGTTTGTGTAGGTAATGTTCGGTTTTGGTCTTGCCTCAAGAATAGCTAGCAAGGGCTGGGGATATAGCTCAGTGGAATAAGTGCTTGTCTAGCAAGTGCAGGGTCCTGAGTTCGATCCCCGGTACCACAAAAAAAAAAAAAGAATAGCTAGCATTATAAACATATAAATTTATATTTTAAACATTTTTTTTCAGGTCCACAAGGGAGTTCATGGATTTGTTAAAGATAAGACTGGAAAACCAGTCTCTAAAGCAGTCATTGTACTCAATGAAGGAATAAAAGTACACACAAAAGAGGGAGGTTATTTCCACGTGCTGTTAGCCCCGGGTGTCCACAACATCAATGCCATTGCTGAGGGTTACCAGCAGCAACATTCACAGGTGAGAAATTTAAATTGAGTACTGATACGTATAACTCTGGTTGGTTTTGTTTTACAGTGCTGGGGATAGACCCTGGGCCTTGTGCATGTAGACAAGCACTCTACCATTGAGTACCCAGCCCTTTTTAATATTTTATTAGGAGACAGAGTTTCACTCAGTGCCCAGCTTGGCCTTGAATTTGTGATTTTCCTGCCTCAGCCTCCTGACAAGTATGTACTACTACACCCAGCTAAACTCTTATTTTTAAGAATAACTTATTTTATTTTGAAACTCTCATTAAGCACAAAAGGATCAATAGTGTAGCCACTTTTTGATTATGGTGTTTCATTATCTTTTCATTGCCTCTTTAGCAACAAAAGGAAAGTTTTATAGCACTTTTTATACCTTGGATGACAATGAGTCGTCCCTTTGGCTGGCTGTGGAGGCCCTAAGAACATAATAGCGATATAGTATATGACAAGCAGACCTTTTCCTCATCCTTGCACTTTACCTTTCCAGGTCTTCGTACATCACGATGCAGCTAGTCCCGTGGTAATAGTCTTTGACACAGATAACCGGATATTTGGTTTGCCAAGGGAGCTTGTGGTAACTATATCAGGTAAAGAAATTTTAACTTTTAGTAGCTGAAGTGAAAACCAGTCATTTCACTCTAAGAGTGGATCACCTCCATAGTCACCCACAGTTAATAATTTTTTCCTAATGTCTGCTTATCTAAACATGGTTTTCCCAAGCCTGTTCTTCCATGTGGTCTCCTGGCTTGCGCGTACTTAATCAGGTCTGCACTCAAGTGTCCCCTCCGCAGAGGCCTTCCCTGATGACTCTAGGTGACACAGTGCCCTATCACTATTCCTACCCCATTTTTTTCATGATAACACTTGTGTAATTGCCTAACATTATATTATATATTTGTTCATTTACTTGTCCACATTCACTCTCTCCCACTAAAACATAATCTCTGGACAGCAGGAAGTTTATCTGTTTCCCAGAACCTAAAGTCATGGTTGGCAGGTAGTGGGTCTTAATGAAGAGTTGTTGAGTGAGTGAATAATTTGTTTTTATTAAGGTCACAATTTCCTAGGACTTAGCTCTATATTAGTTCTGGCTTCCCAAGATCCAGGAAAGAGAATTTTATTTCCAAGGTTAATATGTGCCATTATTGAAAGGTTAGGAAGAAAATAATACACTGCATGCACACAGGAGAGGTCCCTAGTGGAGACAAAGTGGTGTACTGGAAACATGGCGCAAGCTCAGACCCTATGGTGCAATATTTAAAGAGTTCTTAGCTTGAAGCAGATGAGGCGTGAATAATTTTAGTGGCTAAAAACACAGGAACTAGGCATCAGCCATGGTTTAAATCTGCCTCTGCCACCCATTAACTATTGTGAACTGAACTAATTAACTTATTTATTTATATGTATATTTATATTTATGTATTTATTTTTATGACTAAGACTCATATCTTGATAATCTTATATATAAATTTAAAATAAAGGAAACACTAGCAGGTTACTTACTGAACAACAGACTGTGTGATTTCATTTTGGTAAAAGAAAGGCTTATATGTACCCGTACATAAATAAAGATCTGGGAAAACAGGCACTCAGGTAATGAAAAATTATTTCTGGGTAATAGAAATATAAAGATGTAGATTTTTGGTTTATTTTAGCTATATTTTCTAATTTTGCACACTGTACACATACTCTTTCTATAATAATAAAAGGTTTCTTTTATGTACAACAAGTACAATAAAGGTTGTTGCTATGTATATACAATAAAAATAACAATGAGGAGGATGTTGTTAAAAGTGCCATTGTAGGTAACTACTTATATTCTTAAGGACTATATCCCCATGTGATTTTTGTTTCATAGGTGCCACCATGTCGGCATTAATCCTAACAGCTTGCATTATTTGGTGCATCTGTTCAATCAAGTCTAATAGACACAAGGATGGTTTTCATCGGCTCAGGCAACATCATGATGAATATGAAGATGAAATACGCCTAATGTCAACCGGCTCTAAAAAGTCCCTCCTAAGCCATGAGTTCCAGGATGAAACGGACACTGAAGAGGAAACATTATATTCTAGCAAACATTGAAAAACATACTTTGCATATCTTCCAGCTAAGTACCAAGCAAAATTACAGTTTCTCTTGGGAGACACTCCATTAAGAAGAGAAGACTGTCTTTTTTCTTCAAAGAGCTTTGGGAAGATAACTTGCTAACTCTGTATTTTCTGTGAATTTTGCTGGCAGTTTTGAACTTCCCTTCCTAAAAGTACTCTTACCTTTTTTTAAAACTCTGATTTCTATTTATGCAGCTGAGATGGAATAGCCACTTTGTTTTTCTTTTTAATTTAAAGTGAGCTATTTGGAGCTTATGTGATCACAGCAAAAACCCAAACTGGTGGATATTGTAATTTGCACATCAGGTGTTTACTAGTGGCTTTAGCTTTTTTCTTTATTTTAAAGGCCAAACAAATCCAGAAACATTAAGGCAGGGAGAGCAGTCATACTCTGACATAAAAGCTTTAAAAACTCGAGATTCTTCTCAACCTACTGAGGAGTACTCTTCTCTAGTTATTAAATAGCTGGAGTTTCTCTTATTCAGGTTTAATGGAGGTTGAATGGTTTTTAAACTCATATAGCATTAGGGAATGAATAAGTGGGCTTCCGCACTTGTCTTTCTACCTGTTTCCAGGCTAGATCATAACTGGTGGGCTGTGCTGTGGCAGAATTTCACTACCTCTCCTGAAAGGTTTAGCAAAGTTCTAAATATTCCCATTTTAAGGGAGAACTTGTTGCCTTGATTATGAAAGATCTAAATGTGCCCTTGAACAGAACTGAGAGGGAGATCTAGCAAAGCTGAAATTCATATTGCCTATCTTTTAACTTGGTAAAAACCCACAGGTGCTGCTGCTTTTATCTGTGAAGCACTAGTTTATTCTAGGAATGCCTAATTCTTTAGTATTTTCTAAATTTGAACCTTTTTCTAGGTTGTACACGTAGGGTTTTCAGATGACCTAGCCATCTACAAGATCTGAATTCTACTGAAAATACCTGGAAGCGTGGAGGAGATCTACTTGCACATTCTTAACCTACATTTGAACACAAAATATCTGTGCTTTGTGCTCCAGCCTTTGCTTTTGCCCTGTAATAGCATGCTGTTAATGAAATATCTTGACCAGTCTTCTTTACATTGGCCTCTGCAAATGACTGGGTTCTTTGTCCTAATGTTTTACTTGAAAGTCTTGTTTATTTGACCAACCGATTTTGTTTAAAGTTCATTTGAAAGCTTTTAAGTATGGCTCCCTCCATTTGAAAAATATGTAAATTCTGTACTATTGTGTGATACCACACTGTGGTGGGAAAGTATCATCTTCACTGCCAGTTGTGTAAAGACCTCAAATATTTGCATTTACTTGCTATTCAATATGCTGTTCAGTGGAAATGATGCTTTATGTAAGTATGAGTCTTACCAATGATCTAATGGGTTAATACCTTTGAATGTTTTAATGGCGAAATTGCTGCTGAACTTGTACTAAATCAGGGGATCAAAACACTAGCTCTCATCTTTTCAAATTATATTCATTAATGTATTAGTTAGCCCAAAGCCTTCATGTGGAGTGGTTTAGTCCACTTGCCTAGATCATTCAACCAGGTTTTGTGAGCAGTGCATCCAAAGTAGCTGTATATAAACTAGAGATTTTGTTTAGCAGAAATAATGAGGTCATGACATTTGTTAGTGAATTATCTGTGGTAAGTTCGGGTGGCTCAAGGTTAAGCCGTTCTGGTATTAATCCTGCTGTGACAACGGCAACTCTAAACTCTGCCACCTCTTAGCCCATTGTATCCCACAGAACGAAGTTTATAGGATGGTAATATTTAGTAAAATAAATATGATTTAATTTCTCCTAGTGACACTTTACGTTTTCCTTATAGATATGGTGTATTTTTTTCAGCATTATTTTTAAGAATTCAAAGTCAGAAAGCCAACAAGGGGCCTGCAGGTAGTTGGGCCCTGCTTGGACATTGCAACTAGAAATGAAAAAATTTGATGTGACAGCCTTTGCTTGATTAGCATTGGTCTTCACTAGAAGATACCTTCACATTTACTTCCCTCTTGAACTAAGTATATCTTTAATATTTTAATATACATCTCAGTGGCTGGAGGCCATGCCTTTTAAGTATATATTAAAAAAAAAATTAAGAGATGAACATACAGATAATTCTTTTAGTAATTTTTCCTGAAAGAAAAATCAAATTCTGTTATGTCTTAAGTCAATAATAAATTTCTAAATAATACATTTAGCTAGAAAACAAGGCCTTCTCAGCCTGTGTTACCTAAGAACATGAATGTACAGGATCCATCACTACTGCGTTCTCAGCCCTGCTCGTTTATTTGTGGGTCTAAAATGATTTTGGACCACATTAACAACTGAAGGCATTGAAGCAATATGGGAAGGGGGATACATTTCTTCAGTATTTCTCCTAGAGACTTTTCATCTTCCTGGAGTCATGGAGGAAAGTAAGTATCACAGTGTTACATAATGTGCCCAAATCTGAGTTGTGCCTTTCTTCGCTCACAAGGCATAGTTTTGTCCTGGTGGTCAGTTTGTAAGCCCTCCTCCCTTCCTGGCTCCTTAATAAAAGCAAAGTGATGGAGTAGGTAATGTTCAAAGTGTCTGTCTGTGTAATTGTATTTGTACTGATCATGTGGAGTTCGATAAGATGAGCCCAAGCAATTTCAGAAAAACAGACTATGGTTCTCATGTAAATTCAGTGAAATACTTAGATAGTGAGTGAGTTCCCATCCACTTCAGGAGTGCCTATGATTCTGATTGAAGGGAATTTGCTTTGGGGCTTTGTCATCTTTCAGAAAGGAAACATTGTATTTTGGGGTTAGTGTGATTGAGTGGTTAATCTTTGGTAACATTCATGGAGTGAAACTTGCTGAATTAGTGACTATTAAACTTAAAACTAATTATGAGTTGATAAATAAAAGGTAGTGCTAATGTCTGAGTTTATTGTGTTTCTAACACCAGATTATTCAGTAATCATGACCAGCTCCTCTGTTGACATTCTCAACACTAAAGTTTTTATCTTCATGTTGCCATAAATGCATTTGTGCCAGGTTTTATTCCTGCTATGTTAACAGCTTCTTGGCTGTAAATGCTATAATAGTGCTCTGTGTTATGGTTCTCTAGTGGAATTGTTTTAACGGTAGCATTTCCCCCATGCATTTTAAACCCAGCATTGCTCCCATGTTTTGCTTTATTGTTATAACTATAAATTCCACTGTGGTTAGCATTCAGTGATTTTTTTTTTCTACCAAGCAGCTTTCTGATAACTCTTTGGGTTTCTGATTTGTTTTAATTAAAGCAGTTTTGGGGGAGTGATTAGGGTTCTTGATTAATCAACTAAACTTAGGTTTCTGGTTCATAAAGAAATCTCCCCCAACACCCAGTTCTATTTTTTGGCAATAATTTATTAATGATTCCACTTGACTTTCAGAATATTAGCCTGGTTGATTTTGATTTCACAGAAAACAAAATTTGAAAGTAGGTTACCATTTAGAGGCAACTGGATGAAAATCATGTAAATATGTATGATTATGGTTTTTATAAATGGCATAACATGAATATACTATACTAGCTGCATTCTGTGCTGGCTGTGCTGCAGATCTTCCGGAGATACGACATACGATATTTTTTTATGCTCTTTTCACCTCTCCATTTTCTCAGAATGACACTTCCCAGCTCCAGACCTATCTATAGCTATTTATATGACATGCTCAGTACCATTCATTTTAAGTGCTTCAGTCTTTGGTTTATTTTATGCACTGTGCCTTCAAAATAAAAATTTTAAAAGGGACTTTAAATGAAGTTGAATAGTTTTAAAAAGTCAATCTGTGTAATTTATGTGATATCTAACTGTAATGAGGTCCTTTGTTTTTATATGTAAACAGATCTACTAATCCTGTATAAAAGTTATTTTATGATGTTTGTCTTTGTGTTTTGTCTCATAATCTTTTATCCAAAGCAACAGACCAGAAAATTATAATTTCACTATGAAAGCTATGTATTTAGTTTTTCTTCCTATCTTAGAGGGAAGATAATTCCAGGATCAGAATACCAGGCGTCACCTATAAAATGTTTGTCTTTACGAAATGACTCCAAAGGAGGTTTGTTTCTGAAGTAGTCACATCACATACAGTAACCACAGTTCTCTTTTCAGTTTGTAATTCACCTAGAACGACATATTCAGTCATTCCACAAGGACACCAGAAATAGTAGCAACTAATGTTTTAACAGTGTGCCCACTCAGCGCCCTGGGCCCTACGTTTAGGGTCAGTTAAAGGTTGAAAGCCTCCATATATCTATTTTAAACTTCTTAAAATCCTTTTTTCCAGGTGAATCCTGAAGAATAATGTATCCTGGTACTTTCAGGCACAGTGATGATGAATTCATTATCCCCTGGTTATTTAACAACTTTATTGATACCCCTCCTCTAATAGGGATTGAGAAAGAAAATTATATAAGAAACATGGGATCTGATGACAAGGAACTAATAGTCCAGACTAGAAAAATAGAAATGAAAATAAACTGTACTTCAATAGCGTTTGCCTCCTCTCCAAAGGAAAGTCTCTGTTGTAAGGAACTAGAGCAGAAAGGTTTGCGCTCGGACTCACCTACAAGTGATTTGTAGATCTTCCATTTGCTTCCTATTTAGTCTTGTATTACATGAGTTCCACAACATTCCCTGAGTCTCAATTTCTCAGTTAATAATGCTTGATAGGATTATAATGGGAATGAAAAGTTCGGTTAGCAAAGGGCTAACATTATTGACTTAGAATTTAATGCCTGTAGTAATGCATCATTTTCATTCATTTGCTGTTTTCTGATCATTCTGAAAGTTATTTAATCAAATATATGAGCCAAGATCTATTTTACAGGTAGTCTTTTTAATTTAGAAGAAATACTTAGATGCTTACTGGAAAACTTCTTTCATTGTCTAAAGCACGACAGTAAAGTTTTAATTGTGCCAAACACTTCATATTTGTTTTTAAATGAAATTAGCTTGTATTTATTCTTCTTCAGTGAATACTATTTTACTCCCATAGAAAGTCTGAACAGTGATAATGGTTCTTTTTCTCAGTGTTTGAAACATTTTCTGGAATTTTCTCATACCTTAATGAAGAAGCCATTTGGTTTGTTTTTTAAACAGTAACCTACTGATTTTCAGTTTTTCAGGTCTCTAGAAGTTGATTATCAGCAAAGTAAATATGATGGTCACTGTTCTCAATTATGAATAAGTACCGTCACGTAGATCATCTTTCTCGCTTGCAGTTAGAATGCCAACTGATTCTATACTACTTATTGCAGACCTCAGATAAATACACTAATCACTACTCACACCTGAAGAGCAGTGAAATCAGATACAGCCTATTTTTTACTTTAATATTACAGTTTCCACCCACGTTGACCAGTAGAATGTAACAAGCAAAACTTTGGTCACTTGGGGCTAAGGTCAGGTGGAATCACTGCACTCTGTAAACACGATAGACAAGAAGAGCGCAAGGGGGGGTGGCTTGGTCTGCGTGGAGTAGAAAGCGTTCTAGCTTAGAGGGCAGCCTCGAATGAAATTGCAGACAAAGGGTTGACTCACTTGCTTAGGTTAGAGGTATGGTAATTGAAAGTCAAAGTGTATTGAGATGGATGTCTGAGCTTAAGCAAAGATAGTGTATATTGATTTAATTGGAAGCAATATGAAGCAGGGAGTGGTAAAGTCAAAAGTTGTGCTTGAAAAAGCAGGTGGAAAAATTTAAGGTGGAACGTGTGGAAACTGCCTATTAACCAGCAATTGTAGCATGGATTATATTTTGTGATTGTCACTGAAATTGAGCCAAAGTGCCAGGGATATGGGGAAAGTTTAGATTGCTACATCTGAGTCACTACTAACTTAAAATATTTTTTAAGTTATACTGATAATTACTACGTGCCACATGGTTCTCAATAGAGTTTCTTAATAGCAAATATGCTTTTGATTTAATGTTGGAAAGAAAGTGATATCCTAAAAGAACTTATCATAAAGATAGGCATAGAACAGATGTAGAGAAAACATGATGATAATGACTGAATTGGTGGACTGCTAGATTTTTTAAAGTTAATTTTAGAATAGTTCTAGAGCAAAGAAAATACAATTAGTTGCTGGGTCTTTAATGTGGAGGACCTGAGTGTCAGAACGACAAACTGGAAGGATTGTGTAGTTTTCTACCTAGCAGGATTTGAACACTTTTGAAAAGGGACTGAGCATGGGAAACAAGATGACTAGAACCTAGCCAGCTAAGCAAAGCTTGGTTGGCCCAGCGGGTCAAGCCATCCTGTGCTGTTTCTAGGTGACTGAGTTAAACTGTGACTTCTAGTTCCATCCTAGAGGTGGGGAGTACAATTTTTTATCACCCATTAAAATGAGCAGTAAAGTTCTATCCAGGTATCAGGTGTTGATATTATGAAATGTCTTAAAAGAGATAGGCTTACTATTGGCAAAGAAGAGACTATCACAGGAAATTACAGGAACTTCTGGAAATGAAAGCACAGAAACTAAAAGTAGATAGTTGTAGTGCCAGCTAGAGCACAGACAAGTAGTGAACTGGAAGATGGATAAAAATGCTTACGCATCACAAAGATCAAAAGATAGAAAATATGTATTAAAAAGGTAAACGTGAATTTAAGGTAATATTTTGTGTGTGATAGTGACAATTGAACACAGGGCCTTCACACTGAGCTATATTCCCCTTTTTATCTATTTATTTTGAGACAGATTCTCACTAAGTTGGCCCAAATGGGACTTAAATTTGCAGTCCTCCTGCCTCTGCCTTCCAAAGGGTGCCACCACAGCCTGCTGGATTATATTATATTAATATAATTCAGCGTGTTTGTTTACCATGTGTTTGATAGTTCTAGAGGAAAGAACAGAAAGAATGGTGCATAGGAAACAGATTGCTAATTTATCTAAATTGATACTGTAGTATCAGTCTATTGATTAAAGTCAGTCCAAGCAAGAAAAAAGTGAACATCCATATACATCACACCAATCACACATCAGTGAAACTGCACAGCACCAAAGACAAACTGAAAAAAGCAGATGGGGAGAAAATAACTTCAGAGGGTTAGCAGTCAAACTAAAAGATTAGGCCCCCCAACAATGGAAACCAAAGTACCTTAAAAGTACACTAAAAGGGCGGGGGGTGTGGCTCAGTGGTAGAGTTCTTGCTTTGCATGCACAAGGCCCTCGGTTCAATCTCCACCACCACACACACACACAAAAAAAATGACAACTGTGTCAAGTGATACAGTAGTTGCTCTGATATATATGATCATCAGCATTGTATCTCTGTATTAAATGCCACGCTGTACCCCATAAATATCTACTTTGTGTCAATTAAAAATAAACACTTTTTAAAATGTTCACTAAAAGTGCTGGATAAAACAAGTAACTTCAAAAATTGAATTCTATTAAGTATATCTTTCAAGAATGAAGTTTTAGCAGAAAACATTTGTGGCAACTGAATTCCTTGTCTCCCACTATTTTATTGCAAAACAATGCAAAACAAGATGGAAAAGGAAAATCTATACTGAAATCAGTATAATTTGAAGAGAAATTTAAACTGTCAAAGAAAATTAGAAAACTCACCAAATTTTAGCATGTACTGTCACATGACCACCCAGGCCCTCCCCACCACCAGGTGGAGTGGATGGAAATTTCTAGAGCACTGCTCTGGAGTAGTGGAATTATCATATAAAAAGATTGTCTCACTAGGCTACTTATTGTCCTTTGTCTAGAGACAAGGCTTTTCTTTGGGATTTTCTTATGTGTGTCCTTTGGCATTACTGGCTTTCCAGCTTCTCCAGGACCCCATGGTGGGAGGTACCCCGTTATGGGAGGTACAGTATGTGACAACGAAGAAAGAGGGATACTAGCATGTTGATCTAAAACTGCTGCCAGAAAGACAAAGCCCCAAGTCAGAATGGTCTAAGTGTGTCTGGCAGATGAGAGCACACACTGGAGGGAAGGGACAGGCTTCAAAGCGAGCACAACTTAACAGGGCAGGTAGGATTTTCACAACTAGCTTTGGAACACAGCTGTTAGTGAAGGCAAAAAGTGAACAAAGAAGAAAACACCCTTTGACAAACAGAAGAGGACAATTTAGAATCCCTTGTTAGTCAAAGATAACTAAATTTGGAGCAATTTCAACCCTTCCCCATCACTAAAACCAACAAAAACAATAAAATACCAAACTTTGCTCTATTGACAGACTATATCTCAGCCATTAGAATAACAAAAATTAATATTGGTAAGAATCAAATTTAAATGATTATATGATTACTATGTGGAAAATATATCCACAGATAAAATAGGAGTAATACGACAAATTAGTTCCACTACCTACTCTAGTGGATTAGTTTAAAACAGCCTAAGCTATCTCACCAAGAACAGTTAGAGAAGCTGGATTTAAAAACAACAAGGATTGGAGAATTACCAAAGTAAGGGCTTAGGAGATCAAGAGTCTACAGCACAGGGAAGTGAGATGTGGGCATGACAGTTTTAGTATTTGTTGACTGGTGCTGAATGGTGATTAAGAGGTAGACACCTAGCAGCAAAGTTCCGGCAAGAGGCGAAGAACTTGAGCAGAAGCTTTAGGCAGCATCTGTAGCTGCAGGAATGTAGAATTAAGTCCCCGTCAGGAAAAGGGACTCTGCCTAACAGCTTTCAGTTGGGGAACACAAATAGCTACAGCTTAGAAATAAGGACTAACCAAAAACAAAAAAGGACGAAGCAAAAATAGATCCATTTTAACAAACATAGATTCCCAGTTGATAGTCCACCCCATATGCTGATCTTCCCCTACCTGAAATGACTGCAGTAAATTCTGTCCAGATGGACGTGATGTCATCCAGAGCTGCAAATGATTCCTCCAAGTTTTTATCTATAATACATAGCATCTCATCAAAAGTGACTCTCAGGAAAAAAAGATCAAATGATGATGGGGGGGAAGGCCCCTGGGAGGTACAGACTTTTTGGTTATCAATTAGTTTAAAATAATGGTGATGAGTAAATGCAAGAAATTAGAAGACAATGAATTTCAGCAGAGAGTTAAAATGTATTGAAATTTTAAATGAAGAATTTTGGTTCTGGACAATTTCAGTTCCACTAAATACGGCAAAACCTTTATACATTATATATAAAACAGAAATAAGACTCAAAGGTGGAAGGAAGGCGACAGACCAGCTAGGGACCTCAGTTTCCAAAGAGCAATGTGGAAGTGAGTTCCCTGGATTTCTTTGGCTCACACTATACCTCCCATAACGGGGTGCCTCTCACCATGGGGTTCTGGAGAAGCTGGAAAGCCAGTAACGCCAAAGGACACACATAAGAAAATCCCAAAGGAAAGCCTTGTCTCTAGACAAAGGACAGTAAGTAGCCTAGCGAGACAATCTTTTTATATAATTCCACTACTCCAGAGCTGTGCTCCAGAAATAAATGAATCCCATCTCGCCTGCTCCCCTAGCCTTGCCAGCAAGGGCTCAGAGGGGGAGCCTAAACTTCCCCCCTTATCTGGTTACTCTCTACCTCCTGAGGTCACAAAAAGCAAGGCAGGGAGCCAGGACTTTCATCGTTTTTCGGTGGTGACAATTCCTGTGTGGTGGTATCACTGGGGGCCACAAGGGGGCGATAGTAAGGCACTCCCCACACCTGGGTACTGAAGTTTACTCTCACCTTGAAGCAGCAAGGCCGCTTCCAGCCTCCCGCTCTAGCAGTGTCAGAGGAAATCTTCTTAAACGAAAGAGTTAAATAATAGCTACAGTCTCAACACTATGCCTAAACTGTCCAGTATATAATAACAGAATCACTCACCATGCCAAGAACCCAGAAAATCTCAATTTGAATAAAGAAATACAGTGAGCAGACCCCACTATCAAAATGATATAGATGTTGGAATTATCTGAGAATGCTTATAAGGTAGTGTTAGTAGTGAGCAATTACAAACTTAGAAATTATTTAAAATAGTGGCAACAAGGAAATAAGGTCTCCACAGAGAACCAGAAGATATAAAAAGATCTGAAAAATATAACTGAAATAAACTCAAAGGAGCACAAAAGTAGAATGGAAGGAACAGAGGAAAAATATACTTGCTTTAAAGCAGAAAATAAGACTTGCTGTCCAGACAGGAACCCACACCCCCAGCATCCGTCTTCCCAGCCTTCAATAAGCCTTTTGTTCTCTGTTTGTTT
Source organism: Dinomys branickii (assembly GCA_004027595.1). Lineage (NCBI taxonomy): Eukaryota > Metazoa > Chordata > Mammalia > Rodentia > Dinomyidae > Dinomys > Dinomys branickii. Next base: position 121,010 of record PVLD010000265.1, on the reverse strand, counting down.
TTCCCAAACTGATGTAACCTCGCCTCCCTGTCTCTGCTGTATGCTAAGCAGGTGGAATTCAGTAACTTTCTTGGCCAATCTTGTAACCTGCAATTTATCTTAGTTATATGCTAAGAAGGTGAAATTCATTGTAACTTTCTGTCCAATCGACTAATGGCAAACGCTCTGTTTTTGTACCTCCTGCTTGGTTGTAAATCCTGCAGAAATCCCGCTCCCTGAGCGTTGAGGGCGTGGTTCCTTGGTGAAGGATCCCAGCCAAGCCCACCAGCGCAAATAAAAGCTGTAAACGTGCGTCCCAAACCCCGGGTGCCAGGTGCCCCTGGGTTTGTTGATCTTGGTCCGCTGCAATGCCTATTGGGAGCTGTAAACACCTTCCAGGAGCGTAAACACTTTTTTGTAGCGAGCTGTAACCCACTATAACAACTTTTCAGTGAACTTGAAAACAGAACAGTAGATACTACCCAACAATGACTGAACAAAGTCTGTGGAGCTTTATCAAAACCTCCAGCAGTCACGTCATCAGAGTCCCATGGAAAAGAAGCAAGTATGGGGGAGAGTGCGAGAGAAAGTATTTGAAGAAATAATGGCTAAGAACTTCCCAAATTGAGCAAAAGAGATAAACGCGGAACAAAGCCCAAATAGGAAAACCCCAAAGAAATCTCCACAAAGACATAATCGACTTCCGAAAACTACAGAGAAATGACAATTCTTGAAAGCACTGAGGGAGCAAAGATACCCTAGGTATAGTGGGAAAATAATTTACACAGTGGGTGACAGCAAATTTCTCATGAAAGAAGGAACTGGCATTGTTCAGTCATGGAGAAGGGGCGGGATGGAGTGGGGGTTGGTCAACTCCAGACTCTACATGGAGAAATCACCATTCTCAGGTTAAGAAACACTGAGAATTTGCTAGCAGCTGATTCACTCTCTCTAAAAAAAAAAAAAAAAAAAAAAAGGGAAGTTCTTGAAACAGAAAGGAAAAGAGAATCTCAGGACAGGAAGGAAGAAAGAACAATGGAAAGAGTAAAATACTAGTAAACAGGATAGGTTTTCCTTTCCTTTTGAATTTGTATGTTTGACAGTTGGAGCAAAATTGATAGAGCTGTCTCATATGGTTCTCCGATGCACATAAAAGAAATGTTAAAAACAATTATAAATAAGAGTGGGGCGATGACTTCACAGGAGGTAAAATTCAACACTCAGAGATTGATCACTTATGATCAGTGAGGTATGGACAGCATATGTAACAGGTTGTGGATTCGAATGAGAGACGTGGAAGTGGTTAGAACAGTTTGTAGATTTGGTGGCAGGGAAGGAAAGAGAACTGGGACTCTACTGTAAACACAGGAAAAAGCGGCCAGTAGAAAAAGGTGCATATACTAAACACGGTGGATGGCAGAGCACAGAAGAGCTTGGGAAGAGCTATGTGGAAAGAGCTTCTGTCTCTGAGGATGAGGCTGACAACACACATTTAAAAGAGGAAAATTGAGGAAATTCTAAGCAGCACTCTTAGTCATGTGGGCACCTGTTGAGAGAAGGGGTAAACCGAGCTGAAGAAGATGATGAAACTTTGTGGCTCAGAAAACATACGAATCTTAAAAACAGACCTTCATGGAGCTTCAGGGGCTGGAATTATAGTTGCGTCCTGCTGCTCAAAAGCTGTAAGTTAACGGATTTGCCACCAGGTGGTAGTGTCTGTGGATGTTTGCGTATCCCATCGGCCCTGGCGCTCAAGGCGGAAGAAGGCGCAAAGGTGACTCTCTGGCCCGCAGCCCGCTACTCTTCTGTTCCGTTTGACGTTGGACAACAAAGATGGCGGCTGGGACGAGCAATTACTGGGAAGGTGAGGGCGAGGCCTTCGGGTGGGTTTCGCCAGGGGTAGAGGGACTGAGTGCAGATCGGTCTTGTGGGAGGAACCCGGGGAAAGAGTCAGGCCTCCGGAGCGGTTGAACTAAAGGGTGGGACTTGCTTAATGGCAGCCCCGGGGGCTCACGGAACGGAACGGTCTGGGGCGGGGGTTTGGCTTGAGCGGGCCGCGAGATGCGGACGAGCGGCGGGAGTTGGACAGTGGACCCAAGGGTCGGAGAGGAAGAGGGACCTCAGTCACCCGGAGCGGAAATGAGTGAAGGGTAGTAGAACTCGGACGCCGAGGGGGTTGGGTACCAAGAAGAGACGAGTGTTGGGCGAGAAGATTCAGAATCGGAAGAATGGACTAAGTCAGGCGTTTGGGGGTTGAGATCGCTGCTGGGAAACAGTGGGTAAGGAAAAAGGAGGAACTTGTCAGACCTGTCTATGAAAGGAAGTAGGAGCGAACGTTTCCTGCTAACACCCCAGGGCAGCTTCAGGCCAGGACTTTTAAGAATTGGTTGTTTGGAGACGGAAAATAACTTTACCCACTGCCTTGGAGTCTAGGATCGTTTTTGTTAGAAAGTTGAAAGTCCCTATGTGCGTTGTCGTTGTTGCATTTGCTATACCTCTCATACCACAAAAGTTTCTTGTGATTTGATCGGTGCGTTAATTCCTGAAAATACGGTCCAATCAAGTGAAGTCCTGTAAAACTCATTCCTGAACCACGATGAAAAACCAAATTGAGAGAAACCTCGCCTTTTCTTTCAACTGTGTGCTTTACCGCAGCATAGAAACTACTTGTCTTTTCACCCTTTTAATTATTTCCTCTTGCTGCTCACTGAAACTTATAGAAACCACAGTATTGTCGCTGTAAGCTACTTGGTCTAAGAATCTGAATTTTAAGTTCATTCATGCTTGTCTCATATTTTCAAAATGCTTGATATTTTCTACGAGAAATAACAATTACTAAAATTACCTAGAAGTGTGCTTATAGTTTTAAAACATGTATTAAAATGGCCATTTGAAATATGTGTACTAGGTAGAAAACATTTTTTAATTATGTAGAAGTGGTTACTGGTACCTTTCATACTATTCATTACGCTGTGGGTTCTTTATAAAGTACCGTACTGTAATTTAAAGCAAATGATTATTGATAGCATACTCTATGCCAGGTGCTTTGAACATAGAATTATCAATGCATAAAAAGCCCCTCAATATAGAGGTTTAAAAAACAAAAGGCAGAGATTCATAGATTACTAAGCAGATTTTCAATAAATGTCAGATCCAGTAAGAAACTGAGCTGAGATTTGCTGTCGGGGTACATACGCTGCACTGTGCTCCTTTGCTTACTTCTGATTGCAAAATATATTGAAATGATGTTTTGGCTTCCTCACTCCTGAGACATTTTTATATTATTCCTTCCTGTAACTCAGTCATTTTATTTTAACCTCAACTCCCGTCTGAAAGTAGTCAGATATATGTGTGGGTTTCCAGAAGTGGCTTCTGTCACTCAGCCCCTTTGTGTCAAACTGCTATACCACTTTCTCTGCCTGCTTGTCTGCCTTGTGTGCTTTTCAGACTTGTGCTTCTATCTCTGCCATAATCATACTTGATTTAGTAGCACAATGTTAGTTCCACCTTCTCCCGATTTTTTTCAGTATGTTTATGAAAAGCAATTTTTGCTTTACTTGTAACTTTTTCTTTATGTTCAATTGCTAAATCACTTTACTATTATGAAAAGGATCTCATAAGCCTAATAAAGCTTTGAAACATAAAAAGAGAGAAAAATCCTTGCAAAAATGGTGATGGCGTTTTCCTTACAAAGTTAGCTGGTAAATTGATATGAAACTGGTCATAAACCCTATTCATTTATTTTGTGGTTTGTGTTCTCTTAGTTTCCTCTGAATTACAGAATTTTAGTTGTTGTTTCTATAAATAATATCAGGGATGTTAGAATAACATTTGTTGTCTAGCTGTCTTAGGAATGAAGCTAAAAGTTTCTGTCTCTTCTGGTACTTCCTTTCTTGCTCCATTGAAGTTTAAATAAATAACGAATTTATTTTCTTGAGTTAAGTATTTTTTAATCTGGGTAACTAAATCAAAGGCCAATACATGATCATTTTCATAGTTTACTTTGTTTGGAACAGCACTGTGATTTACATATCTTGATAAACTTTTGCCTAATTTATTTCTGTAATTTTGCTAAAGATCTCAGGAAACAGGCCCGACAATTGGAGAATGAACTTGACCTGAAACTAGTTTCCTTCAGTAAATTGTGTACAAGTTACAGTCACGGCAGTGCCAGAGATGGAAGACGCGACAGGTATAGGTACTACCAAATTCTGTCTCTTAAAGCCTTAAATTATATAATATTTTGAAAGCACTTTTAAAAATTAACTAAAATACATGTTTGTAACTTGGTCTGTTAGTGAATTTTTGATGTTTTATTGTCTTTGCCATTGATTGGCCTGTTTTTTAGTGACTCCATATTTTTTAGTGACTTTACTGAAATTCTTAGTTCTTGAAACTCATTTATTTAGGATCCTTAGGCAAAGATTGTTATGATCTCAGGAGGAAGCTGCTAGACCTTAAGAATGAATTGGTATCAAAAAAATGAGTTTTTAGCTTAGCCAGTGTAAAGAAATATGCCTCATTTGCACACATATTTTTGTTTTCTTAATTGCTAAGTGGATCTAACAACCCAAATGCAAAGAATACCTACTGATTTTCTGTTGTTTATTCTTTTCAAATGAATCTAATGTAGTGTGTATCCCCACCATTAGTCATAGAAGCTATTTTTATTTGATGCTTTTTTAGAATCTAATATATTATTATATAATCTAATATATTACTAGGTAAAATACATTTTTTTCTTTGAATCTTATGCATAGTTTAAGTCATCCACTTGTTTCAAAAAATATTAGGGTATATTTAAGACAAAGAATAATATAGTGACCCCATGCGCCTATTTCCCATTTTTAGAAAGGATCATCATTGATTCAGTTGTGAAGACTCTGATGGCATTCCATTTTTTCCCTCCCATTTATTTATACCACCATATATTTTTAGTATATATGTTTGTATCCCTAGGCAATTTGCAGTATCCTATAATAGTTGTTTTGCAACTTGATTTTTTAGCATTATCATTGAGACTCAACTGAATTTATCACTGGTATATTCATTTATAATGTTGTGCGAGTACATCATGGTTTAACCATTTAATGGATAGGTTTTTTTTTTTTAAAGTAAAAGCACAAAAACATATTAACAAACAGACACAAAGTAGCATAAGAAATAGTACAATCAAAACTGATTTACAGACAATGTGACATGGACTCAACAATGGTTGTTGCTTTACCTATTGATATGGATAGATATTTCTGACTTTTGCTAATTAATAATAATTTTAATAATTGAACAGAGTATTTTTCATGTTTCAGGCACTATTCTGAGATCTTTATATACATTTTCCTGTTGGAAAATTGTATTTATTTGTTTGTTTGTTTGTTTATTTATTTTTGAAAATTGTATTTATTGATTTTGTTGTGATACTGGGGAATCAATCCAGAGTCTTCGCATACTAGGCGAGTGTTCTACCACTGAGCTATATCCTCAGCCCTTTTTAAATTTTATTTTGAGACAGGTTCTCACAGAGTTGCTCAGGTGAGTTTTGAACTTACCATCTGTCTGCCTTAGCCTCCCAGGTAGCTGGGATTACAGGCATGTGCCATTGCTCCCAGCAGTCTAGGAATATTTTTACACATGTTGTTCCTGCATACCCTGACAGTAAAATTGGTAGTAGACACGTTGATTTTAACGTACTCATGTGTTTAATGCTTTTTCAAAGGTAATGGTGGATATGATATTTTTCAGTTAATAGTAAAAACAAAAATTGAGCTTAAATTGGCTCCTCTATCTTCCTAAAGCCTGTGCCCACACTCTAAAACCTGCTGTACTCTGTGCGTTCCAACAAAAGGCTCGTTTCCACACTGTAGCCAAGGTGTTGTTCCTTTTTAATAAGTGCACATGGGTTACATAGATACCAGCACCAATATATGGGCTTTGGGACCTAAAAATAAATTCTTCTCATGTTACATAGATTTTATTTCAGTCCAGGGCTTTGGGCTCACCTTAATTTAACAAGTAAGGAGAAAGCAGTGTTTTTTTGTTTTGGGGTTTGAGAAAAATTAATTTATGATCAGTAATCTTTTTTCTTGAAGCCTCCCATTTGATTATGCCAGCCAGTATACAATTTTGAAACTCACATTTGTTAAGAGATACTTTTATATGCTGCTTTTATTATTATGTTCTTTATAATTTTAATACTTTCATTAATTCCTTTAAAGGAAAAGGCAGTTTTGAAACATTCCCTAAGAAATTCTACTACAAATCAGAATTGACTTTGTAGAATTACTTTTACTACCTAATTGCCCTTTAAAAAAAAAACCCTAAGGTCATGAAGATTCAGTGTATTTTGTTTAATGTCCAGGTTGGAAGCATGTCACAGTAAATAAACTCAGCAATGGCCAGAACATTTCTCCCAAGAAAACTTCAAGGTCCGTGAAACTTCATGGACACCTGTAAAATGAATTAAATTTAACTGAATCCTGGTACAGCTGAATTGGGTGAGAATTGGATCAGATTTCCCCATGTCAACATTTAACCTAACGATTGAATTTGATTTGGTTCTCGTCCAATACAGTTTGTGACCAGAATCATGGAAAGAATTAAGTTCATGAACCAAGGTAGCACTATATTTAGAAAATGGGCTTTTGGTTTTGTCCTTGGACTCATATACTGAGCTGACAAATATGGAACAAGCAGTAGTAGTAGAGATTGCCCTGTTACTCACTTATTCAATGAATATTTAATAAGCATTCTCCATGTGCCAAGTGGTAGCCATATATCTATGAACAAGATAGAGGCAGTTTCTTCTCTCAAGATTCCATTTTGTTAAGCTAGGCATGGTGGTACATGGCTTTAATCCCAGTACTTGGGGAGGCTGAGGCAAGAGGTTTGCTGTAAGTCTGAGGCTAGCCCAGGCTACATAGTAAATTCAAGGCTAGCTTCAACTGCATAGTGAAACCCTGTCTCAAAAAAAAGAAAAGATACATTTTGTTGGCCCACTGTTTTTTTAAATTTATCTGGCAGGGAGGAGTCTGTAGTAGTATACAGTGTACTTTTGCATGGGCATATTCTAAAAGGCAACCCCAGAACTTTAGCTTGGTTCTGACACTTAATAAAGAACTAAAATTTTTTTTTTTTTTTTTTTTTGGTGCCAGGAATCGAACTAATAACTTCTCACTTGAATTAATAATCTCTCACTTGCCCTGGCCCAGGAACTAAATATTTTTAAATCATAGTTTAGGACAGATAAATTAGAAAATTTTAAGAAGAAATAACACTTACATCTAATTAAACATCTTTAAAATACTTACTAGATATATTTTGGCTGTTTTTCTGCTTATTATTGCTGTGTGAGTAAAAGGGTACAAGGAAAAGTAGTGGCAGCTAAGACACTCTTTGGTGTTGAACTGATTTTATCTGTTTCATTTGCCACGCCCAAGCACTGGTTTTTGGTTTTGTTTTTTTGTTTTTTGGTTTTTTTTTGTTTTTTCGTACCAGGGTTCAAACTCAGGGCCTTGTGCTTGCCAGGCAGGCGCTTATAGCACTGAGCTATGTCCTCAGCCCCAAGTCTTGAATAGATTGGAGTGCATAGTCATTGCCTAAGCATTTATCTATGCCCAGATTATCTCTGATGGCATATGATAATGGGGACATGGGGATCATTCAAAAAGAGACAAAAGAAACTTTTAAGGCATGCAGTTCTAGAATTTGAGTCTGTCAAACATCTTGCACATGTAAAAAGTTAGATTTTGACTATCTGAAAAAAAATGGACATAGCTGTGTATTTTAGACTGAAAGTAAGTTCCTGATTATTCAATAACTATAATCTGGATCCTTTAAATCTTAGTTTTATTCTTGGTAAAAGTTAAGGAAAGAAGAGCAAATTGAAGGCCTAAGAAACTAATTTTGAAGGATAAAAACTTAAAAAGATTACACACAGGCTGTATAACATAATCCATAATTGATTTTTATGGTTTCTCTTATAAAGAGTTCTACATTTCTGCTTTGTTTCACATAATCTGTTCGATTTGGAATTTCTTTACATTTTGAAGATTGAATATGGAAAAGTTTAGGAAAATCATACATTCAGTTATATTTTGCAGTGAATTTAGTTTGTAGGATGTGTGTGACCTTTATTTGAAAGATTTTAAAAATCAATTTCTAAAGAAGTAGAATGTTTCAGGAGTTTACTTGACCTATAAGGGTAATTACTTTACTGTTTTAAGCATGTTTTAAAGGACTAGAGTTGAGTAATGGATTCCCTTTCATTGAACTTCTCCTTAGTTCTGACACAACACCCCTTTTAAATGGATCAAGCCAAGACAGGATGTTTGAGACAATGGCAATTGAGATTGAACAGCTTCTGGCAAGGGTAAGTGCTTTCTGTTAAGTTGCTATTTTGCTGATAACTGTGTACTTGTTAGCTATGGTGCTGCATTATATAAATGCAGACATGTTGACTAAATCATCCAGTCATTCAAAATGTCTTTCTCTTCAGGCCACTTGAATTTTGATGGCAGCCTTCCCCAGGTCATACGGGTATTGTTTTAATGCTGAGTTTTCGTTTGCTTAGTTTTGTTTTGCTGTCAGCTGGAAGGATGGGTAGGCAAATAGTTTGCATTTAGGTGTTTATGTTTTCTAAAATACTTTTTTCTTTTTCCCTAGCTTACAGGGGTAAATGACAAAATGGCAGAATACACCAGCAGCGCAGGCGTCCCCTCCTTGAACGCAGCGTTGATGCATACGTTACAGCGGCACAGAGACATACTGCAGGTAATGTATTGGGCTTGAGGCTTTATATTATCTCGGGATTTTTCTTAATCCCTAACTAGGATGTTTACATATGTATTTAAAAGAATAAAGAGCGCCTGGAAATGTTGGCGTACACTATAACCCTAGCTGCTGGGAGGCTGACGTGAGAGGAGCCCAACTTCAAGCCCACCTGTGCAACTTGGCCACACTGTCTCAAAATACAAATGGAAAAGGGTGAGCGTATAGCTCGGTGGTAGAGTACTGGCCTAGCATGTCTGAGGCCTTGAGTTCAACCCCCAGCACTACAAAAGAGAAAGAACTCTTCTGAGAAGATAAATGCTATATACAGAAATTTCTCACTTTTGTTTGTGTGCGTATTATAAAAATCTGAAAATGAGAATGTCTAATAGCTCTTGTTTTTTTTCTTGAAGTTGCATATTCATCACTAGGTAAATGTACCTGTATGTGGTGAAACCTAGCTGGCTAGCTGTAACACAAAATAGCAAATAGTCATGCATAGGCAGTAATGTGATGGTCTAGACTGCACTTGCATCAAACTTTCAAGATAATGTGGAAGGGGAATAATTTACTTATTTAGTATATTATTTTTTAAAAAAGAATAAAGTTGCATCAGTAAAACCAGGTAAACTCTTAAAGGTTTATATGAGGGAATATTAAAAGTACAGTAGTTCAAATAGAAGGCAAATTTTTTTAATATTCCAAAAACTTAGTGAGGCATGGTGGGCATGTCTAAAGTCCCAGCATTCAGGAGGCTGAGGCAGGAGAAACACCAAGAGTTCAAGGGTAGCCTGTACTTTTTCAAAAATAAAACAAACAAAAAATTTTCTTTTTTCTTTTTCTTTCTTGGTAATAGGAATCGAACTCAGAACCTTGCACTTGCCAGGCAGGTGCTGCACCACTGACCTGTATATCCCCACCTCCCTGCCAAAAATTCTGATTGTAAACATAGGAACAGGGCTGGGTGTGCAGGTCAGTAGAACTTAGCATTCATGAGACCCAAGTTCACTCTAGCACCACTGGTGGAGCGGGGTAGAAAGATACTTTATGGACTGCATAAATGTGAATATCAGAGTAAAAACTCACATTAAAAACATTCTCATTGAAGATAAAAACTAGACAAGTAATCTGTGATAGCCATCTATGTCTAACATTTTGATGATCCAATAAGGCAATTTCTTTAAGAAGTGAAAGTAAGTATTGGAAAAGAAGAGGCAGAGTTTGTGTTACATGACAGGGTAAGAGTATATATCTGCTACACCCAAGAAAATTAACTGAAAAAAAAGTTAGTAGCAATTAAAGTCAATATGATGGACAATTACAAATGAAAACAATTTTTTATTAAAAAACAATGAAAGCCAGAAGTGAGTTGAGGCAGGAGGATAACAAGTTTGAGTCTAGCTTGAGCAAGTTAGACTCTTTTTCAAAATTTAAAAAAGAGCTGGGGATGTACCTCTGCAAAGGCCCTAGGTTCAGTCCCTAGTGCCACCAAAAACAATAAAGTTTTCTACATGCAAACAGTAACCTATTAAAAATATGATGGAGGAGAATTGGGTGTAGCTTAGTGATGGCAGGCACAAGACCCTGCATTCAGTCCGCAGTACAAAAAACGGAAGGAAGGAACGAAGGAAGGAACTATAAAATCCTTATGTATAAATATAATAAGAAATGTTCAAGACTGTATGTGTAAAATTCTACTGAGAGACACAGAAAAGGATTAACTGAAGTAAAGAATTGTTCTGCTTTTAGAGTATTTCCTTTTAAATCAACTTTATAAATTGTCATCCCAATGGAAATAGAGTATTTTTCATTGTTCGGCTCTTTCTGTTTTTTTAATATGGCACAATGATACCAAAATTCATTTGGAATAATACAAGAATAATCAAGAAAAATAAAGTTTGTCTTTTAAAAATGAAGTAGTGCTTAATTCTAGTCAAATATTAAACCTGTTAAAAGCCTAAAATAGATACAAGTTAGATTCTAGAGAAGGAAAATTTATATCCCATTATAGTGGAATAGAGTTCATATATAGACCCAAGTTTGTGTGGTAATTGAATTTCTGATAAAGTATTATAAAATAAATGGAAAAAGAAGAGGATGAGGAGGAAAAGGATTCACAATAAAGCATAGTTGAAATTTATAAATTTTTCAGCAGTATAAAGGGCTTTGTAAGTAAGTCCTAATACTAAGGATTAATTTGCTTAAAGTATAGGAGTAAATAAGAAAAAAAACAAATTAATAGAAAAAAGGGCAAAGAAAGTAAACGTACTTTGAAAATGAATGGCAGAGGACTGGGATATGGCTCCATAGTAGAGCACTTGTCTAGCATGTGTGAGGCCCTGGTTTGATCCCCAGCGAGGGAGGTGGGAGCGGCTAAAACCGTAAAAAGATGCTCAGTCATACTCCTAAGTAAAATATATAAATCAAAATAAGATATTTTTACCTACCGTTTTTTACCTACTAAAATTTTTGTAACCCATTCAAAAAATATTAAAAAATAGGACTAATACACTTGATCGGAACATAAATTGGTGTAGTCTTTCTGGAAGGCAGTTCTATCAAAATTTAAATACTGTACAATATATGATTCTTTGATCCAATTTTTCAGCTGTTTACTTTTATTGTCCTTTTGCAATAGTGAGGTTGAACCCAGAGCTTTACGCATGCTAGGCAAGTCCTCTACTACCAAGCTTCCCTAAGTGGCAGAGGCTGGCATCAGATTTGAGATTCTCCTGCCTCAGCCTCCTAAGTAGTTGGCATTGCAGGTATGCCCTACCACGCCCAACATTTATTCTTTAAATACATCTTTTATTTTAGTGGAGCTTTTGTTTTTTGTTTTTGTTTTGCTTTTTACAGTTCTGAGGATTGAACCGAGAGCCTTGCACATCCCATGCTAGGCCAGCACTCCGGCTCACAGCTACGTCCCGGCTCTGTTTTTCCCATTCCCCTGAGCTCTCTTCACCCTGTCTTGCCTGCCCCCCTTAGTTACAAAGCCTTTGTTTCCATTTTCTACTTCTTCGCTCGTTTTTTGCCTTTTCCCTTCTTTTCCCCTTCCCCCCGCACTAGTTCTCTTTCCCATTTGAACATTTTCTTCCTTTTTCACAGTGGGTATTATACATTTTGGTCTTTACTTACACTTTTGGTTTCTCAAACCAGAGAAATAATGTGGCAGTTACACATGTATGTCCAATTTATTTCACTTAAATTAAGTATATAGTCTCAAGGTGCACCCATTTACCTAGAAATGTCTCAAGTTTATCCTTCTTTATGGCTGAGTACTCTTGTATAAAACCACATCTTGTCCATTCATTAGTTGATAGGCATTTGGGCTATTTCCAAGATTTAGCTGTTACAAATTGTGCCGCTAAAAACATGCATATGGAAATAGAGTGTTTTTCATTGTTTCGCTCTATGGATGTATTTAAAGAATAAATGTTGGGCGTGGTAGGGCATACCTGCAATGCCAACTACTTAAGAGGCTGAGGCAGGAGAATCTCAAATCTGATGCCAGCCTCTGCCACTTAGGGAAGCTTGGTAGTAGAAGACTTGCCTAGCATGCGTAAAGCTCTGGGTTCAACCTCAGTATTGCAAAAGGAAAAAACATGCGTATGCGTGTTTTGCTGTGGTGTGATGCTTTTCTTTCAGGAAGATACCAAGAAGGAGAATAGTTGGGTCAAATGGAACTTCTAGTTTTAGTTTTTTGAGGGATCTCTACACTGATTTCCACCAGTGCACATCTCCAGCTCTAAACATGGCACTTTTAAAATGTTCAAGCCCAGCATGATGGTACACATTTATAACCCTAGCACTCTAGAAGGCTGAGACAGGATGATGGCAAATTCAAGCTCAGCCTGGGTAAATTAGCAAGACCTTGTCTCAAAATAAAAAATTTAAAAAGAGTCGAGGATATAGCTCAGTGCAAAAGCCGTAAATGCAATCCCCAGTACAATGACCAAAAGAAGAAAAAGAGTTCAACATTATATATGTACAAGAGTACAGAAATGTTTATTGTAGCACTTTGTAGTAGTAAACAACCAAAAACAACTAAAATGTCTATTTAGGAAATTAGAATTTATAGAATGATAAGATAATATTCCGTGCAGCTATTATAAAGAGTGACATAGCCTAGTAGTAGAACATTGCTTAGTGTGCTCAGGGTCCTGTGTTCAGTCCCCAGCACCACCAAAAATAAAGGGAAGGAAAGCATTGCAGATTAGATTTGTTTGACGATATGAACTGATTGATATTTTGTACTCTATAAAAACAAAGTGTGCATCAGAATGTATACTATGATTTCTTTAACAAAAAATTGAGAGAAATAACGGGTAAATATTTATGTGCAAAAACATATTTGCTGAAAGGTATCATGAAAAAATGGTAATAGTCACAAATAGTGGAATAAAATATATTTTTGTTTCTTTACCTTTAATACTTCGGGTGCTCTTTTAGTATTCTCATGTCTATGCATAATATTTTGTAAAAGGGGGCCAAGGATATAACTCAGCAGTACAAGCACTTGCCTAGCAAGTGCAAGGTCCTGGGTTCAATTCCCAACACACAAAAAAAATTTTTTTTAAAGGTTAATAGGGTCTCTTGGAGGTGAGATTTTTATTTTCATCTTTCTCTGTTTTTCAGAATTAAAATAGTAAATATTCCTTAATGTCTTTTAGAAATATAGAAACAAAGGAAAATATAGAAACAAAAACAAAGGAAAATGTTTACAAATTATTCTTCCCTTACAATTCTCCTGATTTTTTTCTTCCTTTGATTAATTTAGGGATTAAATTTCTGGAAGCTCCAAAAGAGGAAATTTGAAAATAAGCCCCAGTAGGTACAATAATTAAGTAGAATAAGCTTCCCAAGTTTTATCCTAGGCTAGTGGTGGCAGACCTATGGCATCATGCTGGTGTGGACTATTCATTACCATGGAAAACTCGAAGAGGTTCGCTGTGACTGCCCTTGCCTATTTTAAAGTCATTTTATCCTAGAATTTTTTCTTTATAATTGTGAATCAAAAGACAAGGTACTAAAAGATAGGAAGAGTAGTGTTTTGAATTTACAATATGATATCAATACACAACTGGTTCAATAAGATGAAAGTACATAGTTCATGTTGAGACCAGATGTTGATTTATTGCAGGATTATACACATGAATTCCATAAAACCAAAGCAAACTTTGTGGCAATACGAGAAAGGGAGAATCTCATGGGATCAGTACGAAAAGATATTGAGTAAGTTACCTTTTAACGTTATTTTATAGAATGTTTATAGGGATTTAAAATGTATCTGTAATTAGTTGCAAATTGAGTAGCAAAACCAGGATTTGGATTTCAGGGTTTCTAATTCCAATTTCACTGTTCTTTGAACATTGCTGCTTTAATATAGTCCTAATCCACTTGGTCAGTCTCATCCTCTGCTTCTCCTAGTTTTACTATTGTCTCCTGACTTTCTATCTTAATACAGAATCCAGCATAAATGGTAGCTTCGCGAGGTCGTCTCTCTTGCTACGCCAGGCATTACAGCCTCAGCCATGGGTGAAATGCTCCTCGTTTCTCTTCCTGGTTCCCACCCATCTGCTCCTCTCTTGTTCCGCAGTTACATAGTCAGGTGGCTGTTTACTGCAGCCTTCATTTCCCTAAAATTCTGAAATAGGTAGTTTTCCTTAGAGATAATACAAACCCTATGTAACGTTATTTAAAGACTTCCAATGTTTTTAAGCTATTTCAGTTCATAACTCCATCCCTTCCACCCTCACCTGCAGTGATATATTCATTCTAGCATTTCCCACATATTTTTGAAGATGTTTTCACAACTGAACTTGCCTGACAAAATTGAGTCATACAGGCACCCAACTGAAGCTGAAGGTGTCCTTATTTTGAACTGCCAGGTGATACCTATCGTTGCTTCATTTATAACAAGTTTATAAGACTTCGATCTCGTGTGTTGTGTATTCTGAGAAACATTTTCCTAGAGATCCTTGATTTTGTTGTACTATCGTAACAGTTTCAGCAGTAAGACAGGTGTAATATTGTTTGTCCTGATGTTATATGTAGGTCTTTTTAATTTTTGTAGTGTTGACTTCGAAATACATTTCGAAGAATGGAGTGGAAAAAAAAAGAATCCAACCCACTGTAATCACTTACTTTTTTGGAAAGATTTAAAAAGTTCATCCATTCTTTAAACTGTTTCCTGAATAAGACATTGTATCAGGCACAGCAGAAGGCTGAAATGAGAAGACCAATTTGGCCCTGTAGGACTTTATATAATTTAGGTGCTAGAGGGGAGGAGATTAGTATAATACAAGGGAGATTATGATTAGTGAGATGAGTTATAATAATGGCACCCAGGAGAGTTTTACAGTTTTTTGCAGTTTACACATCACTTTTTCATGAATTATCTCTTTTTGGCTTCATAATACTTTAGTAAAGACAGAAGTATGTCTCATTTTATAAAACTTGGATTGAGAGACTTGACTAGGTTACCTGGCTAGTAAACGACAGAAAATACACCTAATTTCAGGGAGCCTGTCGTACAAGTCTGGTAGAATCATTCTGCTTCTTGTGGTGGTCCTTTGTGTGCTGCGTAGCAGTGCTGCCACTCAGCCAGGAGTTCGGTTTTAGCAGCATGACTGTCTTTTTTTTTCTTATTGCAGTGTTTGTGCAGTTTCCTAAGTTTTTCAAAGACTGTTCTTGATACTTCATGCTAACAGAAAACAGAAAGAACAAAAGTGTTGGCAGTAATGTAAAAGGCGCTTTAAAACAAAATTTAGTGTGCTGGAGACTGAGATAGAGGTCCTTAAGCATTCCCAAATTGGCACTTCATTGAACACTTCAGTATTTCCCAGGCTTCAGGTGTGGGGGACGTGTACTGTTACAAAAGAAAACATTGTCTCTGTCTCTTTCCCTCTCCATATGTGATATACTAATCAGTCCAAGGGTTTACTTCTACTTAGAAAAATTAATATATAGAAGATAATAGACAAAGGAAAAGTAATAGTTGTTGTTTAAAAATATTAGGTTATTTTCATGAAAAAACAGTTGTTCACAAAATAGAGCCAGGCTTACTGGCACATACCTGCAGTCCCAGCTATTCAGGAGGCTGAGGCAGGAAGAATGCAAGGACCTACCTGCAATATAGAGTGACTTGTCTCAAGAAAAAAAAACTTAGAGGAACATTCACATTTGTCTCTTTGTAATAGCAGTTTTAGAGCAAAATGAAAAGCAGTTTAACTTTATTCATTCAAAACTAGAGTCGGTGTGTCTACTTTTGATATCACTAGGATTAGTCAATCTAATTTTGAATTATCTTCCAAAAATATTCTTAAATTTTCTTTATGTTGTTCTAGGTCATATAAAAGTGGGTCTGGAGTAAACAACAGGAGAACTGAACTATTTTTGAAAGAACATGACCATCTTCGAAAGTAGGTGTTACCAAGTGTATGAGTACTATGTAGGTTCTTTGCTTATTAACTCAGTTATGTAACAGGTATTTTATAGCATATTATAGTAAGTGCTTTCTCTGTGATAATTCATTTAATTTTCCTAATGACTCTTAACAGAAATGGAATTAAATGTTCCACCCATAGTTAGGAAAGATACTATGCTGTTGAATGTTTTACTTACTTTCTTGTAAATTTTTTTTTATTATGTTAATGTATTCTCTTTGGTAAATCTAGTTGCTCTAATGCTTTGTCCATACTACAGTTTACTATAGTATCAACTTCATAAGGAGTAATTAAGGCATATATCAAATCTCCCTCAAAAAGTTTTATTTTCTAGTATTTTAGAAGAAAAATACTTAAAAACTTGTATGAACTATACATGCATTTTAACATCACCATATTCTATTCCTTTTTTTTTTTTTTTTTTTTTTTTTGCGGTATTGGGGATCAAACTCAGGACCCTGCGCTTGCTAGGCAAGCACTTATTCCACTGAGCTATATCCCCAGCCCACCATATTCTATTCCTGTGTCATCTGTTTTTCTCTAAAGTATAATGGAGTTTTTTGCTTTTGTATTTTGTTGTAGAACTTAAAGATCAAAAAATTACTGCTCTCTCAACTCAGCCTATAAACTGCTTATATAAATTATAGTTTTAGGAATTATTTTGATACTTGCCATTGAGTGTCATAAATTTGTCATGTTTTATGAGCTTCAGGTACTGGTTCAATTCATGTGTCCTTAAAGATTACCACTTTAAATATAAGCTATTAAAATCAGAACCCAGAAAGCCAGGGGTAGCGGTGCAGATCTCTAGTCCCAGCTGCTCATGTGGCTGAATCCAGAGGATCAGGGAGTCCAGCAGTTTGAGGCCAGCCTCGGCCATATAGCAAGATCCTGTCTCAAAAAAGCAAAACCTAAAACCAGTGACAGAAAACCAAAAAGATCAAGGTCTATGTGTGTATGCTGGAGATGGAACCCAAGGCTTTAATAATAGTCAGGGCTATCACTGAGTCATATACCAACCAATCAAGCATTTTTAAGCACCTGCATACCTGTAATACTGAAATAGTTGTTAGTTCTTAATTTGTTGAATAATTATTGATTGGCACAAGAGGGCAGTCTGTCCTGGAGTACATTTAGTTTACAGTCATTCATAGTTTTGATAGTTGTATTTGAAAAACACCACCATAAAGAGAATTTTGTATTGTGTCCGAAACTGTAGTAATATATTTCGGGAGACAGAGTAATTTAAGGAATATCATGTTCAAGTAGTACCAAGGTAAGATTAGATTACATTAGTGTTTCTGTATCACCTCAAAAAGAACCTAAATAAATACAGGTTATTCATTTTTATTTTTGTTCTTATTAACACAAGTTTGCAGTAATAAAGAAAAAGAAATATAAAAAATACAAGTTTGCAGTACATAATGATTACATTCAGAATGAAGAGTTGGTGCATGTAGATAACATATCATAATTCTTTTTATGTTCCCTTTCCCTCACTTCTTCTCCCTCCATCCATCTTTAGTTCCTTTCTCATTTACGGATCATCTATCCCCTATTCTCTGTCTTTTATTTTGTTCTTTCATTTTCTCATATAAGAGAAAACCATGCAGTTTTAAGCTTTTATGTCTGATTTATTCCACTTAGCATTGTGGTCTCAAGGTGTGTCCATTTTCCTACAAGTGATTCGAGTTTACCCTTCTATATCACAGAGTAGTACTCCTTTGTGTATAAATGTCACTTCTTTTTTTCAATCCATTCACCTATTTGTGGACGTATGGGTTGTTTCCAAAATGTAGATATTGTGAGTTGTGCTGCTGTGTATCATATGAACATGCTATGCAAACAGGAGTATGCATGTATCACTGTAATATGATATCTTTAACTGTTTGGGGAAGATACCTAGAAAGGGAATAGCTGGTTTGAATGGTATTTTTGTTTTAGATAGTGATAGTGATTTCCATAGTAAGTGTACTAGTTTATGTTCCCACCAACAATATAGAAGAGTTCCTTTTTCCCTGCAGTGTCAGCAGCATTTGTTATTACTTGATTTCTTAATGGTAGCCATTCTCTTTAGAATAAGATGGAATTTCAGTGCTATTGTAACTTGCACTTCTTTAATGGTCAGAGATGTCAAACATTTTTTCATGTATTCATTGGCCATTTGTACCATGGATTTGGATTGTTCTTGTTTTTCTAGGCCCTGGAGGTGCATTATTAGATTACTAATTTGGGCTTGCTTTTTTTTTTTTTCTAATACGGGCATTCACAGATATAAATTCCCTGAAAGGACTGCTTTCATTGTGTCCCATAGGTTCTCATTTGTTGTATTGGTATTATCATTTCATTCTAGGAACTATTTTCTTCCATGGTTCATTGATTATTCAAGAAGGTAGTATAACGGCTGGGGATATAGCTCAGTGGAATAAGCACTTGCCTAGCAAGCGCAGGGTCCTGAGTTCGATCCCCAGTACCGCAAAAAAAAAAAAAAAAAGAAGGTAGTATTTAATCTCCATGCATTTGCATAATTTCTGTGGTTTCTTTTGCCATTGATTTCTACTTTCATTGCACTGTGATCTTATAATATACATAGGATAACTTTAGTTATTTTGTATTTTATTTAAAAATGTTTGATGGGTTACTATAAGGTCTGTTTTTTAAAAAGTTCCATGCACTGCTTAGAAGGTATATTCTGTCATTGGGTTGAACACTGTAAATATCTATTAAGTCCATTTGTTCAAAAATGTGATTCAACTCTTGATATTTCTTTGAATTTTTTATCTAGTTAATCTATTTGTGATAACTCCTCTGTAATGTATTGATGTTTCTTTGCTCTTTTATGTTCAGTGGTGTTTGTTTTATGAAGGTGTGTGTACCATTGTTTGGTGTGTGCATTTTTATAATTATCTCTTTCTGTTGAATTGTTCCTTAACCACTATATAGTGACCTTCTTTGCCCCTTCTGATCAGTTTTGTCTTGAAGTGCACTTTGTCTGAAAAATAAGGTAGTTATTCTTGTTTGTTTTGGGATTCTCATCACATGGAATATTGTTTTTCATTGTTTGACTTTTAATCTTAGGAATTTCTTTATGGATTAAATGTGTTTCTTGTATACAGCATACTATCCAGTTTTCTTTTTGATGCAATCAGCCAATCTGTGTCTTTTAATTGGGGAGTTCCGACCATTCATGTTGAGAGTTATTACTGAAAGGTATTCACTTGTTACTGTCAGTGCTGACCCTGTACCCCCCAAAATGTCTAATTCTTCACCCTACCCAGTGTATTCATTCTATTAGACTTTTTGACATTGTTGACTTCATTATCCCTTTCTGGGATATCCTTGAGAAGTTTCTGGAGCACTCATTTTGTGATCATCAATTTCTTAGTTTGCTCTTCTGTCCTGGAAAGACCTTACTTCTTCATCAATTTTAAGAGATAGTTTTGCAGGATATATTAGTCTAGGTTAGGAGTTGTTCTTTTTTAGGTCTTGAAATATTTCATTCTACGGTTTGTGTCGAAACATCTGTTGTAATTCTAGTGGGTTTTTCTCCAACAGCTTTTAAGGTTCTATCCTTGATTTGATCTTTTGGGATTTTGGTTATGATGCATTGTAGAAAAGTTCTTTTCTAAGCATGAGTATTTGGGTATTCTGTATGCCTTGCTTATGTGTGTGTTAAATTCTTTCCCACACTCAGAAAATTTTCTGCTATTATTTCTGTAAAAAAGGTTTTTATGGTGTCTGATTTTTCCCTAATCCATTTAATCTTAGTGTTCTTTGCATCATCTAGCAGCTATTAAATACAGTTTATATTCTCTTGTTGTTTTTAAGGCATTTCTGAGGATATGGTCACCTGCATCACACATGTCATCTAGTTCTGACACTCTGTCCTCCTATTTGTCATTTCTGCTGTTTATACTCTCAAGAAAATTTTCTGTCTCTTTGAATTTCTCATGGACTAATTCTTTGCTAATTTTTTCATTTTGTTTAGCCCAGATTTTTATTGGTGTCTTCTGTAAGCTCACTGATCATTTCATTTATTAATAAAGTATTATCTTTTATTATCTTTGTGCTTACCAAAAACATTACCGATATAATTTTTGCTTTGTTTTGGTTTTTGTCTCCTCTTTTATCACTTTGTATAGTTCAACTTTTTTGCTTTTGATTTCTTCTTCTTCTATGCTGGGAGGTAGAAGTTTTTGAAGGCATTTTGCTGTCTTATAATTTCTGTTGTTTTGTTTTGACTGATTATAGTACAGTCTTAGTTTTATATTATCTGAGATTTTTTTTAGATACTTTATATTACTTTGAACATTCTTGTGAAAAAGTTTGTGCTCATTCTATACAAAGAAGAACTGGGACATACTGAAGTTTAATGGATACGAAGTTCTAATGAATTAGAGGAATTATTAAGACTGAAAATAAGGGTTTAGTTATTGTTCTCAATATTAGAACATGGCACTTCTTTTTTTTTATTATTTTAAAGACAAAAGAATGGAGACATGTGAACCAGAATAAGCCATAAACAATACTGAAAATACAAAATTATACAGAATATAGTAGGGAATTAGCACTGGATGTTGTGTTACATAATGTTATCTTCATATTAGTTAACACATAAACATTAAAGGAAATACCAAATTATAGAGAAGATAGTAGGGAATTAGCACTGGATGCTATATAATATAAAGGTATCTTCACTTCTGTTAATACAAAAACGATTGAAGAAATATAAAATTATAGACAACATAGAAGGGAATTAGCTCTGGATGCTGTCCTATGCAATGTTACCTTCACATTTGTTACTCAGTTACACAGATAATGGCCCATTTGATCATTCAATTTTCTCCTCCCTCATCTCCATTGCCCTACCACTCAATCAGTCATCTTCCCTGTGATAATCACTGTATTCCTGGGTTTATCTATACCCCTGGACTCTCGCCTTGGGAAGAGATATTGCTGCCTCAGACCATACTATAACATACATGGGTGTATACAAACTGCCATGGTTGGAGGTGGAAAAGCACCTATGCTCACAGCAGACCGCCTGGCTCCGCCCCATCGCCATGCTATGGGTGGGGGCGGGTCCAGTCTGTGGGGCGCCCTCAGCAGGCCCACAGAGGAGCAGCCACGGGGCCCACAGTGGAGCAGCCGCAGGGCACGTGCCCCCATCAGGGTGCCCTTGGTAACTCGTTCGGCTCTGTCCCGTTGCCTCGATGCCAGAGGCCCTTTCTTCTCCCTCCTCTTGATCTCCAGTATTACTGTTCCCCACTCCTCGCAGCTGGGCATTGGACGAACTTGCGATGCTTGGTATAAGGGCTTGAAATCTCCCCAGCCTGTTCTCACTGTGTTAGTTCAGGGTATGAACTGAGTTTAAAGATTAGTTCTAGAATAGAGTTGGAGGATTTTCTTGGGTCTGCTGTATAGAGTATGTTGTTTTTCAGATTCCCGGTCTGCTGCTTTTCGCCTAATTTGTTGCTATGGGTTCATGCAAGGTTCATATGTGCAAGCTGTAAGGACACCCTCTTGGTGCTCACATTAATAGTTTGGGGTGAGTCCTAAAGACTGTGGATTCGTCCCATTGTTGCCAGGAACAGGCGGTGTTTGCTCAAGCCACGGAGACTCAAGGTGCTCCCAGAGAGAGTTCAGGGTGGGAGCTGAGTCCCGGCAACCCAGCTCGTGCTTCCTGCCTGATGTTGGAGTGAGAAGGGTGTGGAGCCTCGTGATCCACCTCCATCTGCATCTCCTTCCTGTTGCGGTGCTGGAGACCCTGTCCACTCCTCGGCCAGATCCCTGGGAGCCGCTGAGTTTCCCCACTGCTCTCTGCTGGTAGCTGCTCACCCGGCAGAGAGGCAGAGGGCCACCCCCTCGAGGCAGGCGAAGAGCCGGGCGGGCGTGGTGGGCTGTGTACTAGTTGCATTGATTCTCTCCAGGTGCTGATTAGGAAGGTTGCCACAGGGTGGGGACTCTGCCCCAGTGGCTGTTGTAACTTCTCATCCTCACACTGGGTTCGACAACTGCTCCCGACCACCGTTGGCTCTTTTCCTGGCTGTGCCCTCCCCTCTCCAGCCCTGGACCAGCTCTCGGAACTCCGCTCTCCCCTGGCCAAGTCGGGAGGCTTCCGTGAGCGTGGGTCTCCAAAGCTGAAGCTGCGAATGCCGGAACGAGGGCGTGGGCCAAGGGTGTGTCTGCAGCGGTGACTTCCTCCTTCTCCTCTCCCTCCTACTGCACCATGGCGGATCTCTGATCCTTTCCTCCAGCAGAGGTTTTGCTTAGTCTTTCCAAGGGCTTCAGTTCCCATTTCAGATCCTTCCTGAGTTCAGGATACCCACCTCTTTCCCTTCTATCCTTCACATGTTGCTATATTCCTATATTCCTTTGTCTGAGTGGCATTCCTCCGGGAGGTTCTCTCTCTGCTGCCTACCCGGTCTCCATCTTGAAGTCCTCTTGTAAAATTTATTTAGTTATTTGTTTCTTTCTAATGAATTGACCATTACATTTCTAAAGTTCTGAAATGGCCAACAGACCAAAGAGAGATACCACTTTAGGCTCCTGCTTGAAACCAACAGCTACAGAAAATGGCTGGCCTAGATTCAGGGCCAGGGGAATTTCTAAATAACATTTAAAAATTAAAATCTGTCTTTTTAAAATAAATTATGAACACTAGGTAATAAGATCACATAAAATCAAGGGCTAACATGTTTACAAAATAATATGAAAAGTTTTTTCTGGTTTTTCTTTTTTTTTTTTTTTTTTTTTTTTTCGGACCGGGGATCGAACTCAGGGCCCTAGTGCTTAGCGGCAAGCACTTAGCCCACTGAGCTGTACCTCCAGCCCTGGTTTTTCAGTGTTATATTTCACTTGCTCAATGGTTTGAGGAAGAATTGACAGTTTTTTTGGAATAACTTTTTATATACACAAATTTTAGGTGATATTATAGTGCACATTTTAGAAAGCATGAATAGTTCAATAACACAAAAAATTTAAATGGCTTATTAGCACAAAATACCGTTCTTATCAGTAGATTGAGTCTTTTCCCATGTTATTTGATAATTTTTAATTCTTATCAGTAGATTGTGAGTCTTTTTCCATGTTATTTGATAATTTTTAATTGGTTATTATTTATTTGTTTATTTGGAGTTTTTCTGAGATAGAGTCTTGGCATGTAGTCCAGGCTGGCCTTGAACTCCCTATAGTCAGTCCCCAGGCTGGCCTTGAACCTTTGATCCTCTACCTCAGCTTCCTGAGTAGTGGGATTACAAGTATGTGCCAAAATGCCCAGTAATTTTTTTTGTTTTTTAAAATACAGTATGTAAAGTCCATAATGCAGATAAACCATAATTCATGTAACTGTTTCCCTAATGTTGACCTTTTAGATTATTTTCAGGTTTTACTATTCTATATAATAAGGTCTTAGCATATGTCCCTAGTTATTTTATGATAAATTCTTAAAATTAGAATCACAAGAATAAAATGTATATTCATTTTAAAGCTTTCGATATAATGTCAGTTTGCTAGTTTGTAGTGTCATTACTAGCATGTACATAAACACACCCCAATGCCCTAACTCTAATGTTTTATTTTGTTTTCTGTTGGATTTCATACCCAAGGTCTCACACATGCCGGTTAAGTGCTCTGTCATTGAGCTGTGCTCTCAGCTCTGTGATGCTGCTTTTCTCAATTTTACTTACTTCAGTACATCTAAAATATTATCATTTCAACATATAATCAATAGTAAAATAATGAATTATTTTTGCTTTATTTTTGTACTCTTTGAAATCTGCAGTTTTTTAAAATGAAGAGAGGTACTGTAAAAATGTTCAGACAAAAAAATCTTTTAAGTGTAAGGAATATATTTCTATCATAGAAAACTTAGGTTAAACAGTCAGCTAAAAGAAGCATGAGGAAGAAACAGTTAATCTAAAAAGCTAGGCAGAGAGCCATGAGGATAACGTGAACTAGTTACACAGTTTTTCTGTAAGTCTAAAATTACTTCAAGATTAAAAAACATAAAAGAGCAACAGAACCTTCAGTAAAATAGGACAGATTAGCTTTCTTAGTCTTATAGAACCCTAGTATTATATAACCCATTAACAAAGTAATGGTATGATATTATTAACTAAAATACAAACTTTTTCATCAGTTTTTCCACTAATGTCATTATTTTATGTTCCAGGAACCCGTATTACATTTAGTTTAGAGGAGGCTTACTCAGTCTCCTCTAGTTTGTGCAAATTGCCTAACTTTAATTTGTCATGAGGAAATGTGAAACAATCCCAAAGTGAGAGACGTTTTACAAAATGGCGATATATATACTCTGAGGTGTTGTGGGGGTGACCTTACGCAATTTTGGAAAGAAAACCTCTCAAGTGGTGCTGTATCCGTAATGCTGGAGCATTATGTGAAGGTGTATAACATGTCTATATGTCTTATTACTATCAATGTTAGCCTAGGTTGCTTGGTTAAACTAAGGTTTGAGAATTTTCTCCATTGTAAAATAACTCTTTCCCATTATAGTTAATAAATATAGGAATTCTACTCAAAAGACTGAGACAGAAAGATCAGAAGTTCAAGGCCAGCCTGGGGAACATAACAAGTCTATGTCTCAAAAAATTTTGTAAGATATTTGGAGACTATGCAAATATTGTATTTCTCCTTAAACTTTTCCTACTAATTTTAGCATCCATTACTGAATTATAACCTCTACAGTTATTACTGCAGTGTTTTTTTAGTGGTGGTTTTGTCTCAATTGAAGAGCTGTGTCTTCTCCATCATTTATTTTACTTACTTAGTTATTTATGTCAGCACAGACTCACACATGCTGTGAGTTTTAATTCAGCACTATAATTATTTGTTCAAACCATTCCATATTTGAACGTTGAGAACTCCGGTCATTTGACATGCCTCATTCTTTTGAGTGTTTCCCTGACTTTGTGGCATCATGAAATGTGGCTCCCTTTATGTTTTACCTGCCTCTGCTCTGGAGTCAACTACTTCTCTGAGAGGTCTTGGTTCTTTTATTAGACAATGGTAATCAGAAATGAGTATCTGGGTGCTTGGGTATGTTTATTGCTATGGAGATCATTGTTCACAGGTTCTTGCTTGCTAAAAGTTTTTGTCATGAATGAGGTTGAAATTTTTTACTTTTATTTGTTTATTTTTTGCATCTGTTGAGGTCAGTTTTTCTCCTGCACTGCAGCAATATGGTACATTTCATTGATTATTTTCAAACATACAACCAATTATGAATTCCTGGAATGAACTCCAGCTAGTTATGCTATTTATTATGCTTTCTATATATGGCTGGATTTATTTGTTCAGGATTTCTGCATTATTCTTGTGAGAAATTTGTATAGTTTTCTATTCTTGTTTTACTGGTTTTATTATAAGGATAATGTTGACCCCAGTAAATCAGTTGGGAAGTATACTCTTTTCTGTTTTCTGAAAGAGTTTGTCCAAGCTTGATGTTATTTGATCTTTAAATATATGTTAGAATTTACCAATAAATTCATCCCAGAGGTTTTCTTTATGGCAAGATTTTTAAATTACAAGTTTAGTTTCTTTATCGCTTCTCGGCCTTTTGGCTAAGATCAAGTGAAGTTTAGTTTCTTTTAAAGGTATAGGACGATGAGTTGGATTGCATGTATCCCTGGGTGGAGATGGCTTACTGTAACTGGTTCAGCTAAAATCACAAATCCACCCTTGTGGCTAGAGGACTTGGAAGAAGCATTATCAGAAGAGAGTGACATGTTCAGGGCTCCAGGGACGTTATGAGGCAACGCGTGTCAGTTTGCACTTAACTACTCTCTTCTGTACTACAAACCATAGATTTAGAAATAGTATGGTGAAGCGAGTATTTCTTTCAATATAGATTTATTGAAAGGAACTTTAATATTCCCTTCCTCCTATTCCGCCAATGAATTGTAAAATTTTTTGAGCCTGCAGGGAATGCATGATGGACCTACTCCTAAATCTTTAATTTCATCACTTTCTTTCCATTGCTTCCTCCGTAGTCCTCCCTCCTTCTGCCTACCAGGTACCAGCCATACTGGCGTCTCGTTTCTTTTCACAAAGACATTGAGTCCTTTCACTTTTAGTCTTGTGCACTAAGGCTTTGGTTTACCTACTTAGAATACCATTCTCTTGATTTTCTATATAGTTTATTCATTGACATGTTTATGACCTAAGCTCACTCATCACCTCCTTTGGTAACTTTTATCTGAAGTAGGCCTTCCCTTATTATTATTGAACAAAGCATCTTTTTTTGTTTTACTCAAAGCATTTCTGACAGTTTGTAATGATTGTTCTTCTTAACCTTTTTAGAGTCTGACTTCCTTGAATATAAACTTTATAAAGGGATGAGTTAATTATTGGCCATTATTGGGTTTCAGGTTCTTGTTAAATCTTAGACACTCAGATCTCTTTGTTGGATAGGTAAATGCACGTGAACAGAGCTATAAGTGTACGTGTGTGCTCCAGTGTGGTAAACTTACTTCATTCATTTATTTCCACATATTTTTTGTTTGTTGTGTGATTTTGGGCATTGAACCCAGGGCCTAGGGCATGCCAGGCAAGTATTCTACCACTGAGCTCAACCCCTCAATATTTTCTGAATATGTTCTTTATACAAGAGGGGGTGTGTGTGTGTGTGTGTGTGTGTGTGTGTGTGTGTCTTTGCTTTGAGACAGGGTCTCACTCTGTAGTTTAGGCTGGCCTTAAACTCATTATGTAGACCAGACTGGCCTTGAACACACAGCAGTCCTCCTGCCTCAGCCTCCCAAGTACTGGGATTATAGATGTGCATCACTATGACCAGCTTAAACGGTATCTTTGTAGATACCAGTCTGGTCTGGAAGAGAGGCGGTTACCAGTGTAACCCTTTATTTTTGCTCTACACGATGACGTCCCCATGAAATTCCTTCTTAGAATTTAAATTCTTACATATAATAAGTCTTTGGTAAGTATCTCTCTTACTTACAGATGAGGAAACAAGATTCAGAAAATGTAGGTCAAGATCTCATAACTGTTTAATAGTATAGCTCTTATTAAGCATACCTTTCTTAGCCCATTTCTGTATTTGTCTCACATCATACTGCCTGCTTTCTTTAAACTTTTACTTTCATTGAACCAAAGAATCAGCAAGGCATAATATTACTTGAGCATTGAAAAAACAATTGCTTTTCACCTCTCCGAAAAGCGAGTGACTTGACCTTTCTTTTCCTCTTTAAAGTAGAAAGGTAGTATCTCTCTGTGTAAGTTAAAAGTACTCTAAAAATATAAGAATTTAGCCACATGTGGTAGTACATGCCTGTAATTGCTACACTCTGGGGTATTGGGCAAGAGAATCGCAAGTTTGAACCCAGCCTGGGCAACTTAACGAGACCTATCTCAAATTAAAAGGCTGGAGGTGGCTGGAGATGTTACCTACATGAACTCCTGGGTTCAGTCCTGAGTACTACCAAAAAAAAGGATTCACTTTTTGTTTTCAAAATTTTAGCCAGATTTCCCAGAGGTCACACAGCTAATAGAAGCTGGGATGCAAGCCCAGGTTCTCTGGTTGTCTTGCTTCTGCAGTACTGACTGCCCCTCAGGGATAGCTATTTCACAGGATTGCTGAGATAATACATGTGGAAGGGCTTTTCATACTTTGAGGCATTCTGTGTAAGCAGAATGTAAGTGCTATAAGATTTTAAAAAGTAAATACTAAAGGAGAAAAGGATTATAAACTCCTTTGCATTCTCTCACAGTTTAGATTTCCTAAACAAAATTTCAAATACTTTTGATAGTAGAGTAGTCTTAGTGAAATGAAATTCTAGTTGTATTAACAGACCATGACCATATTTGAAAAATGTAAGACCTATGATCATAATTTAGTGACCTTTATAAGCAGTAGTTTTATCTCAGAAGTTTTTGTATAATTGTAGATATATAAATCATATAAATATATAGTATATAAGTATATAAACATATAAATATTATATGATTCCATTTAAATAATGGTAAGATATATCTGAATGGAATAACATACTAGTAGATTCCTGGCATTCAGTGATTTGACATGTGTTTTCTCAACTATTTATGAACCTTAATGGTTGTGATGTATAGTTTTGTTGAGTTATAAACTTGATTGTTGTATGTGTGGAACTGGTGTTGAGGAAGTCACCTGGCTACTGTGTAAGCCATCTGGACAGCGATACTTACAATTCACATTTACTACTTGTTACTGTATTTACCTGGTAACTACCATGAAATAATTTACACACACACACACACACACACACACACACACACACACACACACACATTCTTTGTTACTTTGTGAAACCTTACCCTAAGGAGAAAACACCATTATAAAGTTAATGTTAGTTAAGTAGCCCTCAGACAGCAGTCCTTTAAGAGGAAAAATGGGAAGTATATGGAAGAAATGACATATTTGTAATATTAGTTACCATAAACTCTGAAATACAGAGAGACTCAGATGTGCTTAACTGAGTGCTTAAATGCAAATTGCATAGACAAGAACAGAATGCTGTGCAGTGTGTTAGGGAGCACGCTAACACCTCCTTCTGTGCCTGCCACACAGTCAGTGGAATCAAAACTTGTGTATTTGGAATATTACATGTTCCTGTGTGACTTGGTGAGTAACATGTACCAATTACTGATAATATTTCAATCTACCTGCAAGTGTGTGTAGCTGTAAAGACAAGCAATGATTGACACAAAAGAATTTTTAAGTATCAGAAACAGAAAATGCTTTGAATAGTTCATAGAATCTTTATTCACATAGTTTTCAGGATTTTCAGTCCTTTTAAACCATGTATCTAATGATTAGTAAATGAAAACTATTATCCCCACATTCTCTTAAGTTTTCTGTTTTTGCTATAGTTGAAGCATATAGCTGTAAAGACAAGCATTTATTGTTATTAAGTGGACGTGTAGGTTGTTCCATTATTAAACCTAGGTTTATATTACTTCATAAAATAATTCAGTAAGTTAAAATATTAAAAATAAAGGAGCACCCGGGTATGGTGGCATACACTTATAACACCAGCACTTGGGAAGCTGAGGCAGGAGGATCGCCTGAAGTTAAGGCCAGCCTAGGCTACAGAGTGAGTAAGGTCATCCTGAACTGCATAGTGAGACTCTTGTCTTTAAAAACCAATAAATAAATAAATACAAAGTTTTGTTACTTGTATGTATTAACTAGCTGTTCATTGTGTTGCCCAGGACAATTTCTCCTTGACTCAGTGCAGTCGAGAAGTTTGAACACTCGTGATCAAGAGGCTTCAGATATTTGCTTGTGTTTTCATTATCTCTTCTGAGCCTTGTGTACCAGTTCCTTGAGGGGAGTACATATAGCCCAGTGTGTAAGCATTGGTTAGACCCCGTTTCTAAGATGCAAAGAAAAACATAGTTCCATTTTTGCTTATATAGACTAGATGGCTCAGTAATCTTGAGAGAAACAGAAACTTGTTGCTTAATTACAGGCTCTAGATGACCTTCTGGAATGTTTCTAGTCTGTTATGAAGTACTTGTTTAAGAAGGACTATTCCACTTGATTATATATGTTATATCCCAAAGAAAACCATTTCCATTCAGGTTGTATTACGTTCTGCCATCATGGAGCTACTCTGTTGATTGACGTCCACAGTGTTCAGGGTACTCTATGTGAATGGTGTTTATTCACTTTATTTGGTCTTAGCTAAATGAATAAGAATTTAGAGACTTAGGTAGTTTGGGAAGAATTTTAAATCATTGGCCTTCCTCTCTCTATGCCTCTGTATAACCGAAGTATGACTGGTGGAGTGTTTGTGAAATATGTGTGTGTGACTTACCATAAGTATCTTCTTCCTATAAAATGAAAGATGTACTCCTAAGCATAGCTCAATATTCATGTATGTTTTATTTTAAAATGTGCCTTACAGTCTGTTTTAGGACTAAGCAAAAGATGACTAATATGTGAGTTTAAAAGGAGGAAAAACCTCTTCCTCTGTAGAGTAGGATATTTGGGATTATAATTTTAGTTTTCCTTGGGTTATTTTCCTTTTCAGGTGAATTCAGCAAGCTGTGTTTTCTTTGACTACAATTAGATATTGCTGTAAAATACGGTAATCTGAGAATAGCCAATGTCAGATTATAAGGCAGTCTATTTCAACATACTCTTTTAAGAAATCTACTATATGAAAATCTGATTTTATATAAAAATGAAGAATATTTGCTTCATGAGGCTTTTTGTGTTAAGTTCACATAACTGTAGACTTGCTTTATTACATTGAAAATATTCTTTAAGCTGGTGAAGCTGTCACTGCAGAAGTGTGCCGCAGGAACATCACAGAATTTCTTTGTGTGACCCAACACAGAAAGCTGTTCCTTAGTGACCATTTCAACCCCACTTCTCAAAACATTGTCTTTTAATACAGAGTAGTTTATGTTCTAACTACAGTCTAGTAGATAGGCTAGTTTATTAACTATTTACTGAACTTCAGTTCTGATTTTACAGTTGATATAATAAGTGCAGTTGAAATGCTGTTGTATCCTCAGGTTTTGCAGAAAGCAGATAATTGTAATAATGAAGTGTATCCAGTTGGCTTTCTGGTAGTGTGTGTAAAATGCTTTAGCTGTGTGTTTTTCTGTTTCTTTCCAGGCAGACTCACTCAGTTAGATGGGTTTTTGGTTTTCTAAATGCTGTTTCATAGTTGCGTGCTACTTAAGGTGTGTAGCTTTATATCCGATCTAAATTGATGTTGGGTTTTTGTTATGGTTGTCACTTGGTACATTGCTCAGCACTTCCATTTTTGAATTTAACTTCTTTTGAGTTAATTATAGATGTGAAAGTAGTTCTAAAAAACAACACAGGGAAATTCTGTGTATTGTTTACCAGTTTATCCCCTGTATACCAGTAACATCTTGCATAGTTATGACGCAGTATCACAACCGGGACACTGACATGAATACAATCATGACACAGAGCATTTCTGTTTTCACAGGGGTCTCTCATTTTGCCCTTGTGTAGATATAGCTGCTCCCCTTCCACCTTTTACCCTGTACATAAGCACTTCATAACCACCAGCCTATTCTCATGACTCTTATTTTATCATTTCAAGACCACTTCATATGAGTGCAATCACACAATATGTAACCTTTTAAGATTGGCTTCAGTTGGTGAGTGGATTGGTCAGTCTTGGAAATAGGGTCTCGGTCTCACTTCGTTGTGCTGGCTAACCTCAAACTCTTGCTTCAGCCTTTGGAGTAGTAAAATTGACCTTTTCACCACTCAGTATAATTCTCTGGAGACTCATTCAAGTGTTGCATTTATTAATAACTCATTCTTTTTATTTGTAAATAGTATTTCATGGCGTGGATGTACTATAGTTTGCTTAATTATTTACCCATTGAAGGATATCTAGGTTATTTGCTGGGTTTGTTTTTTGAAGGTTTTTTTCTCATTATAAAGTTGCTATAAATATCTGTGTATAGAGTTTTTGTGAACGTAAGTTTTTATTTCTCAAGTAAATGCTCAGGAATGTGATGATTGAGTCATATGGTGGTTGCGAGTTTAGGGTATGTTTTTAACTCATTCCTAAACTGTAAAAGTGTTTTCCAAAGTGGCTGTGTACCATTTTCCATTCTCACTAGTAAGATCAGAGTTTCTGCATTTCCTCACCAGCTCCATTTGGTGTTGACACGTAATGTTTTATTTCAGCTGCCCTAATAGGTGTGTACTGATGTCATTGTGGTTTTAATTTTCATCTCTGCAATGGGTAGTGATAGTGAACATCTTCCCATGTGCTTATTTGCTGTCTGCCTGTCCTCTTCAGTGAGATGTGTCTTCATGCTTTTTGTTTATTTTCTAGTTGAATTGTTGTTTCTAGTGTTTTGTTTTTGAAGCCACAGATAGTATTCTAGGTTACTAATCCTTTGTTAAGTATGTGATTTGCAAATATTTTCTACCAGTGTGTAATGTATCTTTTCATCCTATTCACAGCGTCTTTTTGTGATTCTTGCTAAATCAGTCTGGAAAAGGGTAGGGGGAGACAGGGACTGATTATGGAGAAAGAGAAAAAATGAGAATTGGCATTTATTGAAACAGTAAGAACCAATTCAGACTGAAGTCAAGCTGTTTGATTTGGGGCGGGGTGTTTTTTTTTTTTTTTTTCAAAGAGAGTAATAAAAAAATACCAATAACGAAATGCCAACATCACAGATGTAAACAAAACAAAGCAAGAACACTAAAAACACAGGGTTTCAAAACAAAATGACAGGAATTAACAGTGGTTGTTACATTACATATTGTTCTCTTCAACTACGTTGCTCAGATTACCAGATGTAAGAATGGAAGATTGTTCAACCATTAAAGAGAATAAAAAAAATTATTAAAACAATTAGAGATGATACAGTTTCACTAGACAAGATGATAGGAATTCACCAGTGGTTGTTCTCTTACATATTGTTGTCTTCAAATCAGTTGCTCAGATTGCCAGATATAAGCATGCAAAATTGGTCAAAATATAAAAAATTTTAAGCATTTAACTGTTCCTTTCAATAAACTACCAGACATCAGCAGTACAATTATCCCAGCTATCCTTCTACATACATTTATAAATACATATATTGCCTGCCTTCTTTCATTTTCTTCTTTCCCTCATCCCAGTTGTTGCTTCCTTTGAGCAATTTCTTTCCCTTTCATATTATCTATTGTATGTTTTGGGTTTTATTTACTCTTTGAGGTTCTTACACTAGGGAGACAATACGATGTTTACACATGTGGGTCTGATTTATTCCACTTTTGAGTATGGTCTCTAGTTGCATCCATTTACCTATAAGAGCCTTGAGTTTATCTTTTTTTATAGCTGAATAATGCTCCATTGTATAAAAATACCACATCTTTTTTATCCATTTTTCAGTTGATGGGCATTTGGGTTATTTCCAAGATGTAGCCATGACAAATAGTGCTGCTGTAAACATGGGTGCACATATATCGATGTTTTTAATTCTTCTGGGAAAATACCCAGAAGGGGAATAGCTGGGTTAAGTGGGACCTCTAATCCTAGTTTTGTGAGGAACCTCCACACTGATTTCCACAGTGGTTTCACCAATCTATACTCCCACCAGCAGTGGAGAAGGATTCCTTTTTTCCCACAGCCTTTCCAGCATTGGTTATTGGTTGATTTCTTTATGACAGCCCTTCCTTCTGGGGTGAGATGGACTCTCATTTTAATTTGCATTTCTGGAATGACTAATGATGAACATTTTTTCATATTTTTATTCACCATTAGTATTTTTTCATCTGAGAAGTATGTATTCATTTTAGATGCCCATTTTTTTATTGGATCTTTGAATTTTGGGGGTCTGGGTTTTTAAAAATTTCTTTATATGTTCTAGATAGAAGTCCTTTGTCTAAGGGGCAATTGGCTAAAATTTTTTCCCAATTCATGTGTTTTCTTTTTACTCTGTTGGTGATTGTTTTGGTGTGCAAAAACTTTTCAGTAAGATGATCCCAGTGTTGGTTTGTTGAAGTATTTCCTGTCACTCTGTTTGAATTTGAATCCTGGCGCTGCCTGATAACCACATGACTCTTGGGCTACTTACTCCCTGTTTTCTTACTACTATGTGAACACAATAAAAGTAATGGACAAATTCATTTCAGAGTCCAAGATTTTCTCCAGATACCTTCAGAAATTAGGTATTTTGTATGTATAACGGGCTGAAAATCTTATCTGTAAATGTAGAAAAATTAAGTGCAAGTTTAAGTGTGTACAGGACTTGAATTTTCTTTTTATTTGCAGCTCAGATCGTCTGATAGAAGAAACGATAAGGTAGGGATGATGTTTTTGTTTTACTTTGTTGGTACTTGTTTGCATGTACATTAATGAACAGATCAATTTAATCCTTTTCATTAGAGTGAAAATCAAGTCATTCTCTTTAAAGATGAAAAGTTCATTAGAGGGTAATATATATTTACTGTGACCTTCCCTTATAGGAGACATCTAAAGCCCCAAACATTTATTTCTATAGTTATTGGAATTAGGATATTTTATGTAGGTTGATTTTTCCAGTTAGTTCATACTTAATATTTATTTAATTTATATTCAATCTTTTTATTATCATTTTTAAAATTGAAAACAGTCAAACATGATTTGATAAATGTGCTAGTATAACATTCATATAGATTTGGTCTCTGTTCAGCAGCTATAGAAAAATATCTATAGTAACATTAACTATTAATTATAACAACAGTGAACTAGTTTCTTGCTTAAATTAAGGAACATTGGTTGATTTCCTTAATTATCTAGTTTGAGTTTTTATGTATCTATGTTATAATACTAAAAAATAAGTACTTAGGGTCTCTATACATTGGCTTTTCAGGAAGCGTACAGTGAAGTACATGGAAATAGTAAACACCCACACTCTCACTGCGGCCTGGGCCCTGTACTGCCCTGTGCATGCACTAGTGTATTTGATTTGCTCGGGATACATGCGACTGACATGGATCATTAGACACTGTTTTGTTTAGATCACTTACGTTGTGTCTTCCATCTGAACAGAATTTTCTCAGAACTGCCTGTCAGCTGAAATAACTCTCGCTTTCATCAGCAGATGAGGCCCTATCACATTTTGCCATGAATTAAAAGTTTCCCTATAATTCTTTTATGTTTTCTTCCTTTGTATTTACCCGTGTCTGACTGTCTAGGGCAAGGCTGCCTCTGACACAGGTGTAAAAGTTTGTGGTACCTTGAAGGACAAGAACACTTGAGAACCGCTGAGTCACTGCTACTGTTATTTTTCTGCTTAGACCACATCATAGTTGGTTTTTTCATTTTAAATTATCTTTCGTTTCAAAATATGAGTATCACATGTGAAAGTTCCTTGAATATAAATCTAGTCATGATTACTTACAGATAAGGTAAATTTTAAATTTAGTGATTATTTCTTCATATTTCGTATGTCATATATTTTCTTTTGAAGACTTTAAAATATTACACAACTGAATACAGGGTTTGACATCAATTTATTTAAAACAACTGACTCTTGAGGAAAGAAGGGAAAAGTAAGAATAGAAGAGAAAAAAATAGAAACAAAGCTTTTGTGAATGAGGAGGGAAGAGGAGTTGAAGGGGGGGAGGGGACCAGGGGAGTAAACAAGAATCAAGATATAGACCATGTACAGGTACAAATTCTGTATGGTGAATGTCATCATTATGTATATTAAAGTGTACCAATAAAATTAATTTAAAAAATAAAACCTGAATTTTAAAAAGCTAACTTAATATTTATAAGTTTATAGAGCTTTAACTGTGTAACTAGTATTATCTGTTGAAAAAATAAATGTGAGTTTAGTTCACAGAACAAGAAAGTTTAAGTTCCAGTAAGCACATCAATGATTTATCATTTTAAAAGCACTGTATATTATTTGGAGCTTGTATTTTGCCTCTAAGTATCTGACCCTTGAAATAATAGCCTATATTTCACTTAGCTCAACTTCAAATGATGGGATGAGATGGGGAAGTATGTCTAGATATACCTAATGTGGTACTGGAAATCATGCATATTCAACAAGGTAATAACTTAATGTATGATGATGATGTCCATTCTCCAAGGACTACAAAGTGCTTTGCGGAAATTATTTTTTAATTTCCACCCACTTGTGTGCTGAAGTACACAGGAGGTAGTTTAAAAAACAGAGGCATATATGGTTCAAAGATTGGCTGAGGTTATCCAACCTAAGTTTGAATTATCTTATACAAGACCATAGCACCTATTTTTAAATAGGGTTGCTTTGCCTGAGGCCCCTGCTGTAAGTTCAAGCATAATTTTGTCAGTTTCCATTTCTGCTACTTATTTCTTGCTGATCACTTATGCTGTTAGAAGCGTCCTTTGATAGCTCTTCTCTGACCTCAGCCTTCATCATCGTTTTGTTAGTTCCCATGCGGCAGCCTGGATTTCTGGGCTCTTGGAGACTGTGTGCCTGTTCGATAATTCTCTGCTCTTGAGCAAAGAACTGGCCACCAAGACCTCCAGCAGATTCTTCACCCCCATTAGTAGAGTTTATGTACATTTTGAATGCATAAAACTCTGTCACAGGCTTCTTTGACCTGATCACCCCCTTGATCAGAAGCCCACAGACGTCCTTCTGGCCCTTCTTCAAGATACCTTTCACAGGCCCAGCAGCCGTGGGTGGTGCTTTTTGATGTGTCTGTTATCATTGTTGTACTATTCTAGGATGTTCCCCTACCCTTGTATTCCTTACACACTTTTATTTTTTCTTGCCTGCTCAAATCTTGAAATTAAAGTTTTACATCAAGTGTGGTGGTGCACACCTGTAATCCCAGCACTGAAGAGGCTGAGGCAGGAGAATTGCCGCGAGTTCAAGGCCAACCTGGGCTGCATAGTGAATCAAAGCCCGGTCTGGACTACATAGCAAGACCTTATCTCAAAAAAAAAAGGGGGGGAAGGTAAAAAGAAATTAAAGTGTTAACCCATTTACCATTTATTTAGAGTACTCCCATAGTGTCTCACTTCTCTTAGATAGGTGGTGGTTTATTCTGTGAGGTTTTGCCTGTCCAAAATGTTCATCAGCTCTCAAGAGTGGCCACACTAGTAGAGATTTAAGCAAGGAATAACCCAGCAGTTTTTCTCCGAAGGCGCTGAGCATTGCACCAACTGCTAGACTAAATTCTCTGCTTGTAAGTCTATGAGTGGCAGACCTTTCCTAGCTGTAGGGACTGGGCCCAGTTTCGTCCATGACTGCAGGTCCTGTACGTACAGATTCATAGTCTTTCACTGTCTGGGTTCCTTAAGAAATGAGGAAACCCGGGTCTTTGCTCAAGACTTGAGGAAAAATCTGGTTCCCCTTCCATTCTTCCCTTGGTTCTCTCCTCACTTGAAAAAGTGTAGCCGTTCGCCTGGCTCTCTTCCCAGGAGATCTCAGGGGAACTTGGGGTTTCAGATGGACCTTCCCCGGCATGTCTGCTTTTGTTCTAGTGTTACTTCATGGAAGAAAATGGGTCAGAGATGAGATCAAGAATTTATGCTATAACCACCATCTTCCCAGAATCTCAATCTGTATTGCTTGCTTTTTTCTCTTTTTAATGTTTCAGATAGTTTCACAATTCTTCTGCAGGATTCCATTGTCTATAGCTTTTCATAAAATCAGTATATGAAAGCACTCCCCTATGTGTTACATATCAAAATAGATACTGACCTTAAACGCTCTAGGATTCTAACATCTAAGGTGGTAGAACAATACGTAATAAGTGATAGGCACGTTCTTTTAACAGCACATTGAAGTAGTCCAATGAGAAGATTGTATTCTACAGAGAGCTTTTCCCCCTTAGTCGTGGTTAATCTGTTAGCTGGTTTAAAAACCCAGTGTAAGCCGGGTATGGCGGCAGACACCTGTAATCCCAGCACTCAGGAGGCTGAGGCAAGAGGATCGCTGAGAGTTTGAGCCCAGTCTGGGCTATATAGTGAGTTCAAAGCCAGCCTGTAGTGTATAGTGAAACTGTTTCAAAAAAAGAGAGAGAAGAAAAGAAAAACAGGGGCTGGGGATATAGCTCAGTGGAATAAGCGCTTGCCTAGCAAGCGCAGGGTCCTGAGTTCGATCCCCAGTACCGCAAAAAAAAAAAAAAGAAAAGAAAAATAGTGTAACGCCACGTGTGCCCACAAGTTTGTTATCTGCTATTGATTCTTAAGTAAAACTTGGAAACAATTTGCTCATAAATTGAGAACTGGTTATGTATAAATATATACTTTGTGTTCTTTTTATGGTTATAATTCTCTACTTCTCTCTCAACAATTTTTTCTGATCAAGGATATTTTAGTAGGTGGGTCCTTGGCTTAAGTTCATAGTGTGTGCTTTATCTGATAATTTTAAAGAAAACGTAGAAAAGGGCCTACT
This sequence comes from Dinomys branickii, assembly GCA_004027595.1. NCBI lineage: Eukaryota > Metazoa > Chordata > Mammalia > Rodentia > Dinomyidae > Dinomys > Dinomys branickii. The sequence continues at coordinate 82,926 of PVLD010000265.1, read as the reverse complement.
GGCTTATACAAAAAGATACTGTTGAACAGCAGTGAGGTCACTCAGAAAAAAAACAATGAGAAGATGTCTTGGAAAGTGATTTCGGTGCTTTTAAAAATGATGTCGCATGCTGTAGTTTTAGAGGTGTGATGAATGCTATGTGCAGAATAACCTCAGGTGCCAATTTGTTTCTCTTCTTTCCCCTCTTGAAGCATTGCTATGGCAACAAAAGAAAATATGACTTCACAGAGAGGAATATTGAAGTCAATTCACAGCAAAATGAACACTTTGGCCAGTATCCTTTTTGAAAGTTTGAAATCTATGTTGGGGTGTGTGGTATGTGTGCATCTGTTCTCTTAGGTCGTTGGGGTACAGGTACTCAGTGTCAGTTGAAGGGAAGCCCCTCAGTGATTACATGTGAACCCTCCTTACTTTGCTTAATCTGTTTCAGTGTCTCCTTTTCACGCTCTCTCACTCTAGCTGTCTCTCCTCCCTCCCTCCCTCCCTCCCTCCCTCCCTCCCTCCTTGTATTCGAGGGATTGAGTACAGAGAGCACTGAGCTACATTCCCGGGCTCTCCCCACCATCTTGACCCAGAGTGGGTTTGAACTTTTGATCCTCCTGCCTCAGCCTTCCAGAGTGCAGGGATTATATGTATGTTCTGCAATGCCCAGCCACAAACTTTTTACAAGATTTTAAGACAGGTGTCAAGGCAAAGTAGTATCCCAGAGCCCAGCATGGTACCTGGTACAGATTAGCCACTTAGGAATTTACAGTCACTCCAAAAGAATGTGTGTTCAAAAAAATCAAATGAAGTAAGTGTTAGTCAGGACTCCATAGAGAGATAATAACAGAAACCTAATTTATATTGACTTAAAGGAGACAAGGAGAGACTTAGTTTTTCATCTAACTGTAAAATCCAGGAATGCAGTTGGCTTAAGGTATGACTGGATTGAGTGCTCACGTTTTATCAGCAGGAATCTGCCTTTTCTCTTATCTCAGCTTTCCACTGTTACTTTACTCTCAAGCAGACTCTTCCTCAGGATGAGTGAGATGGCTGTAACATGAGCTCGGAGCACTGTGGGAAGAGAAGAGGGTGCTCGGGCAGGGGGTACACAGCTCAGCGGCACAGCACCTGCCTGGCAAGTGCAAGGTCCTGAGCTTGATTCTCAGTACCAAAAACAAAACGAAAGGGGTTCTTTCTAACAGCCGTCACAAAAATCTCAAAGAGGATTGTGGTTGCCCCACCCAGTCACTAGTCAAGAGGTAGGATATTCTTACTGAGCAGTCCGCTGCATACTCCTGGAAATGGAGAGGAAGATCTACCCCATCTATTTCAACTACTGAACTGGATTATTACAGAATGAAAGAAGGGTGGTTCTATAAAGGTAAAGTGGACAAAAATGTATCCACTATAAGTGGGATTTCCTGTTACCAAAAATTTATATAAACTCTTCTCTTATTAAGCAAGAAAAGATTAAGCATTTTCTCTCTGGTTTTTTTTACCTTGTAAGAGTTTTTGTCTCTTACATCAGTACTTGCTTTTTGTTCCACATTTTTAGAACTATGCTATTGCTCCTGTCTTTTTAATTAATTAATTCATAAACTACATTAATATGTACAGCATGTATTCTAAGCATGGGGAAAATTCAAGATTAGAAGAAGACATGATCGTACAACATGTAAAATATAAAAGTATATAAATAAATGCCCCTGGTCTGCGTTTTGTTACAGAAAAATGCAGTGAAGATTCTCGGGCATTATTTGTGGTAGCTTTACCATTGGTTTTCCAGAACTTGATTTTTTTTTGTTAACAAGGATATACCTGCAGGTGTATTTTCAGAAATGATTGCCAAACATACAAAGGATTCTATAATGTACAAACAAGAAAGAGTATAAAGATACCTTAAAATACAAAGTAAAATGTATTTATGTTTTAGTGCCAGGAATTGAATTCAGGACCTTCCGCTTGCCAGGCAGTTGCTGTCCTACTGAGTTATATCCCTGGCCAAAATAATAGCTAATGATGGTTATAATACCCCTAAAATTGAGATTTTCCTATCTTTGCTTTTGTCCCCCAGTTCCCCTAATAGGACAGCTAGAAGTTTTTAACCTAACTTTACCACTGTATCCTACCTACTTCTGCAAAAGTAAACTTAAAATTTTAAATAACTCACCAGTACCTGAGTATGTAGACCCTAGAGTTGGTTCTAAATTAACTCAATCTTAAGAGTTTTTCTCTATGGGGAGAGGATCAGATTTTCCTCAAAACCCTTAAGCAGAAATCCCTTTTCTCCTGAGAGAAGGTAGGAAAAAAAACGGGGATCTAGGGGAGGAGACCAGCAGAGGAAGGAAAAGGGGAAACAGGATGGGGGAACCTATCCCCCCATCCTGTCCTGTGCCTTCCTGACCGCCTTGGCTCCCACCTGACCTGAAGCCTGACAGAAATCTCAGCACATCGATGCTGTCATCAGTATTTTCTCCTCCCTCTTCATTAATTTTTTTCATCTCATCACTATTCTTTGTTTTGTTTTGTTTTGTTTTTTGGCGGTACCGGGGATCGAACTCAGGACCCTGCGCTTGCTAGGCAAGCGCTTATTCCACTCAGCTATATCCCCAGCCCCATCACTATTCTTTGTGTACTACACACAAGACTGGGAGACGAGTTTGTCCCAGTTCAGGAATGGGTGTTTTCCAAAGACATCCTCAGTGTAATTTTCTTCCTGTTTCTTTCCAGCACTTACTGTTTCTGGAGTCTGCCTGTTGCTATTTTTATAATTCCTAGACTTCTCACTAAAGAGGTTTCTTTCAGATATGACCTTAATAAAGATTTCCCAAAGATCGTTTTCCCGCTGTGAACAGCCTAATCCAGAGGATCAACCTTAGGAAACGGCGAGACTCACTCATCCTAGGTGGTGTGATCGGTATCTGTACCATCCTGTTGCTGCTGTATGCTTTCCATTGATGGGACCTCTCCGGGAGCTCTCGACAACCTCCACTTTCACGCCCTGATCTGGTAGAAGGAAAAGAAGGAAGGAGAATTTGACTGCCCTGAAAATTTGCCTGACCAGTCGGGTGAATTCAAAACTGATAGTGATGGCTCAGTAACATGGATTGAGCTGAAGCCAGTTTTTTTGTGCTATCTTTTGTAACACACATTTCCTGTTTTTAGTTTAAAAACAAAAAAGGTTTCAATTGCTTTTGTCTCCTTAGGAGGTAAGTAAAGCAATGAAAAACAAGAGTTTCTGTGCTTCAGTGACAGTGGTGAAGCCTGACCACAAGCCAGGTTCAGAGAGCTGGACTCTTCAGAATACCAGGTTTCTCCGTACTATCCAAAGACTCTTTTTGCTTTCAGCCACCAGATTGGGTTGTGAATAAAAATAATTCTTGTCCTTTTATTTAACCCCCATGATGAAAATTCTCAAGTCCTTTCTAGAAAACCTTGATAGAGTTCTGCTTGGTGTTCCCAAATCTTTTGGTAGTCAAGGAAAATTCCATTTTTCACAAATTCTTTAGGCCATCTTCAATTCAGCATGGTCAAGTTTGAGAGAACACTGCAAAAAAGACATTTTGTCTCTTTCTTTTCTTTTTTAAAATCACAAGTGCACTGGGGTTAAGTGTATTGCTGGGAAAATATCAAGGACAGGCCTTTTTTCTGTTGTTTTTTTTAAGGAACCAGTCATTTGATGTTTTTTATTCCGTTGGATTAATATTTGCTACTATCGGATGATGAAATCTAAGTTCTGCCATGACATACGCACACAGAAACTTCCAGCCAGTGTCCATCACTGCACCTGATGGTCTTCATCATGTCAGGATGCTTCCTAAGGGTGGTGACTGCTCAGTTTTCAGTGAGATTCTATTAAACAAGTCACATATAAAAAGACATGGAGGGGTCACTATCCATAATTCCATCTCTAAATGCTCCACAGCTTTGGAGCAAAAGTAGATGATCTGTATTCTGTGAAAATCTGTTCATTCCAAATCATTCCAAACCTGTTAAACTTTTCCAGACACCCAGAGAATGGTTTCATTATTGAAGGTGCCTGTGACAGTCTATGTCTGTGTGCACCTGTCTTCTATTACCATCCCTGCATAGTAAAAAAATTTTACACTGTCCCCATAATTTTTTCAAGTTTAACCATTTCTGTTATTGAAAATTTAGTTACTTGTATTACTGAAGCACCAGGTATTTTAAAGATATCTACACTCCTCACCAAAAGAAAAAGCTGCTGTTCCCCATTGGAGTTGATGAAGGTGTTTATAGGACTGGCCTCAGACTGCCACAGGGAATAAAAGGGTAAGGTCTTCACTACGGCGTGCTGTGGAAATGCTGTCGAACTTGGACTTGATATACTACATGATGGGTAGACTAACACTAGTCTGGGATGGGAGCAGTTTGTCATTCTAGTGTCAAAAGTTTTATCACATTCTGGGTATGAAGGGCATTTGATATATTTTTCTTAACTATGGGGTTTATTTTTCTAAATATGGGTTGATGATCATTTCATTACCTAGAAATTCCCTTAAAAGAAAGTTTTCCAAGTGTGAACCTTAAAGGATCAAAGAAGTAAGTTCATTTATTGTGTTCTCTTTTGAGAGAACAAAAACTTCTCTCCCCTGATACTATTATCTTTGATTTTTCAAAGGCCTGTCATTGGTGGTTGTGCCTCAGCTAGAATTTATGGGACTTTGGTTGCTATATAGTTGGCATTTATAAAATCGGAAGTTATCATAAAATTATTTATTTAATTATACTACCAGTCTTTTTTACTGGTCTGGTTACTTGGTTTGTTCATTAAAGCTGATATTGTGAGAATAATCTAGCTTGCTACAGCCAAGCAAAGAAAGGGTGTCGGTGGCTGATAACCCTCTCCAGGAGGTCTGTGCTCATGTGAGATAATAGAACTATGTTGGTTATTTTCTTGATGAAAATAAAGAAACCAGTTCTTCCAAGGAAGTTGAAAAGGCTTGCTGTAAGTGCCGGTATCGGATAGGTCTGACTAACCTCCCGGCGCTCTTACTCTTACCCGTAGTGAGGTAGCATCCCCAGCCCGCCCCACCCGGAGCTGGAGAGTAGGAGAGGATGAGAGAGTGTTCTTCCCTTCCCCTTGCAGAAAGGAAACGGAGGTCTTCCCTTTAGTGGAAGGGGCTTCGTTTGGATCCTGTGATTATTGATTTGAGTTTAAGTTTTATGCCATTTAACTTTTTAAAAAATCACCTATCTTTCTTACAAACCAGTTGCTAGGTTCAAGAGCCAACAGTTACTTGTTAAAGCCAGTCAGAGCCAGGAATTTCAAGGCTGAGCCCAGAGGTCAGAGGAATTTTTTGGTTTTGGTCCCCATGAAATGTTGCTTCTTAGGGAAGTTATATTCCTTTAGCCATTGTCTTATATAATAAATCTTTCCTTTGGGGATCTCTTCAGTAGCTGTTCAGAACTGTCCGCTTCACTAAGAAATGTGAATACAGCCTCCAAACAGTGTTTTCCCTTTTGTTGTCATTGTTACTGTCGTCGTCGTCGTCGTCGTCGTCTTGGAGATGGCATCTCACTAAGCTGCCCAGGCTGGCCTCAAATACCTTCCTGCCTCAGCCTCTCAGGTAGCCGGGACTACCTGTTTGTACTCCCATGCCTGGCTCCAAACGGTATATTTCTAAGATTTTGTTCTGATGTTTACTGACAACCTTAATAGAGATGTTTATTATGTATTTCAAGCCCAGATATCCAAGAACTGTAAGTTACCCTTCCCGGCAATCTCCGGGTTCTTACTGTCACGGCACATTGATGATGTCGAAGGACTCCCTGCAACCTGCGTTGCTCACCTTTTATTTTTCTGATGTTAAAAAGGACTTTCTCTGCTGTTCCTCTGTCCTCTGTATAAGATTTATCTTTATGCGGAGAGAATGTCTTTCTCCACACTGCCTGATATTCAAGTCGGGTGTGGGTAAGTCTCCAAGGAAGGAGACAAGTGTGAGAGGAGACGCCTTGAGGGCGCTTTCCCTGGGCCCCAACAGCATTTCCTGTAGCTCTTTCCTGCTGGATATGAGTACCTCTGACTGGAAAAATACACTTACTGGGCCTTTTGATGCTGTGACTTTGGGTCTCTATGGAATTTAATTGCATTCCCACCATTTTCTCTTTCCACTGTTTGATCTTAACCTGATGAAAATGACCTTTAGGAACTGGTCTAGCCCTTTGCATTTCCAGTACCTCATGTTTTGTCATTTAGCCAGAGATGGTTCTAGAAATCGATTTGAGTTTCCTAACTTGTAATATCAAGCTGTTGGGGATAACTGGCCATGCTCAGTGTTACTCTGAGTTTGGTGGCACTTGTAACAAGTAGGTTCCACTTAAGTGGCAGTGACTGTGTGCCGCTGTCCTTTCAGGTTGGGGTGTTTACCCGGCCTCCAAAAAGGTGCAGAGCTTCTCATTATGGTCTTAATAAACCCATCTTAAAAAAAAAAAAAAAATCCATCTTACCTGTCCCCTTATCCTTGCTGGTCCCTGCATACCCTTACATTTCATGGGGGAAATGAGGAAGGAACAGTGAATGTTAGTTTTTATTGGATAGGAAGCTGAGACAAAGCTGAGCTGTGTCCTAAGGGGTCTTTCTCATTTCTTTTGTACCTAACCTAAATGATTTGCATCAATTCCCCCCCTATTAACTCTGAAGAGAAGGGGAAAATTAATCCCAGTCGTATTTTACACTAGTGGAAGATGTTTTCTCATGAAAAATGCCAATATGGATTTTTAAAAGCCTATTCTTTTCCAAATGCACTTTCTAATTTTGTGCTTTTAAAATAGCTTCTTGGAACCAATTTTGTTGTATTTGTACTTAATTTTGGTTCTCATCTAAATGTGCATTTTCTGACTGTATAGAAAAGCTTTGTTATGTAATTTAATAATAAATTAAATATCTAAGTGGTTGTGCCTGTGATCATTTGTGTTGGAACATTAACCACTGAGGCAGCTTGGGAACAGTGAGTGTGTTGGTGTTTCTCATGATGTCTTCACATCCAGGAGGAAACAGTACAGGTACTGAAAAATTGTTCCCCAATGTTCACAAACCATCTTCTGGGCAATCCATCAATATTTTAGCCCAAGGAGTGAAGGAAGATCTTTATGTCAACTTGCAGAACAGATATGATAGAATCTAAAATTGTGCAGTCGGACCAAAAAACAAGTTCTTGGCCTCCTTAAACGATGACTTCTGTCCTGTAAATCAGAACTTGATTCTCCACCAGGAATGGAAATAACTCATTTCTCACTGCCTGTCAAGGTGTTCTCACGTGTTCTGCAGTCCCTTTTTAAAATAACAGTGAAGGGCTTGGGGATGTAGTTCAGTGGTACTTGCCTAGCATCATGCCCAGGACCTCAAGTTTGATCCCAGTACTCTAAAGTCAGTAAATTACAAGATATCAAGACATGAGGGCCGGAGGTACAGCTCAGTGGGCTGAGTGCTTGCCGCTGAGCACTAGGGCCCTGAGTTCGATCCCCGGTCCCGGGGGAGGGGGGGGGAAAAAAAAAAAAAAAAGGGGGAACCATCGGATGGTTCCTTCTTAAAAAAAAAAAAAAAAAAAAAGACATGAGTTATGTACCATAAAATTCACCCTTTTTTTTTCCTTTTTTGTCTTTTGAGACAGACTCGCTATGCAGTTTAGACTGGCCTTGAGCTCACTTTGTAGCCCTGGCTGGTCCCAAACTCACAATGATCCTCCTGCCTCAGCCTCCCATTACAGGTGTGGACCACGATGCCCAGCAAAATTCATCCTTTTCAAGATACTAATGGGTTTTAGTATATTTGCTGCACAGCTAGCACCACTATGTAGTTTCAGGACATTTTCATCTTCCATCAGAAACCTTGTATTGATTAGCGGTTATTCCACACCCTGTTCTTTGGCCTTTTTGTCTGACTGTGCTATTTTCTACCTCTCAGCACCCCAGCTTTACTCACCCAGCCGTCAGTCTGGCTTCCATGGTCACCTCCTCCTCGGGGACCCTGACCTGGCGATCCCATGTGCCCTGCCCAGTATGTGTGCGCACATCCGTGTAGACAAACAGTCCAACACCATTTAGTGAGGGAGCCACCCCATTTTACAGACAAGGAAACAAGACTGAAGGGGTTAAGAACTTTGCTCAGGATAATGGAATAAATAATAAAGTAAAAATTTGAATCCTGGAGGCCTTTTTCCCCCTTTTGTAGTGAGACAACCCAGAGCCTTGCACATGGTGGGAAAGTACCACCGAGCTACATCCCCAGCCTTCAAGGGCTCTTTGATGGTAAACCTCATGGTGGTTCCACAAAATAATTTAAAAGGTGATCATCTAGAATCTACTTAAAGCTTTGTAGCTTGATTATTTTCAGTTTTTTTTTTTTTTTTTTTTTGGAGACAGGATCTTCCTATGTAGTTCACACTGGCATTGATCTCACTATGTAGCCTAGGCTGGCCTTGAACTCAGAGCAACCCTCCTGCCTCAGCCTTGCAAGTTATGGGATCACAAGCATGCACCACCTCACCTGGCTGATTATTTTCAAGGAATACTGTTAGCCAAGTGCTTAATAAAGAACTTATGAGTTAGTTCTTTATGAGGACTAATGGATTAATGCATTCAAGTTACAAGAAATGCATTTGAAGTGTCTTTCATTTGGACCAAACTTCCTACTCATCTCTTCATACCCTGTAGTTTAGAACCTCAGAGTTTTTCTGGCAAGCACTGGGATGGCAAAGATCACTTGGTGTCATCCACATCTTCAAGCTGCTGATCCTGCTTGATACCCCCTTTCTGCTCTGCCCAGCACCCCCTTATCTGATGTTAGAAATGCCTAGAAGTGGAGAATCTTACTGAAAATGTTTCTCGGCGAGGAGAAAAGTTTCTTCTTCCTAAAGCCAATATCCATGCTGGCTTGGAACAGAAAGGAACAAACAATTCTGGCTGGTGATCCCCGTTGTGCTCCCCTTGGCTAAGTTTTCCTGGCTCAGCCCATCTACTCAGCTTACAAAGCTTGTTTCATTAATCCTACAAAGACTCGTAAAAAGCTCAGAAGACTGGGTGGCGGGAAGTCTGCTTGGAGGAGTACCGGAGATCACTTGAAGGTATTCTAGCCCTCTAAAATGGGTCTTTTATCTGTTATCCTGTTCTGAGGTATTTAGTTTTCTCTTATGAGAGACAGCTTTTAGGAAATAATCACTTTTCTTAACTAGTATGTTTCTTTTAGATATTATCAGACATCTAATCTTTTGCAGAAGCTGTACAGCTGAAGGAGAAGGAGGCAAATTGGTAGCCACTTTTAATACAGTGCCAGGAAGGCATGGCATAAACAGTCATTTCCCTGGAAGTGGTAAGTTACCATGAATGAATGTGGCTATCCAGGTTTTTCACCCTGGAATAGGTCCTCGGTCCTGTCCATTTCCCTCCCTGCTCCCCACTGTGGATCCCACAAGTTGGGTCCATTCATCTGGCTTGTGGGCAGATGTTGTCCCACCTCTCATGAAACCTCCTGTGCTGGCACCTTACAGAAAGGGGCCCAGCTTAGCTCCCCCAACAACCTACAACCATCATCACTATTCAAGAACATCAGCAGCTCCCTTGTGTCTAGAGCAGTGTGTTGCAGGAGAGTTAACCCAAAAATGTATGCCCTTTATTTTTCTTAATATGTGATAAAGACAGAGTCCTCTTCACTCAATGAGGGTATATTTCTTCTTTCACAGATGAGAAAACAAACCTAAGAGATGAAATACTCTGTTCGAATTCACAAGGTTCTGACAACAGTAGCTGCCCTCAACCTACCCAGTCTTACATCCCTCATGAATGATAAGCAGGTCTCCTTGGGCTCTGGAAAAATGAGGCTTAGAACCAGAAGTCCTATATTCTAGTGCTGGGCCTGATACTTTAAGCCTTGAGCAAGCCACCAAGTTCTGTGTTCTTATCTGCAAAATGGACTTGAGCAGCTTTAAGCAGTGGAGATAGTGTTTTTTTTTTTTTAAAGGGTAACACTGGTATTATATTCCTCACAACGCTGCAAGAACTGGGGACACGGGACCAGGGAAGTTTTCTCTTAGACTGCAACAGACCCAGTGCATTGCTTTCTCACCTTTGTTTAACATGTGACACCTTATGCAGAAAATGTCATTAAATTCCCTAGTTCAGTTAGATCTAGTTTGAAGCCCCTACCCTTGGGGCTAGGAGAAGAAAAGTCACCTTGCGTCTTACTTGAATCTGCGTCCCTTTGCCTCTTAGGCTGTACAAAGCTTCCAAGAGTCTTTCCAAGTGGAGACTGGGTGGACAAGCCACTGGACCCCACTGAGATGCTCACTGAGCCATGTGGGCCTTCAGAGCCACTAATCCCTCTTTCTGTGTCACTGTGGGGCACAGATCTTTGCCAGGGACCTTCTGTGTCTGTGGTTCCCTGTTGCTTCCATCTCATAGCCGTTCTTCCAAAATGCTGCTATACCTAAGGGCGCTACAAGGCCAAGGGACACTGGTAGGAAGCAAGCACAAGCTGATGTCACCTCTACCACAGCCTGTCTCAGGAGGCTCTACAGTCCCCTCGTCTCCCACCCTCCTTTTCCATCTCTTCCAGGAGTAACCACTCTTGTCTTAGAAGTCACACGCTGACCACCTCATATGGGCATGGGAAAGAAAAAGGTGCCAATCCCCCACTAACTCACCCGTGTCACAGTGTTCTCAGTTCCTGGCATATAGTAGCCATTAAGTGGTTGTTGAATGAATAGGAAGGAATTTTTTTTAATTTTTTAAGAAAGTGAAGAGGAGCCACAAAAATTAAGACCAATTCCCTTGTGTTCATGAGCTTAGGACCTAAGGACCCTAAGAAACGGTGCCCCATTTTCTGTTGTCCTCACAGAGCAGAGGGGGAACCTCCATTCATGTGCTTTACCCTCTGAGGAATACTGGATCAGAGTCCTCCAGGTGATCCCAACGGGTCACCTCTCCCAGGAGACATTTGGCAATGTCTGAAGACATCTCTGATTGTCAAAGAGGGGAGTAGTGGGGTAGATTCTACAGGTATTTAATGACCAAGAGGCCAAGATTCTCCTAAGGATCTCACGAGCACAGGACAATCCCCACCGCAAAGAATTGCCAGGCCAAGAATGTCGGTAGTCAAGGTTGAGAAGCCCTGGCTTGAACTACATTCATATTAGGGTTGACAGCATCCCTCTAGCGGTGGAGATTACTCAGATGGGCCTTCAGTGCTCTTTACCTCTGACCACCTCAGGGACAAAGCTGGCACTAGGTCTCCCTGCTCTTGCCCTCTTTCTCTTCTCACCTCAGCCCATCACTTCCCCACAACATACAAACTTACACCCTCTCCGGTGAGTTGATGCCCCAAGGCCCTTGTACACTTTCTCTCTCTGGAATGGTCTCCATCCCAGGCCTCCCTGCGAAATGCTTCCTGTTTGTTCTAAAACCCTTCCTGTGAGGAGGAGCTGTTGAATGAGTTCTGCGTTTTCTTTTTGGAAAGAGGAATGTTTGGGAACTGCATAGAACTGCACGAGCATGCGATTGTGCTAAATGTCACAAAATCATACTTTAAAATGATTAATTTTGTGTTATATATATATAAATTTTACTTCAATTTTTTAAGATCTGATAAGCCTGAGTTTGAGCTGCTATAATAAATTACCATAAACTGCATTAAACAGTTATTTCCTATAGCCCCGGAAGCTGAGAGTAGATCTAATGTCTCGGGCTTCTTGTTTGCAATGGCCGTTGTACCCGCCAAGGAGAAGACACAGCAAAGCAAGCTTCTTGTCTCTTTTAAGGCACTGACCCTATATGCAGGGACCCACACGCCTCCCTCGTTCTCTCTCGAAGCCCCCACCTCCTAACACCGTCATGGTGGCGGTCAGGATATAGAACATCAGCATGCGAACACTGATAGGAGGGACGCAAATATTTGGCCCATAGTGCCCCCACAAACGCCACCCCCTCGGAGGGTTCTCTGGCCTGTGCCACCTCCATATCTACCGATTTCCTTTGTGCTCTTTAACCCTATTATTGCTCTTAATCCCATGCTGTTATATTTACTGGAAACTTCTCTGTCCGTCAGGGGACTGTGAGCACCTTGAGGGAGGGGACTGTCCTCACTCATCTTTGTGTTTCCTAGTACGATAACTATTGTACATCTTCAGTATTGAAAGTGGGAGAGGAAGGATCTAGGTGCCCTGTAAGAAAATCCAGTGGCCAATACACTTAGAAATGAGTGTTGTCATATGCACTCGCCTCTTCATTAATACTGCCTCACTGGTATATAGCAGCCCAGCCCTTCAATTTGCTTTCCCTGTGATCACTTAGGGGAAGTAGACGCATGGTGCTCTGAGTGTTCAGATGTTTTTTTGTACTGGAGATTGAATCCAGAGTCTTTGCATTAGTGCCAGCCCTTTGTTATTTTTTAGTTTTGGACGAAAGCTGGGCTCAAACTCACTGTCCTCCTGCCTCCGCCTCCCAGAGTAGTGGGACCACAGGTGTGTGTGCTGCCACACCCTTCTGTTACAGCTGTTTTGAAATAGCTCCATTGTCAAGTGTGGTGGCGCATGACTGTAATCCCAGCACTTGGGAGGCTGAGGCAGGAGAATCGCCGCAAATTCGAGACCAGCCTGGGCTACAAAGTGAGCTCAAGGCCAGCCTGAACTGCGTAGTGAGACCTTGTCTCAAAACAAAAACAAAAACAAAAAAAACTTAATGAAATAGCTCCATTGCCAAAGAAAACTTTGAAAGGACAGAGTGACTGCAAACCAGGACTGCACTATCAATTTATAGCAGAGTGATCACCAAGGAAGTTCCTTTGTGGAATTAAGGTAACTGCTTGGTTGTGCCCTTAATCCATGTGAAAACCATCCCTTCCATGTTGGTCAAGATTTGAGCCAGTGAAATAGGGTAATTTCATAGTATCTATCAAAATTGACAGTGAACATAACCTTGGCCCTGGTGATTCCACTTCCAAGAATTTATAGTATAGATGTAAAAGGACGTGTCTGTAAGGGTACTCAGGGGCTGGGGAGGTAGCTCAGTGGTAGAGTGCTTGCCTAGCATGCACAAGGCCCTGAGTTCAACCTCCAGTACATACCCCCCAAAAATTCATAGCAGCGCTGATCATAAAGAAAAGGACTGTAAATAAAACTATCAGTAGGGGAATGGCAAAATAATGCAACTGTTGAAAAGAAAGGTAACTCACTGTGCACTGATATGGAATAATTTTCAAGATAAGTGAGGAAAATGGTATGTGTGCCACATTTTCTTTAAAAAAGCTTATAAATTGTATGCTGACATTTATACATTGACATACAGTAAGCCCCAATATTTAAAGTGAATAATTTGGTAAATTTTAACATATGTATATATTTCTGAAACCGTTGCCATAATCAAGATAGTTATTATATTACCCCAAAGGTTTCCTTGTGTCCTTTGAAACCTCCCTCTCTGTAACGTGCTCTGGGCATTGAAAGCTCAGCCCTGAAAGGTTCCTCTAGTGTCCGCCGTTCCTGGGCTAACTGGCTGTCTGCAGAGGCGATGTAACTGCAGCAAAATGCTGCGCTTTCAGCCTAGTTACTTGGAGAGAGCTGAGACACCCCGTTCCTCCATGGCTTAGCATTTTTGCAGTAGCTGATTATGACTTTGGAAGGGCCAGATGGGGAGTAAGGATGCTTGCAATAGCACTCTGTGGTCTGAAAATATTCAGCACCATGGCCAGAAACTCAAGTATCACTGGAGTCTCAACACGGGCTGCATGTTGGAATTACCTAGAGAGGATTTGTTGTTGTTGTTGAGACAGGGTCTCACTTTGTAATTCAGGATGGCCCTGAATTCAATATGTACAGGTATGTGCCACTATGCCCCGCTTGATGTTGTTTTTGAATCCTCACTGGTGGTGATTCAATGATGAAACGAGGATCGAGGAGGACTATAGTAATGAACTGACAAACAGGAGGTGGCATGGCCCGAAGCAGTACTGGGGGCCACAGGACTTTCAGTTTAAAGGAAGCCTAATGGGGGAGGCTGTTTAGATCTGTCTTGCTTCCATGGAAATGCTTCTGGCCCACCCTCAACAGGAGAGTGTTGGTCCCTCCATTCTGGGGTCATCCTCCCTGCTCTCTTCTTAGTATACCCACAAGTTCAAGAAATGGTTAAACATTCTTCTTGGAAAATTGGAGCATTCCTTTGGGACTTCACAGTGTGCTACATTCCCAGCCTTTTTTTTTTTTTAACAGCATTTCACTAAGTCATCAAGTTACTCAGGCTGAGCTTAAACTTGCATCCTTCTGCCTCAACTTCCCAGAGTACTGAGATTACAAGTGTATATGATCAAACCCAGCTTAGATGATCTTAATTTTAATTATCCATTTTTTTCCCTTTAGGTTGTTTGGTTTAGTTTGGTTTGGTTTGGTACCAGGAATCGAACTCAGAAACTTGCACTTACCAGGCAGGTGCTTGTGCTGCTGAGCTATATCCTCGGTCCTAGGTTGATATTTTTATATCCTGTTAAGGAATGTTTGCTTACCCACCAGGCCACAAATGTTCTCCAGTTGTCTCTTCCAGAACCTGTATTGCTTTTGCTTTTCACATTTAGGACTGCAGTTTTTCTGCAGTTGATTTTGATTTCTGTGTGTGGTGTAAGGCAGGGGTCAGGATTCATTTTCCCACATGTGTATGCAGTTTGTCCAGCACCCTTTGCAAAGCCACCCTTTCCTCACAGCTCTGGAGAATCCACTGGGTGATACTTCAGCAACTGTGCACATGCAAGTCTTTTTCTGGATTTTCATTGGTCTATGTTTCTATTATATACTATACCTTAATTTCTGTAATTTTATGATGAATCTTGACAACTAGTAGTATAAGTCCCACAAATTTGTTCTTCCTCCAGTTAGTCTTGGCTGTTTCCTGGCCCTTTGCATTTTTATATAAATAGTAGAATCATTTAGCCTAGGAAGACTACCCAAATTTTGACTGAGATCACACTGACTATATAGGTCACTAAGAACAATCTATGTCCACGGTATCTTCCTCTAATGATTCAGGCCTTGTTAATATTTGTTTTGTTTCTTTCATTGGCAAATCTTGATATCTGTCTGATAAATATTCATGTCAGTTCCCCTTGTGTCTTGCCTGATACTGGGGACAAGAAGCAGGGTATAAAACTGTGAGCTTACACATCATTCACATCAGGATGGCGCGATGGCTTAGATCTAGATTTCCCCCAGAGCCTCGTGTAGTCATAGGTGTGGCTTAGGCCAGTAGTTGGACCATAGCGTCATGATACTCATGAGTGGATTAATCCACCTGAGTTTGTAACTAAATGTGATGTTAGGACGTAAAGGTGGTGGGAGGAGGTGGGTCCCTGGGGAGTGCGGCCTGGAAGGATCTAGCTCCCTCCCTCTTCCCTTGATCTCTTGCTCTGCTTCCTGCCACCATGCCACAAACTGTTTCTCCTCTGTCTGCCACTCTACCTTGGAATCAGCTGACTATGAACTGAAACCGCTATAAAGTATTAGCCAAAATAAACCTTCCCTCCTTAGAACTGTGGGTATGGGATCTGATGTCTCAGGAAAAAACTAGGACAGAGGGCTTCTATCAAAATAAAGTAAAACCTGGGCATGGTGGTGGATGCCTGTAATCCTACACTTGGAAGGTGAGGCAGGAGGATCACCATGAGTTTGAGGCCAGCCTGGGATACATACTGAGTTCAAGGCCAGCCTGAACTACATAGTGAGACCCTGTCTTTAAAAAAACTGACTTTAGGGAGATTTTTAGCTATCAGGATAGAAGGCAAAGAGAGGAATTAATTTTTATTGCTCAGTGTCCAGCTGTGCACCCTTGGATACAAACTTAACATCATCTCATCTATGAAATGGGGAAACTAGCTCCTACTTAAGTTTCACACGGTTCAAATTAGAGCTATGTGAAAGCAAGTGGTAAATTGTAGCTGTTCAGTAAGTGCTACTTGAATATGAATCTGTTAAAGCAAAACAGAGTATCTGAGCATGGAATGGAGCAGCTCCTGATTTCCCCGCAGATACCTAGCACGGAGGGTGATTCTGAAAAGTACGCTACTTACTGTGGGTTTAATTTCTCTGGGCTCCGACGGGCTCTCCCTGCCAACCTCAGTAGCAGGGGTGACTTCCTCATTTCTGTCTGCTCTCCAGTCACATGCTGTTATGGTTGGGACCTAAAATGTCCCCTCAAAGGCTCAGGTGTTTACTGGTGGGACTTTTGACAAGTGATTGGGTTGTCTAGGCTCTAACTTCATCAGTGAATTAATCTCTTGGTCGACTCATAATTTCATGGCATTATTGCAAGGTGATGGAAACTTACCACGTAGGATCCATGTGCGGGGAGTGGGAGCATGACCTTAGGGACTGTGTCTTGGCCCTAGCCCCTCCCTCTCCGGCTCTTCCCTTCTCTGTCTCTGTCTCTGTCTCTCTCCCCCGCTTTCCTGCTTTCCTCTACCTTTGTCCTCCACCGTGATGCTTCTGCCCTGAAAGCAAAAGAACCAGCTGACCATGGACTGAAACCTCTAAACTCGTGAGCCCAAATAAATCTTTTCTCCCTTAAGTTGTTTTTCTCAGGTATTTTGTCGCAGTGACAAAAAGATTTCCAACACACATGCCCAGTATATCCCCAGCCCAGGGGTTTTCTGAATGTCTACGTCACTGATTCTCTCTCTCCAGCAGGGACAAAGCTCCAGAGAGGCGGTTTTCCTTCCCTGGGGGGCCTCACACCCTCCAGAGAAGGAGCCTCCCGTGCACAGCTTCCCTGCGATCCGCCCTGGGGAGATGCCTCTGAGCAAGCAAGGCATCCAGGGACAGGTGGCTCTGAGGGCACAGTCTGCCGTAGTGTGGGGCCCTCGGGGATGCTCCTTGGGCAGGCAGAACTTTACCTTTTCTTGTGGGTAGGCCACTCAGGGCCACCAATCAGCTAGGACTTAGCTAGGAAAAACTTTGAGAAACAGACTGCCCAGAAACTAGCCAGACTCCCCAGGAAACCAGAAATGAACCTTATGCCTCGTCATTAAAGTTAGCCTGGGGGTATAGCTCAGTGGTACAGCATCCACGCAGCATGAGCGGAGTCCTGGGTTTAGTTACTGGCACCAAAAGAGTTACCTAAAATTACAATGGTGATGTGGCCTGTGGAGTTCGGTCCGCACCACATATACCTCTGGTTGAGCAAGTGCTGATGGCGGCAGGTGACCAAAGAAAGACAGCGCAAAGCATCAGGGTTATGGGGAGGACAGAGGCCACCAAGGGGGTTTCAAAGACCTGAGTGTGCATTTTAAACTAGAAGCTGTCAGTGGGCTTCCTTGGGTCACACCTGTCAACGTTTGCTGGTGGAAGACGATGCCTGCAACAATCATCTCAAAAGCGACTCTGAGGGGCTGGGGATATAGCTCAGTGGAATAAGCGCCTGCCTGGCAAGCACAAGGTCCTGAGTTCGATCCCTGGTACCGCTAAAAAAAAAAAAAAAAAAAAAAAAAAAAAAAAAAAAAAAAAAAAAAAAAAAAAAAAAAAAAAAAAAAAAAAAAAAAAAAGCGACTCTGAGATCCCTTTAGTTTTGAAAGAACAAAGATCAAGAGAGGTGAGGTAGTCTATTTTTAATCAGCAAGTATAATGATAACCTGTTTAAATAAGGGCATGCAAGCATACATTAGGAAAAGGAAAACTTGTCTAAATATTTTAATACTAAATTGATTGAGACATCATGAAATTCATACAAGTTACCTTTGGCTTCTATAATAGGAAGACGTGCTCAAAGTGGTGACCATTAGCTTCCAGGCATCTGTTAGTACAATGAACTGCTAAAGTGTGTGTACTTTTTTGGTTGACTCTGTATACTATATACATTTATGCATAATATTATATAATATTATGTATTATAAATATATGTATAAATGATGAAATATTACTACTGCCTACCTTAACCACAATGTTTTCACAATTATTTAAAATATATTTTGCAAATATTGAACTTTACACTGCAGATAGATTAAAGCAAATACATTAAACCAGACAGCAAGACTCCTCATTTTCCTACGCTGAACAAGAACACAAGATCACCCCATTTCAAGCTTCCCTGAGACCTTTGCTTCGGTTAATTAACCAGCTAGCCAGACTTCTCTGTTGAATTAAGTCTTGTGAAACCCATTTTCTTATCAGCACCGATGAAGGCTCTGGGCAGAATAGTATCCAAATGCAAGGGGCATTTAGGTCCCCTGAGATGTGCTTCAGAGCTGCTTTTTAATTTAAAGCAGTCTTAAAATGTAACCTGTATTTCTGACTTAACAGGTTTTTTTTTCTGAAGATGTAGCTTTTATTAGTGCATCTACAAGTCCGAACCCGCTGCTAACCGCTGTGAGATCTTAAGCAAGTTCACCCGACTTCTCTGATTTCCCTACGGTACAGAGAAACCCAAAGTGTGAGGAGGATGTAGCCCCTATGTGGTGGCGCCTGACAGAGCCCCTCCCTGGCCCTCCCTCTGCCCCCTCAGTGTGCCCTTGGGGGGATGTGTTCCTCTGACAGCAGCTTCAGGGGATTCACCTTCTCTGTGCCCTCCGCATCCTCCCTGCGCCAAGAGACCAGAGCCTCCCGCCTGGTGCTAAGAACATAATGACATTTCAGGTAAAGGAATCAGTAGATGGAATAGAAGGATCTAGGTGGTCACCACTGAGCACAGACATATACCTGGGTGGATTCCCTCATCCATCAAATGAGTAATAAAGCACCTACTCTGTGTCAGAACCTCTTCTGGGCCCACAACATTAAGGGTTAATGGGCCTGGGTCCCTGCCGTGCTGGAACGTAGGATTGTCATGGGGGAGAAGCAGTCAGTGAACAAGTCAACTATGAACTCAACAAGATGAGGTCAGCAAGTGCTGCACCAAGCCGGGGGCCGTTCGTGTAAAAGGCGGTGGCTGGACTGTGGACAGGGGAGATATTTTCATTTCCTTCTTCATGCTTTTTGTATTTTCCAAATTTGCCACAGGGAGGTTATATTAAATACACAATGAAAATGGAATTAAGAAACAAAACATCCAAGCCACGGTGAAAACCACCCAGGAAGGAGAAGGGACACTCCAGGGCGGGAGAAATGTGGAGATGTGGGCTGTAAAACGATTTCCTCTTTCCTTGTTTCCTCCCCTTCATGTCCTGTTGTCACTGTGTTGTGCTTATAATTACAGCTCAGGGAGCCCCGCTCTCAGCCGCCTTGGGTGTGTTTACCTCCTGCCTGCTTAACCAGCCCAAGAGCAGCTCTCCTGGGCCTTGATCAAAGCATGAGTTCATCAAGCACAGTTCTCCCTGGAGGCTGCACGGCCCTCCTGGACCTGTGTCCCCCGCCCCAAGGAGGGTTCTGAGACCCTAAAGTGTCTCTTCCGACCAGCCAGTGGGAGCCAGGCCTGGCACCTCCCAAAACCCCCAGCGGATGAGTGAGTTTAGGCATGAAAGCAGATCACACTGGCCCATCCTTACATCCAGGCTCAATTCCAGTGCCCAGACTTTTCCAGCATCCGTACTGCTCCCTACATGGCCATCTGACTATAAGCCACGGGGCGCTCGGAGCGGCTCAGTGAGAAAGTCTCTCCGACTTCCCCAGGGAGAGGAGGAGGCACCTGACGTTCCGTTTCCACTCTGGACAAGTAGCCTGGCTGCTGCTGGAGGGAAGGTACAGCAAAGAGACGCTGTAAGGCGGGGCAAGGGAGACTGGAGACAGGAGACCGGCAGAAGCATGGGGCCCAGAGCCAGAAATGAGTCCAGAGCAGAGGTCAGGAAGGCATGACTCCTGGGACACTCCCTGGAAGCAACACGGAGGGTAGGAGTTTTTCTGGGTTCCTGCCCAGTCCAGTTAAGAGAAGAGAGAGAGCTTCCAAGGTATTCAGAGCCTCTGACCACCCTTTCTTTCACCTACTTGGAGCCCATTCTCTGTGCTTGAGAAAGGCTGGTGTGGGGCTGAGTCAGCTGTAAGGAAAACAGAGGAGCTGTGACTTCAGGGTTCTGCAGAGTCTAGCTGCCATGCAAAGAGCACTTAGCTGAGCCCTTTTATGATAAAGTGACTGTTGCTGTCTATGAAAAACAAATCCCTTTTTAAAAGCCTGGAAGACAAATGCTCAGATATTCACATTGATTGCTTCAGCTAATGTATTACGGGGAACATTTCTCCTTTCTCATATATTTGCATTTTTAAAATTATAAATTATAAAGCAATACAGGAGTAAAGGTTTTATAAGAGTCCAGTGATATGAGGTATATAAAATAAAACCTCAACGGCTGCCTTTGACCACTTCCCCAGAAGCATGGCCCACTCCATGGGACTACGGTTAGCAGTTTGGTATATAGAATTTGCATTGTTGGCTGGGCATGGTGGCACACACCTATAATCCCAGCACTTGGGAGGCTGAGGCAGGAGGATTGTTGCAAGTTCAAGACCAGCCTGGGTTACAAAGTGAGCTCAAGGCCAGCCTGAACTGCATAGTGAGACCCAGTCTCAAGAAAAAAAAAGAATTTGCATTGTTTGTATCTTTATCTTTTGGTGCTAGAGACCAAACCCAGGGCCTCACACAATAAGCCCATGCTCCACCACTGAGCTACAACTCCAGTCTTTTTTTTTTAAAAAGTTGTAAGAATCAATCTCACATGGGCCAAGGTGCTCATAAAGTTCTTGTGGAATAGGGATGTTCTACAGAATTGGACAGCTGTCTGAGAGTCAGGACAGGTTCGCACCATCAGATAGAGCCTATAGGTCACACTGATCCCTGTGCTATAGCTCCCCGGGTGGCTGAATTCCTGGGAGGGGCTCAAGCCCAGGGTCCCCACCCAGAAATTTCTGCCTGTGATGGGGGATGAACTATGCTAAAGGGAATCTACTATGTTTGAACTTAAATACCCCCCAAAAGTCGGTGTGTTGGAGGCTTGGTCCTCCATGCAGCAGTGCTAGAAGTAAGGCTTTGGAGGGCAACTGGGTCATCTGGGCTCTAACATCAATGAATTAATCCACAGAGAGGTTCATAATTTGGTAGCACTATTCGGATGTGATGGAAATTTAGGAGGCAGGCACTAGTTGAAGGAAGTGGTCCTCTTTCTCTCCCTCTTTCTCTCTGTCTCCATCTCTCCCTTCTTCCATTGTAGCTCCTATGAATTGAGAAGCTTTCCTTGGCCACACCCTTCCACCATGCTGTACTGCCTCACCACAGGCCTAAAAGCAACGGGGACAGCTGACTGACGCTGTTATTCTCAGGCATTTTGTCACAGCGACAGAATGCTGACAAACATAGAATCTTCATTGTAACTTCCTTGAAGAACCTAGAATTCAAACCAAATGGAGAAATTTCTGAAAGAAAAAAGCTTCAGGGAAACTTTGGAGACATGGGCACACACGGAGGCAGGAGGGAATCCCTCAGCCATGTGACTTCCCAGACTGACTGTTACCCCATAGGTACACTCAGGAAAAGGAGGATCCTTCTGGCTGAGGCCCTGCTGGCCAGGCGCTCTCAGATCATGAAGAAAGTAAAGTCCGTCCTCGCCAGGGGTCCCTCAGCAGTCTGGTCTGGTCAGCCTCACACCCCATGCCCAGACCTCAACTCCCTAGGCCTGGCCTTCTTTGTCTGATCCCACCCTATGAGCACTCTCACTCTCCTGATGCCTGGGGTTGCCACGGTAACCCAGTCAGCTGTTCTGTAGGAGGCTGGGCTCTAGCTGTTGCTTCTGGCTCTGGAGAGAATCTAATCCAACCAATGTCAGCACCAAGAACACCAAGAAAAACACCTTTAGAATTTGCTCCCCTGGTGTTTACAGTTATAGGCGAAACAACAACAACAACAAAAAACCTGAACTCTGAAATGTCCAGCAGAAAGAGAGAAGTGAGCAGATGGGCTATAGTTTCTACTTGCTATAGGGCCATTTAACAAGGCTGTTTACAGGAGGGTTTTAAATAACACAGGGAAATGCTTGAAACAGCAAATCTAAAGTGGCTTTAGAAGAAAATGTTCCTCAAAGAAAAGGCTTGGCAGCCCATTAAGTCAAGGAAATACCGAATTTCTCCTCTTGAAAACTTACAGGGCACCTCAGCCTCTTACAGGTCCAGAGAAATCTTCCAGTCAAGCCACTGTATTGAGCCAGATTTAGTTTAGCTCCTTCCCAATATTAGAGGACAGAGCCCTTTTCTATAGAACCCCTGTCCCAACCAGGCTGAGGCCTGTCGCCATGCCCTATTGTCCTGTCAGGGTGGTCATGCTAGATCCAGCAGGCGCAGGCAGCCGACTCCTCACACTTCCCTGGAGACTCCCCACCTCCTCCAGCCAGACCTGCATTCCACACCTCCCCTCCCTGCGCCTATGGCCTGGCACATGGGAGTTTTCAGTAAGAGTCTGGGATTGGACTAAATTAGAGTCCGTGTTTGTTTCCAATGTAACCTACTCTTCCTTCTTTAAATGGTGTTTGTCACAGGAAATGAACAACAACCCACCACAGCCATTAATCTGCCTCTAGTAAGGACACCAGCTCTGCACTAACTTGCCTGCTTGACAGGGATAGGTGGAGTCCAACACTCTCCGGTTGTGACTGTGACCTGGGCAGCCACTGGCCTGGCTCTGACTACACCTTCACCCCTTCCCTGCCTGGGCAGCTGCCTCCGAACTTGGTGCAGGACAGCTCTGCAGACTCTCTTACCTGTCTAAGGTCCCCACCGCATACTTTCACAGGTATTTCCCAATACCTACCACATATTGTGCCTAGGGGTTCAATTTTTTAATCCCCGCAGACACTAGACTCTGAGTTCCTCAAATTCACCACAGTGCCTAGACATTGTAGGCATTCAACAGCTGTTCTTCCAACGATTGAACTAGAACTGGGTCCTTTCCTCCATTCATTGCCTAGCTAACGCCTTGATATTTCACATCTCGTTGAAAGGCTCGTTGTTACTGAGTACCCATTCTCACTTTCTTCCTAACAGCACCCTGATTTTCCTTGGGCCATCACTGTGCGCAGCTAAATAGACTGTATTTCCTAGTCTCCTTTACAGTGAGGGGTGGTCATATGACACAGTCCTGGTCCAAAAACACAAAGCAGAAGTCACTACATGTACCTTCCAGGAAATCTGTTTAAGGGAAACCCATTCAGCTTTCACATGCCATTTTGGCTTCTCTTCCATCTTGTTACTAAGTGGCTGGTGCTGTGGCAGCCATCCTGTGGCCATAAGGTAAAATGCAGGGCCAAAGCCCTATCTAGGTCAGGGTGGTGAAGCAAAAAATGATTGAAGGCCCCTGGACAGATGATGACATCATGGAGATATTGCATCTCCCTGAGCTGTCTGCATCTGGACTTTTTTTTTTCAGTGCTAGGGATCGAACCTATGGCCTCGTATAAGCTGGGAAAATATACCTACTACCACAGAGCTACCCCCCTAGCCCTGGACTTCTTATTAAACAAAGAACAATAATCATCATCATTTTCTCCTTCTCCTGCTTCTTCTTCTCTTGCATGCAGCAGTGATTGAAAGATTTCTCTTATGCTCAACTAAATCTGTTTCCAAATGCATTCAGAAGGGAACAGCTAAGTTACCCTGAACATATGAGGGGGCAGAGCAACAGCGGGGAGACTGAAGGTCAGCTCAAGAGCCATTGGTAGAAACCGAAGACAATGGAATGGGGACATCTTGGTGACAACAGTGAGGGCCACCCTTAGCCGAGGAAGGAGGCAGGGGATCTGAACTGACTGAGCTGTTTCTGCCACCAGGCAGAATGGGGACAGAGGGAAAATTAAATGTGGTTATCTGATGGAGAACACTAGGAAGCAGCACTGAGCAGTACTTAAATGAACCAATTGATTTTCCATGATTACTTGTGAGTCTGTCCAAGGCCTAGGCTTCTTGTCTGGAGATGGGCAGTGGACTCAGTAAGTGAACCTCTGTGAGTCATTAATCCCTACTAAAACCTGTAATGGTGGATGAAGCTGGAAAGCCTCAAAGGTCAGACAAGATCACAGCCAGGGATACCTGGATCTGATCTCAACCAGAGAAAGACTATAGCCTCAGGCATCTCACACCTGAGTGAATTAACCTAATCCTTACTAAGGATTCATTTAATACTTACTTGTAGAAATCCTTGAGTAATTCCCCCCTTCTTACATACACCCTTCCCTTCTGATAACCAAATAAATCCAGGCCCCCCAAAGAAGGTCTGGTCTTAGCCCTGAGAGAATCTCGAATTCTGCAAGAGGTCTTTGATCCTTCTGGGGCCCTGAAATCATTCCATTTGCCTCTTTCTATTTAGCTTTTGCCCTACACTCGGGAGATTGTGGACCTGATCGGCCCGCAATAACTAAGGGATATTACTATTATGAAAAAGAGAAAAAGAAGTTAACATTTCTTGCATACCTGAGTTTGGACTTAGATTCATACATTTTACATTACGTGTTAAAGAGGCCTGTCCAACAAAACCTGACCCATATCCTCCATGCACCAAGTCTGGGCTGGTGTGTCACAGCACCTGCCCCCACCACAGTGTCTTCCTGTCCGCTGCCTCTCCAGCCTGCTCCGAGGCCCCTGAGGGTGTAGTCTGGTAAAGTCTCATCAGGGAGGGAAAATCACTGTAGGATTCCGGATAATTTCTTGACATCCTTCCAGGCTTTCTCCCCATCCTCCCAGAGAGGCTGTCCTCTGACCACATGTATCTGCACCCCAGCAAGCTCACCAGTGATTCAGCAGACTTGCTCTTCCCAAAACCTGGGCCACAGTGAAAGGCGCCTTTGTTGGCTTCTTTCAAAAATATTGACGTAACACCAATAACAATGGCTCGTGTTTCTGAACAGAGGCTGCAGGCCAGGAGCACACACAACCCAGCCCTCCTGGCTGCACTGTCCTGATTTACTCATGAGGAAGTGGAGGCTGAGAGAAGCGAAAGCACAGTGAGGATGGGCACCCTGGTGCAGGGGCTTGGGACCACGGATCTTGGGTTACACCAGGGTCCTTGCAAATTCCAGCCTGAAGGCCGCTGTGGCCCTGCCTTGTGGGCGGGAGGAACCTGAGATTCAATTCCAGCTCCCATTAAACCAAAAGGAGTGAATGCAGAGGCCCTGGGGCGGGGAGAAGTCACGATGCTCCAATGCTCCGTTTGCAGTGGTGCCTCCTCAGCCTGTGAATTATTCATACCCACAGCCAGGCAACAGATCAATAATGCAGAAGGCGGAAGCTTTGGCATGGTCCAGCTTCCAGCTGAGCGGCTCTGCTGCCAGCTCCTGGGAGCGACTCCTCTGCCCTCCCTTGCACGGCAGCCCCCAGAGCCGTGCCCTGTCACGTTGTGCCCGAGTCCTCTGAAATCCATCTGCCCTCAAGAGAACAGGCTGGGTTCCGAGGCTGCAGATGGCCCCAGGAAGGTGAGCCTTGAGGCAATTTCTGTCCTGCTTAGAGGAGACCATTTGAGGATCAGCACAAAGACTCCATGTGAACCTAGGCCACCTCAGGGGTATCTTCCCAAAGGGAGATGGGGACCCACTGGAGAAGGTAAGGCAGAAGTGCCTCCCCGTGAGAGACTGCGGTACATCTCGCCCACTCCCGGGGAACAGGACTGAGAACCAGAGGGGAGGTGGCTCCAAGCATGTGGGTACCATGCAATAGTCTGGAGGCCATAATGGAACGAAAGCACAGCCAGCACTTATCCATCTTTAAAGTGTGTTTGAAGTTGCCAGGCGTGGTGGACATGCCTGTAATCCCAGCACTCGGGAGGCTGAGGCAGGAAGATCCTTGTGAGTTCGAGACTAGCCTACAAAGTAAGCCCAAGGCCAGCCTGAACTGCATAGCGAGACCTTGTCTCAAAAAAAACAAAGAAATAAAAAAATAAAAATAGAGTGTATTTGAACCACTTTCTGAACAATATAATGAGGCTTCCGTTCCCCAGCAGGTCTCGGTGATCCCTGTGTTAGTGGCCCACGTTGAGTAGCAGAGCTCCAGACTGCACAGTGGCTCCAGTGGTTCCACGTTTTAAGTGACTACTGAGGTCACCTGGAAACTTAAAACCTGGGTACACTGGGCATAGTAACACAGGCCTATAAATCCCAGCTACTCAGAAGCTGAGGCAGGAGGACAAGTTCGAGGTCAGCCTAGGGAACTTAGCAAGGCTGTCTCAAAAAGAATGGGATTTAGCTTAGTGGTAGAGCACCCTCAGATTCCATCCCCAGTACCAAATTCAAAACAATACCTGGGTGCACAGGCCACACCCCAGACTAATTTACCAGACTCACCAGGAATGGCCCCCAGGTGTCACAATAACACTCCCAGGTGATTCCCCTGTGTGGCTGGAATGAGAAACAACCTCTAGGCTGGAACACTCCTTTATATGAGGAGTTTGAGGCCCAGAGAGAGGCTGGCACCTGCCCATAACCACACAGCCGGTGAGTGGATGGCTTGGCACGAGGCTAGATTTGCTTGGTTCCTGAACGCACAGCTGTCTCCTGTCATATCAGGAGGCAGAGGAAGGTGGTGAGCAGAGACTTAAGGGTCAGCCAGAGGGGTGGACAGACCCTCAGGTTTGGGGGCGAGAGGTCTGCCAGGCTGCACCGAGGACATTTCTACTCACGTCTCTCATGGGTCCAGTTCTCACCCTCTCACACCCACGAGCTCCTGAGCCCCAGGAAGTCCCAGGGCTAAGGGGGAAATCATCACACCTTCACAGGTGGCCAATCAGAGTGCCCTGTCCAATGGCACACCCATCTGTCCTTTGAACCCTCATACATCTGAGAGCTACAACCTCCCCTTACTCGTTCCGAACACACGTCCTGCCTCCCACCCCATTTATGCGTCTGTAACTGGAGCGTGTCTGAAAAATGACACCACAGAAGCTTTCAGGCCACCAAGCTGGGTAGTGAGTGGTGTGGCCATGACTATGGTGCATGTGGAGAAGGTGCCTGTTCGCCCCAGTGTTGGGAGCATCGCCCTGCTGGCATTTCATCTTAATTGGCTCCCCAGGCAGAGGCTAAAATGACTTCGAGAAGGTCACTGTGGTGCAGCACAGAGGCAAAGGATTGCAGAGAAGTGTGGCTGTCACATGCCAGGCAGTGGAGTGAAAGACATTAAAATGGCCGACTCCCTTGGAGGAGGTCTCAGGCTTTTGAAGGCCTGGAGAGGCTTGTTGTCTGAGACGGGTAAACAGGACTGTCAGCCTGATTGGGTTGAGAGCTGCCTAGGAGCTTCATAAAGCACACTTCTGGACATATGAGGGTTTTCCAGTGAGGACCGGCGTGTGGGCAGCAAACTGACAGGGCGGACGTGCCCGCCTCTGGGGACCATACAAAAGGCCGAGGCAAAAGCAGAAAAAAGAAGAAGCTTACCAGCTCCGGGTGTCTGTCTCTGTCTCTGTCTGTCTTTCTCTTTCCTCTCTGTGTCCCTCCTCCCCTCCCCTCCACCTCCCCTCTCCCCCTTCCTTCCTGGCTGCCATGAGGAGGACACCTTTCCTCTGACACGCATCCGCCATGATGTTCTGCCTCAGCTCAGGCCAAAAAGCAATGGAGTCATGGCCTGAAACCTCGAGAGCCTTTAAGCCGTTTTCCTTGGGTATGTATTTTGTGACAGGGATGCAAACCTATCACCAAACCTCACTTTTCGAGGGGGTGTCCTGCTTCACTACTGTGCCAAATTGTATGATCTTGGGCGTGTCGCTTGATCTGTTTCTTCTCAGGAAGATGGTTGGTCTCTCCTGAAGGAGGAGATAATTCTTACAAAGCAAGGAGCTCAGAGACCAGCACTAGGAATCATTCATTTCACCCCGGTGTGGCTGGGAGGAGTTTCTATTACACAGTGCTTCGACCTGAGAGGCTCCTGGTGGAGGCCACTTTCCCGTAGGTTGGATCCCGGAATCTCCCAGGTTCCTGGAGTTCCAGGACCTCCCTGCTGTCTCCATCTACCAAAGGCACTCACATCCCCAACCCACAACAAAGCCTCTCCTTCCACAGAGTTTTCCTTTAGGTCAGAAGTCATATGTTCCAGGAAGTCTGTCCTTTTAGTCTTTTGTTTGTTTTGTTTTGTTTCATCTTGTCTTATTTTGCTTTTTTGTTTGTTTGTTTCCTGAGACCCGGTCTCGTTATGTAGTTCCAGCTGGCCTTGAACTCACTATGTAGTGCAGGCTGTCCTCAAACTCACAGCAATCCTCCTGCCTCAGCCTCCTGAGTGCTGGGAGTGTAGGTGTGTGCCACCATGCCTGGGTTTTTTTGTTTTTCTTTTGTTTTAGGTTTTGTTGGCAGGTCCTTAGTCTCAATGAATGCTCCAGCTTCAGGCCTTTGTCTTGTCCCAGGGGAGGCAGATGGGGTGGTCTGCATCTCTGTGCTACGGTCTTCACCTGGACTGCTTCACTGTGTGCTCACAGAGAGGCTAATGGGCTTCCCCAAGTGGACGAAGCCAGTAAGTAACGAGGCAGGATTTGAACTCAGGTGGGCTGGCTCTGGCTCTCTTGCCCTGACCTTCTCTATTTCGCTGCCCCTCGGTCCTGGCACCCACCCTCCCTCCTTCTCCTCCTCCCTCCCACTCTCTGCCCAGCTCTCCTGCTTACCCAGCCTCTTGCCCTCCATGCCAACCCCAGTGCTGGCGTCCCTACCCTCCTCAGGAAAGCAGCCTGCAGCACACTTCTGGCCAGAAGATGGGACCCCTCCCACCACTTCCCCCAAACCACTAACCTTCACCTTTTTTCCATGGTGCTTTTCCTTCCTGGGCAGAAAAGTCTGGCAGCAGAAGCTGACTTTGGAGTCAAACAGACCTAGGGATCAAATCATGTCACCAGCATGTCTTCGACACCTATGCTGAGCATGGTATGACGTTACATAAGGCCCTGAATCTCTTGGAGCCTCAGTTTACTCATCTGAACAGAGGGATGATAGTACTGGTGGGCATAACCTCCATGGGGATTTACCAGTGTGTGCAAAGGCCCCAGCACTTGCCCAGAGCCAGCAAGAGCTGGTCTCCCACCTCTTCTCTCCAGCCGAGTCCTTGTTCATAACAGCAAATATGACCGGAGAAAGATGGGACCCATGTTACCTACTTGTTTTACAGTGGAAGAAACTGAGGCCCAGAGCGCACTGATGACCTGCGCGGAAGAAGGCTGTGCCTTGTTTGTGGAGACCGAGGATGCCCAGGGTCCTTAGGGCCACCCCTGATGCTGGGGACAAGAGGCTGAGTGCACCCCCCCCCAGTTCTTGGGGATCTCTGGAGCTCAGTGGTGCATACACACAGGCCAGAGAACATGTACATTCAACTTTATTTCTCTCCATGCCAAGAAATACAGGATCACTGGTGCGTGTGGTGCTGGCGGTGGGGAGGGGGTAGTTTTTGCTGCTCTGTAGGGGCCCCAGAGAAAGAGTGGGTCAGTGCCCCCAGCCAGGGAAGCACTGTGTTCTGGTGGCAGGTGACTGCGTCTAAGACAGACACGGGACAGCGGGGCCTCTGCTGCTCCTAGCTTCGGCCTGGAGATGCCAAGCTGCCCATGGCTTGGGGCAACAGCGACCTTCCCTCCATCTCCTCTCATCCAGGACTCTGCTCTCTTCCTGCCTTGAGCTCCCTCTGCCCAGGCACCAGCCTCTGGGATCGTCTGAGCTGCATCCCTGGCGCCAGTAGGAAGCTCTCAAGTTGTTTGTGCTTGAACTGAGAAAGGGTCCGGTAGAGTCTTCCTTAGAGCTGTCTGCTGGTGGCTTCACCTGAGCACAGCCTGTGACTGCTCTGGGCTTGGGGTGAGGAAGAGTACGTGTACGTGAGAGAGGGCATGCGCAGCGGGCCCGAAGTCAGGTGTGACCACAGCCCAGGAGGACCAGGGTATGAACGTGCTCCGAGAGCAGAGGCCGCAGAGCCCTGCCTCTGCCTCGGTTTCACCACTTGACTATCCTGAAACCACACAGTTCCCTTCCTTTCCCTCCAGGGTTGCTAAAGCTGGGCCGAGGCCCACTGGGAGACCACCAGTGCATGAGCAGAGGCCTGGGAACAGCTGATCCTGCAGACCTCTCTCCCCTGGCCTGATCTGACCTCCCAAGTGACATAAATACTCTGCCCCCTCCACTCCCCTCCCAGCAAATGGGAATATCTCTGTTTTGGCTTCAAAGACTCCATATAGCATGCCCAAACCAGTCCCTGCTTTAAAAGCAGGAGAGGCTGGAGTTTATCCCTATGTCACTGGGGATATAGGAACACCAACCTCAATGCCCCTGCTTTCCCAGGCACTTGGGCCCTGTCTAGAAGCCTCAGAGCTGCCAGTGTCTCAGGGCCCAGAGCTCCTCCATGTCCAGACCCTCCGAGTGGGTGGTTGGCCCTGGAAAGGAGGCATAAGGATCTTGATGGATAGGGGAGACCTTGCCAACCTCAGGACGGTGTGTCTGTGGCTCGGGACCTTTTCCCCCTGAGAGCAGTCACGCTGGTTGCAAGGCGAGGAA
This sequence comes from Dinomys branickii, assembly GCA_004027595.1. Taxonomy (NCBI): domain Eukaryota; kingdom Metazoa; phylum Chordata; class Mammalia; order Rodentia; family Dinomyidae; genus Dinomys; species Dinomys branickii. The sequence goes on along the minus strand of PVLD010000265.1, from coordinate 52,550 downwards.
GCCTGGAGCATCCCTGTCCAGGTCTGACCTGGAACTGGGGCATGCGGGGAGTGGGAGCCCTGGGGTAGAGCTTGTAAGGGAGAAGCTGGGAGAACCGAGGATGTAAAGCAGGCAGGAGGCAGAGAGCCCTGCTCAGCAACTTCTGGGAGTCCAGCCCTGTGCTTCCAACATGCAAGTGTTTTCCCAAGCCTGGGCTTCCCCTCCCCAAAGATGGCACCTATGCTCTTCTGTCTGAGGACTCAAGACCCAAGAAACAAGACCTCACAAAAATACCGTGGCCCACTCCCTGGCAAACAGCTGTAACCTCCTGGCGACCCATGAGAAGTTCCCCCAAGTGTGGTCCCAAAGCCACCTTCAGAGAAAGCCTTGGCTGTGTGACAATGGCCAGAAACACAAGACCAAGCACAGAGCATCTGATGGGGCTGGGCTGGGAGCCTGAAGCCATGCCCAACCAGAGCTGTTCTTCATGGGGACCTCTGAACCGTTCTGCAGAGATTCCTGGGCTTGTGCCCAGTTGTCCTTTGAGGAGGCCAGGGCAGAACAAGAACTCAGGTCCCCCTTTTGCCTTTTTTTGGTAGTTTTTTTTATGTTTTGTTTTTTTCTTTTGTACCAGAAATTGAACTCAGGACCTTGTGCTTGCCGTGTTGCAGCCGCCATGTTGCTGAGCCATATCCCCAGCCCTCCCTTTGCCACTGATGGCCTGGATCCAGTCAGGTCTTGGGAGTTCCCAGTCAGCGCCCCAGGTGGCAGCACAGGTGAACACCAAGAGGCAGGCTGAGTGGGTCTGGGAGACACGAGGGGACCAGAGAGTCCTATGCGGCTGGCAAGTTTGGGAAGAGCATCATGCTGCCCCCGCACCTGTCCTCACCAGCGTTCCTCTCAGTGCTGCCACCTTGAAATGGAGGAAGTACTTGCGGCTGCTCCCTCTTCCCAGGCATCTCTGCATCCCCCAGGGGCCTGAGGGCATCCAGAGCACATGCTGAGGGGCAGCCTCGCCTTGAAGCTCTGGCTGGGATCATGGCAGGCATGTGGCCCAAAGCATGCAAATTGTCATTTTCTCCCCTTCAAGAAAAATACAAAAGATGAAATCCCACGTCTTTGCTCTTGGTCCACAGACATGAAGGTCCAGTGAGGTTTCTTCTCCTACCATAGATGGACTTGTTTGTGGGGCTGGTTCTTCTCATTCTGGCAGTTTATGCTGCTTGGTAAGTCCAGAAAATTGTAGGGATGAGAAACAACCCAGAACATTGGGGTCAAAATGTCAGGATGTGTCCATGAGATTAACCTATATCATTCATTGGTTCCACCACAAATTTCTTTCCTTCCTCCAGATTTTTTTACATGGTGTGGGCTGACAGTGGGATGACTTGGAAGTTGGCCTCCAAGTTTGTGCTTTTGGAGCTGGGGGTACAGATGGGCCCTTGGCAGTCAGCATCCCGTCCTCTCGCGGTGTGTAGGGTGTGTGGGTTCGGAGCTCTCCGGCCAGCCAGCATCTGCCTCGGCTAGCACAGCTTCCTGCTTACTTGTGTTTCGGAACTGTAAAGAAAAGAACAGCAGTGGGAGGACAGAGCTCAGGACGTTGGGTTTTCAAGCCCCAGATTTGAGGCTGGTTTGCGGGAAGTGGTAATAGACTAATGTATAGGATCAAGGACCTCTCTGGTTTGGGATTCTTGGTGAAACTGAACACTTGCCAGGGAGAACACTGGCCCCGGTGAGCCTACCTGGGCCAATCAGAATCAGTCCTGGAATTGTTGCTATAACTGTCAGCAAGGGGCTGGGGATATAGCTCAGTGGAATAAGCGCTTGCCTAGCAAGCGCAGGGTCCTGAGTTCGATCCCCAGTACTGCAAAAAAAAAAAAAACTGTCAGCAAGGAGACACTTGTCTTTGTCCCTGATTAGTTCCGGGACTGACGGATGCGTGTGCCGCTGTTTGGGCCACTATAGACAGAGCTGCTAGCGGCCGTCTTGCCACCGCAGGGAGAGATCTTGCCTAGGAATGAGGCCAATACACTGGGAAGCAGAACATGAGAGCGAGACAGACTCCCGTCACCAGCGTTCTCTCAACTGGAGTCAGCCTTGCCCAAAGCTAAAACAGTCAATTTTTTGAGGGCTTCCCTGCTGGGATAACTTCCCCGGGCCCCCTTCAGGTGCTCACAGAATGCTGCTTCCTGATTTCCTTCCAGTATAGACCAGTGCGTGGTTTGCTGCTGGTCTACACTGGCTGCCTCAGTAAGAAGATCAGGGCATCAGGCCTACAGTTTACAAAGCAGAGTCTCATCCATTATCTTGAATGATGTTCACAAAACCTTTCCTGCTGGAGGCTTTTTCCTGGCGCTTGATATGTGAAAACACTGAGCTCAATCAAACAGTTCACTGGCCCGGGTCCCAGGGCCACTGGAGATGAGAGTAGTGCTCATGGCCTCTCACTCCTAGGCCAATGTCCCTTCCACGCCCTTTTCTCTTGATTTACTGCCTGGGTGTACAAGTCAGAAAATCCCCATTCACGTGGCCCCTGCTGCAGAGCTGGGCCACTTTTCTGGAGTGGAAGGGTAAGGCTGGGGCCCCCACCAACTGTCCCTACCGCGGTGGTTCCCTCTCCTCCATGCGGCTGCGCCTCACCTAAGAAGTTGATAGCCACAATGATGATGACGATCCCCAGGATGATGAAGCTGATGCTGAGCAGCCGGGCCAGGCGGCCCAGCCTCCGAGCCCCGTCCATGTCCCCGTGCTGCATGCTACTTCGAGACTGTAGAGAGAGGAGAACAGAGACCTCAAGAAGTCTTGCCAGCAGCTGTACAGGCTCGGCAGCCCCTCCGGATGGGTTTCCAGGGCCACCGCATTCCCACTGCTCCTCACACCCCAGCAGCCCTCCTAAGGGAGAGGAAGAGGGATCCTCCCGGAGAAGTGACCTGGCCTCTTGTGGGGACCCCTGACAAGCCCACCCCTCACAGGCAGGATACAGCTGCAGTGCAATTCAAGCCATTTCCTCTCGGGATAGTAATGGGGCAGGTTAGTAATGGCAGGTGGTGTGATAGAGGGACTAACAGGCGTGGCCATCCTGCTGAAGCAGACAGACCAGACCCTCCAGACCAAGGCCCTCTTCCGCAGCCCCTTTGACACCTGAAGACAGCCTCTGGGCTTTTCCTGCCTCCTTTCCTCTATGAGCCTCCCACTTGCCACAAAAGAAAACAAAGACACTGTCCTTCCTCCTGCTGTTTTCCATCCAAGACCACATCCTTGTTCTTCCAATCTCACCTTCTGGATCATACAAGACAGACGAAAGGCCTTGCATGGAGAAAGCTGGAGCTGGAGCTGGAGCCTGATCCATGTGTCACTCCATGGTGAGCTGTTTCCCTCGGACCTAGGTAATCTCAGGAAACCAGGTGGATGCAAGAGGGGACGGGGAGAGTAACAACGGGGAGGACCCTGGAAGGTTCTCAGGTGCCTTGGTGGGAGGTGTGTCCACACCTTCGCAAGGCCGGCCTTGTGCCCCTGCTTAGGATGATTCAGGGCCACCTGCTGGCCCCATGACCTCAGTCCCTCACTCTAGAATCCATCTGTTCTTCTCAGGCTTCCTGGACTTATCTTAGCTGCACTAGGAACAGGCCCAAGCAGAATACGCCCAAGTGTGGCTGCTTTCAGGGCCTCAGGTCACACACTTGGTTATTTTACATTCTAATTCTTCAGCAAGAAAATGTAGTTTAGTAGTTTGATGATGACGATGGTGGTGGTGGTGATTTACCAAGACCTTACTTTGTGCCAGGCAGCTTGCTAAGGACAGTACCTGACAATCTCACTCAGCCTCACAATCATGCCAGGAAGCTGGCGGTGCTGCCCCACTTCCCTGATGACAAAGCTGAGGTTCAGAAATGTGAGAAAAGAAACCCTTCCACTCTGTTCTCCTAACGCAGGTGCCTGCCCCTTACTGCAGTCCTGTCCTCTTCATGGCTCAGGATTTTAACCACCACCACCACCACCACACACACACACACACCCCTCTGCACCTCCACTCCAAGCTACTTCCAGGACAGCGTGACATCCAGCTCAGTCTGCTCTTTGCCTTGTGTGGCTTCTCCCGCTCGCCCAAGCCCTGTTTATTGGCCACAGTCTATAGTCCACCCTCCAGGTCACAATGCCTCTGCCATCCCACCTTGCTAATTTACTTGTTTGTGCTGTGGTGCTGCGCATTGAACCCCAGTGTTGTGCTGGGCCAAGCGCCCCGCCACCGCCCTATATACACTCCCAGGCCCCAGCTCGCTCATTTGTCTCCCTTCCCAGTCAATCCTCTGCGCTCCTCCGCAAAACTTCCTTCACCTGCTCTAGTTCCAAACACCCCTCTTCCTGTGGGACACTGCAGTGGCCTCTTGCAGATGCTTTTGACTCCAAGCTGCTATTCTCCATTCTACTCCCTGGGCCACCATTTCACATCATAGATATTTATACCAGGTACTGTGCTAGGCTCCCGAACATAGCAGTATGCAAGATAGTCCCAGTCTCTATGCTCTTGGAATGCACAGCCTGCTGGCTCTTGCAGTCCCACAAATAAAGACAAAAGCACAACAGTGGGTAGTATTAAGAGGAGAGATATCTGGTACAGCACTCTGGGAGGACGAGGCAGGAGAATAAGTTTGAGCCCAACCTGGGCGAGTTAGTGACTTAGATCCTGTCTCAAATTTTTAAAAAATTTAAAAGGAGCTGGGTATGTCACTTACTGCAAAGGCCCTGGGCTTAGTCCTCAGTACTGGAAAAATAAACAAATAAAAAGGAAAGACGTCTTTGTCCAAGAAGCATTGGAAGCCGGCAAAAGAATGTCAGGCCACGGGCAGGAGAATGAAATGACTGGATGCCAGTTTCTAAAAGACGCCTCTGGCTGTGTGGGGGGGGATCCGAGGGGAGGCAGGGGACAAACAGGGACTATCAGCGTGGTCGCGGCAGTGGTCTCACCTGCTTAGTGTCCGTGTACGGTTCCCCATTCCAGCAGAGCCCGGATTTAGAGTAGCTTAACATTTCCTGATTTTAATCCTCTACTCTGGGCCCAGCACCCTGACTGCCAGGGTTTTAGCCCTGGCCTCCATCTGCCCTTGCTGCTTGCTACGTTCCTGCTGCCCCACAGCTCCACATACCCAAACCCTTCCCGCGGCTCCAGGGCCAGCTCCAACACCACCTTCCCCGGGAAGCCCACCACGACTGCTCTACCTCTGCGGGAATCATAAACCCTCGCATTATCTGAGTTTTTACCTTGTGCCAGAAGCTACGGCATAGCTTGCCATCTATTAGGGCACTGAATCCTGCAAACTCCCGTGAGGCAGGGACGGAGCCTGGGCGCAGAGTGCTGTGCGGGCATGGTGGGAGAAGCAGCAGGTGGAGAGAGTCAGGTCAAGAAGAGTCCTGACTACTGCGTAGGAGATCTGGACTTGGTCTCTAAACATTGGAGACCAATGAAGGATTTCACATGGGGATCGCAGGAACAACCTGTCTATGATAAAACATGGGGTATGGGGGTGGGGGATACTCCAAAGACCCGAAGGAAATAGGGAACTGGAAGAGTTTAGACTGGCAATGTTATAAAGCGAAAAGGTCAGATGGGGTGGGACAGACGCTGGGTGGGATTGTTCCCAGGTGTCTGCCTGGGTGAGGAATGAGCAGAGGTGCCCCTCTTGGAGTTGCAGGAGGACCTGTTCAGGGTCGGACTGTTCATGCAGAGCTGTCAGGCATTGTGACTGTGTCCCTGCAGCGTGACCAAGGGGAGTCATCATAGCACAGAAAAGGAGCCGAGGCTCTGGGGTAGATGAGTCCGGGGGGAAGAGAACAGACCCACAGACACAGCTGTGGAGACACTGGCAGGAGGATGCTGGTAAAAGGGGGCTGTTAGGACAGCTGAGGAGCGGCACAGGGTGGGAGATACCGGCACCTAGGAAGTCCAAGATGGAAAGGTTCAAGGAAGGACAGGCCTATGGTGGCTTCTCAGGCATGGAGATCAAGCCAGCTAAAGAAGAAGGTGGAAAGGATGCAGGGACATGAGTGTCCTTGGGGAGAGGGGCTCAGAGCAGTTATGGAGGAGCGTGGAGTGCCATGAGGAATGAGCAGGATGAGCAGGTTTAACAGCTCCAAGAAGCTTGGTGGTAGGTGGGGCAGAGTAGCTTCAGCCAGATGAGACAAATGGGGGACGTTCTCAAGAGGGAAGGAAAAGACGTAACAAAGAGGGAGGAAGTAATGGGGCCAAGGAGCGCCTGTTGCTACCCCCACGATGTCCCTGGGCAGCAGAGAGAGGCTGAAGTCTGGACCTGGGGCCAGGGATGAGCCTCAGGGCTCTTTGTGATGGTGGGCCAATGCCTTCCAGGGAGAGGAAAGAGAAGGCAGGTATGGCTTGGGGAGGGGCATGAGGGGACCCCAGGCTGCAGCCTCTGGATGTGGAAGGGACCCAGGCAAGAGCAGCCGTAGCCTCCAGCTCCTTAACAGAGCAACCTGGTTCTGCCGTCTGACCACCTGGATGCCAGCCCTGACTTCATCATTCGCGTAGTGATGCAACCCTGGACAAGTGGTTTACCTGTCCTGTTTTAATTTCCTTGCCTATAAAATGAGCATGTGTAAGACCCTGGCCCTGAGTTTAATGCCAGCACAACTAAATTGTTTTAAAAAGCACTTACTTCATTGGGTGTTTTTAGAAGCAACCGATCAGCTTCCCGGTAGGTTTCCCATGGCGTCTTGCACCATTCTTTGTTTCCCCTCTTACGACCCTGTCATTTTTTTCTTGAGCCCCTGTAACTTTCCTTTTCCGGGCTGCAGGCTCCTTCGGGGCAAGGGCCGGGCCACCTCCGTCTTGCTACCCCTCACGTCTCGTTTAGTTCGGGGTCTCGGTTGGTTGTTAGCAAATGTTTAAGAAAGAAAAAATAAAAGGAGCAAGAAAAAGACGGAGAGCCTGTTTTTAAACCACCGACCTTAGCCAGTAGAATGTTTGAAGTTCATAGAATATGAAACAAATGAAGGTGATAGGTGCCGTGGGGAGGTACCTGGCGTCTGGGTCTGGGACCCAACCACTAACCTACGTGGCCTCGAGCTCCCTGCACAGCCTGCCCAGGTCGCTGCACTTGCGACTTCAAGGACAAGGCAGCATTTGGAGACAGATGGGGAAGCAAGAGGGGATAACGTAGAGTCTTCGGGGCGTTCTAAGAATTCGAACTTGTGGGGCTGCTATGACTGATTACCGAAGGACTTTCCAGCTATAAGCATTGGGGGGCGGGGGGGGGGGAGGACAAGAACAAGATCCAAGACAAGACCAGCCTGAATTTCCAGATAAAGAGCTGTGCACACAGTAAAGGTTCAGGACCATGGAGAGCGGCATACGGGCATTTGAGTAGGGAGGGGAAAGATTTCCCCTCCCCCGCCCCCACCAGTCTGTCCTCTCCTTTATCCAGAGCCAGGAGTCCGTGCATGTGCCTTTGGGTCTGAGGAATGAATCTGTAGCAAATGTCCTTTGTTGAGGTTTAGCACATTTGGTCAATGAGTGGTTAAAAAGCAAGTGTGAAAAATGTGCCGTGCGTGTGATACAGCAGTTAAAAGCTGGGCGTGGTGGCCCACACCTGTAATCCCACGACTCAGGAGGCTGAGGCGGGAGGATCACTGCGACTCAAGGCCAGCCTGGGCTGTAAAGTGAGTTCAAGACCAGCCTGAACTACATAGTGAGACCCTGTCTTAAAAAAAAAAAAAAAAAAAAAAAAGACATGAATCAGTTAAATATTTAGGTTGCTAAAAATGCCTCAGAAAGGAGTCAAACCCACTCTGGATCTCTCTGGTGTTCCATGCATTGTAGGCACAACCCGCAGAGAGGCAGCAGCTCCATGGCCTCCACAAAGCCACAGGCAGCTGGGCACCACCCCTAGATGGCATTATGAGGGGTGAGACTCAGTTATCCCAAAACTGGTTGAAGCCAGAATTGCCCACCCCCGAGGGGTTTCCCATTTCTCTGACAGTGCAGTTTCATTTAGCAGTAATAATACCAGCAACAACTTCCATTTACTAATAGTTTACTATTCGCTAGGCTCTGTGCTGGGCATTTCACACTCATTAGCTCACTTGATCTTCCTGGTAGCTCTGGGAGGTAGGTGGTTTTATTGTGTCCATTTTCTAGAGGAGGGAAGTGAGGCTAAGGATGGAGACTGAGTGGCCCGGACAGTCACATGACGTCTGAACAGAGCTGGGATGCAAACCCATCTGACTGATGTTGGTGTTACCGCTGCTGGGCTGAAGGCCCGCTGCTGGGGTCCAGCCCCCTCACCGACAGGAGACCAGGTGAGCCTGCAGGAACATGGGCCTTTCTCCGCATGGCCTGGAAGTAAAATCCAAGGGAAGCCACCAAGCAGAGCTAGGTCAGGGCACATGTGGTCAGTGCTCCTCACACAGAGCCCCTGGCCCAGCGGCAGACCTGGTGTTAGCAGCTCCACAACAAAACCATAGGGGAAGGACACTGCCCGGCTGTTAGCATCCACTGATGGCCTGAAGGTGGGGGTAGAGGGAGAGTTGGGGAGAGGAGAGAGCAGAGAGAAAGGAGTGGAATTTTCCTTTCCCCGCACACACAGCTGATAGGCTCGGCCGTCCTGGGAATGTCACGCCACCCCTGTGCCCAAGGACACAGGGTGGGACCATTAGAATAATGGATCCAGCATCCGGTTGACATGTCTTTTATCAGCCGTGTGACTGGGTAAGGCCTGCTCTGCATGGCTCAGTAGCCTCACCTGTTAAATGGGGGTAGAGAAGCTAGACCGCCAATCACGCATTTTGAGCCTGCTCTGCACACAGAAGAGTGACCAGGCTGTGGGGCTCCTCCCACCCCTGAGAGCCAGGGCTTGACCCTGCATTTGGAAACCAATACGTGCTTGCAAGGAGGAGTTCTGAAGTGCATCCCTGGGACCTGGAGCCGCCAGCACGGGAGCCTTACTCTCAGCCCAGATAAATAACTGATTCCTAGATCCCCAGGGAGTGGGAGTGGCCTGGGAACTCAACTGATTTCCAGAGCAGAAGAAACACCTGTGCGCACCCCAGTTACACTCTCCCCAGCTCCCCCTGCTTCCCAAGAGAGCAGTGTAGTGTGATGGGCAGAACGAGGCCTTCGCTCTCGGCAGCCAGGCTGGCCCCGACCCCGGGATTCCCGCTTCCAGGCAGGCTACCCCACGTCCCCGCGCCTCGGTCCTCTCACTTGCACAGTGGGAGTATAACAAGCTGGGGTCTTGTAGGGATGACAGTTGGGGTTAGATGAGATGCTACGTGTGAAGAATCTGGAGCTGTGCCTGACACTGGGAAGCACTCAGTGGAGGTCAGTAACATTGTTCCCCAACACTGGGCCCCTCAGCTTCCTTCTCCCGGGCCCCTGGTGTCTCCCTTTGCACATTCATTTCCACAACTACACCCTACGTCCTGCCACTGCCCACCTGGCCCTCCCCGAAACTCATCCCCCAGCATCTCTCTCACCGCATGTGCTCATAGCTCTTGCCCGTGACCCCTGCCTCTCCTGAAAGGCTGTCATCACTGTCCCGGCCTTAGTTATCCCCCTCATCCAGCCCTATCTCTCTGCGCTTCATCTCAGTCACTCGTGCCTGAATTTTCTATGGCATCGGGTCCTGTTGTCAAGGCAACTGCGCCATCCCCCACCCTCGGGTTGACCCAGTGCATGCCCGTGTCACAAGCCTACATTCACAGCTGGAGGTACCACATCGCTATGTAGGCTGATGGCCCCCCACTCCGCGGTCTCCCGCCGGCCACTGGGCTGTCTGTCCTTGGTCATCTCCCCTCCCTCTCTGCCACCAGGCCCCCATTTCTCAGCAAGTGACCTTGCCTTCCCCATCCCTGGTAGCACAGAAGCTGTAGGGGATGGCGCAATTCCCTTTCCTCTGAGCATTTCTTCCTGCCTCTGCCCTCATGGCCCCTCCCCATCAGAGACCTCACCCCACCAGTCACCCTCCTATGGTCTAGGCCTCTCTGTCTCCAAGGGCGCCAGAGATCTACAAACGGCCAACCCACCAGACACTCCTGTCCTCCTTGAACCCGACCTCTCCACAGGCTTTTTCCATCCCTCCTTCTTCAGATTCCTCTTCCTCCTTACGAGTTTTCTTCCCACATCCCAGAATCTCTTTTTCAAAACCCCTTTCTGTCCACCACCAGCCTGCCACCACTTAAGTGTTGTAGGTTCCTGATTTCCCTCTAGGATGATCCACTAGTTTTTTGTTTGGTTTGGTTATTTGTTTTATTTTTTGAGCCAAGGTCTCACTATATAGTTCAGGCTGGCCTCAAACGCATAGTGATCCTCCTGCCTCAGCCTCCTGAGTGCTGGGATTACAGACATGAGCTCCACTGTTTCTGAGTTGGATACTCAGGAGTCTGAGGCAAACACCACTCTGCCCCTCTTAGTGACCCTCCTAACCACTGCCCTTCCTTCTGAACCCACTGCCGAATCCAGCCCTTCGTCATTCTTGCAGGACATGGGTCTCCCTGCTGTGGCCCATTTCCCACAATGCAGTTGAGTATTAATCCTAAAATACGAACTGACTGCAGCATACCTCTGCTTGAATTTTTTCTGGGGCTCTTCAGAACCCCTAAACTAGAACTTAAATTCCTAGAGCAAGTCCTGCGCTGCCGCAGCTCCCACCACACTAGCACCCACTGTCACACCAAGCAGACCGCCCACTTATTATAGCCACCTGCTTCCCAAAGGCCTGGCACAAGCCGTGAGCCCTAAAAGAGGATCTGGGGCAGCCTTCCCTCCTAATTCCCTCAAAACAAGCAGCTTGCCACTCAAGGCAACTTTAATTTAAAAAAAAGATTATCGCTGGACTTGGTGGTGCACGCCTGTAATCCCAGCACTTGGGAGGCTGAGGCAGGAGGATCATTGTGAGTTCAAGACCAGCCTGGGGATATAGCTCAGTGCCTGCCTGGCAAGCTCAAGGTCCTGAGTTCAATCCCCAGTACCACCAAAAAAAAAAAAAAAGACCAACCTGGGCTACAAAGTGAGCTCAAGGCCAACTTGAACTGCATAGCGAGACCCTGCCTCAAAAAGCCAAAAAAAAAAAAAGAGTGAATGGTCAATGTAACCAACTCTTAGAAGGCTTCTAGAAGCCCCCTCTGCCCCCTCCGGTGACCTGGTCCAAGCCTCTTCACCTCCAGCCTATATTTTCACACCAAGTGCAAGCCCATTCCCTTCCTCACCCTGCAGCAGGCTAGCCACCAGATGGAACCCCGGCTGCATTCCCCTCTGCCCCGAACCCCACATGCACAGGCTGCCACAGGGAGGAGGCTCAAAGACCATACCAAATGAAAACAGTCACTCACAAGGGGCCACATGTAACATGATTCCACTTCCACAAAGTGTCCAGAACAAGCAAATCTATAGGGTCAGAAAGATTCACGTTTGCTCAGGACTGGGAGGGATCTGGTACAGAGAGCGACAGCTACAGCGTACAGGTTTCTTTTGGAGGGGAAGAAAGTGTCCTGAAATTGACTGCAGTTAAGCTGCAACTACCTGTAATTACACTAAAAGCCGCTGGATTACTATCCAGGCATTTAAAAAAATAAAATAAAATCCTGTCATTTACAGGAGGACTGATGGAACTAGAGATCGTTATGCTAAGTGAGAAAAGCCAGGCACAGAGAGACGAGGGCCACGTGGTCTCGCTCATAAGTGCAGTGTGAAAAGGCTCATGTAGAAATTCCAGGTAGAAGGGTAGCGACCTGAGGCTGTGGGGGAAGCAGCAGGAGGGCGGGGCTGGAAGAAGTGGACCAATGGGCGCAGGTTCCAGTGAGAGAAGAGCAAGAAGTCCTGGAACTCTTTTGCAAAGTCAGGTGATTACAGACAGGGCTAATGCACTGTACATTCCAAAGAAAGCATTAGGAAAGCTCCCATTGTAGAGAAATGGTAAATGCTTGAGGACATAGACGCGCGTGACCTGGTTTAAACACGATACAATGTGTGCATGTACTGAAACGTAATGTGGTTCCCATTACTATGTGCAGCTTTTATGTTTTTATGCATCTGTAAAAAATAATGTTTTAGGGTCAGGGTACCTAGCCCAGGAATAGAGCACTTGGCTACTAGCATGCATGAGGGCCTTGGCTGGATCCTCAGCACCACCAAAAATAACATTACTACAAAGTTATGTACCTTAGAGCCCATATACATTTAGATGAATAATATAGTGTATGAATTATATCTCAAAAAGACTATTTTTTTAAACCCAAAGCTAGGGGTGTAGCTCAGTGGGAGAGAGCTCACCTGGCAGCACAAAGCCATGAGTGTGATTCCTAGAACCCAAAAACGAAACAAAACAACCCTACAATGGCTTCCCCTCTTTCACTAGGGAGACTCCCAGCTACCGCTTTGCCATTATCAGCACGGAAGGGCACTTAGGATGCGCTGGGTGTTGTTCTTAAGCACTTAGTGTGGCCCATCTGATTTTACTCTCACAGCCCTCTAATGCAGACATTATGGTTACGCCCATCTTGCTGATGGGTAAACTGAGAAGAGAGGTTTGAGTGACTTGCCTAAGACTACCTAATTCCCGTGTGGTTATGAGTAACATAGGCACTTCTCGCACTGCGTCATCAGGACCTGTTTACAAGTTTCTCCCCACAGCACTGCAGGCTCCTGGGACTTGAGCTCCATGGCAGCTGGTTTAGTGCTGTATTCCTTGTGCCCAGCCCAACAGCCATCAACCCTGACTTAAGAACCTTAAAAGGTCCTAGAAATGCCAGGGGTGGGTCCAGTGGTCTTGCAGTCTTGAGCCCAAGTTTCCTTTGACAAAGGTAGCTCTTACCCAGCCTAGAAAATGTTCTCTCTGGAGCTATCATGTGATTTCCCTCCTCAAAACCTGTCTCCCCTTCTGGGACCCTTTCCTGTAACCGAGAGCTTGGTCCTGTCCAGAGCCACTGGCTGCCCCTGGGGCCTGGCTGTGTCCCCCAGCTGTCCCGAAGCACAGCAGGTAGCACAGGAAGTTTTTCAGAAGGACCTGCCCAGCATCCAGTGTTCATTCATATATCCATATTCCCTCGCTTTCTCCCTCTCTCTCCCACTGAATTACAGCCCCAGCCCTGTCCCCGGCCCAAGACAAGCTCTACTATACTCAAGGGTGTTACCAGGGCCCCCCATGGCCTGGCAGGTGTACTGGATGTGATGTGGTGCGGGAGTTTCCCTGGATGGTCTTAATGAAGTAGACCAAGATGCTGGAAGAAATTCCGGCTCCCTCCGAGAACAGCCAGAGTGACCACAGCTCCCAGGGGCTTGGTGCTGGATGACTCACCAGTGTGCCACTCCGGGGGAAGCAGACAGGGCGCCCCACCCAGTTTTCTGGCCCTGACCAGCCTGGGGGCCACGGTTCGGCCTCCTCTGCTCCTAACCCCATTCTAAAAGGCATTGCCCAGCCCTTCTCTCTCCCTCCCTTCTGCCCTTTCCCCCTCCTTTCCTGGACCTCGAAAGTCACCTATTCTGTGGTAAGTAGCTCTGCTATTTCCTCTGTAAGTAGCTCTACCCGAACGGCTTGGCGCAGGGCAGTCTATCAAAGTGAAGCCTAGCCCACATGCCCCCGCTGGCAGGGCTGACCGTGTGCTGGCTCACACCTGTCACCTATGCCCTGACCTCCCCTGCCTACAGACAGACGGTGAAATCTGTGTACCTACAAGGTCCAGAAGACTCGGAGAGAACCCCCCACCCCCAGTAGCCTGCCACCCTGCCCCCCCTCGGGCCCCAGTGCACAGCAGGGAAGCTGCTGCAGCTTAGGAACCAGAGCTGACAGGGGCTGGCAGAATGACCAAGTGGCCCAGGGAGGCCAGTTCCCCTCCTGAGCACACAGGGCTGCAGTCTGCTGACACTGAGCTCTGCTCAGGAATGGCTCTTTGAAAAACACCACACTCTCCCCAAAATGACAAGATTCCCAACTTTGCTGATTTTCCACTCTGCAGAATTTGTCTCCAGGCAGCTCCCTAAGACCTTCTCCCCAGCAGGGACAGAGACACAGTCGGGCTGCCGTGCCCAGCAGCCGCAGCAATGCAAGAGCGGAACAGCAGCTGTCAGCCCCGGGGCCCCTCCAAGGGGAGGCTGGGAGCTAGCGTGGGGTCTCCTCCACCCCCTGACCCAGCCCAGGCTCTCTTTCCTCTGCACCAGGCAGCCTGCTTGGTGTCCGCCTGGAAACACGCCTGAGACTGCTGACCCTGGGCCCAGCCCAACACCCTGGACAGACAGTAGGACTTACCATAATAGAAAAGATGAGGGGGATGAGGTTGAGGGGCCACACGGGGCAGAAACAAGAGGCAATGGCAAGAACAAGGTAATCTTTGGGGGCCTCCTGGTCCTGAGCGAAGGAAGCGGTGGCGATGGAGGATGCCCGCCTGGAGCTGGCCCGGGAAGGGGAGCCGGGCATCGAGGCCTCCCGGTGCACCTCAGAGATCACCTTGAAGGGCAGACTGTGGCCGTTCTTCTCCAGGTCCATAGCCCCAGAGAGGGACTTGGACAGATTCAGGGCTTTGTCCTCTTTGCCGTCTACCTTGGTGAGGAGCTTCTCCATCTCAGGCAGGTTCTCCGGTAAGGTGGAGGCCAGCTCCTTGGCCTGGGAAAACGGAGGTTGCATGGGGTTAGCCATGTTGACCTGGGCCTTGGGCTGCTCCAGTTCCAGGCTGGGGCAAAGGGCTCCAGGGGGATCTCAGTGCACCATTCCCCAGCCCAGACCAGGGGCCCCTGAGGCAGGGGCAGAAGCTCTGGCCAGGAGACAGAAGGCCAGCGGGGCGCTGGCAAGATCAGAGGGGGCTTCGGGAAGCCAGTGCAATTCAAAGCTGGGGGGCTGCTGCTGCCCCTGAGGAGCTCCCAGGAAGATGAAGCCTTCAGCTCCGCTCAAGTTTGAAGCCAACTTTGCTGGTGCTGGTGCTGCTGACAGCACAGATGGGCGGGGAAGCACCAGAAAGCTCAGGGAGCAGGAAGAAGACTGCTTCTCTCCAGAGTAAGGCAGAGGCGGGAGGCGGGCGGGCAGGCGGGCGGGGTGTGTGTGTGTGTGTGTGTGTGTGTGTGTGTGTGTGTGACTACACAGCCTCCCTCCCTCTCCGTGCTCCTTGGAGATATCTTTCCTTTTCTATTCCCCTCTCCCCAGAGCACCATCCTTGCAGCATTCTGCCTCTGCCCCAGCCCAGTCCAGCTCAGCCCGGCACAGACAGACCTGCCAGCCTCTGGTTTCTATTGCAGCCCTAGGACCTGCTTCTCTGGGCCGGAGTTGTAGGGAGGAAATCCCCAGTGGGTCACACAGGCATGTGCTTTCACTCGGTGGGGGACTGAGTCCTCTGCTGCTCTTCTGCGAGCAAGCTCATGCTTCCTCTTCTCTGTTGGGAAACACTGCACCCAGGCTTGTCACATCCTACCCAGGCCTTGACCATCAGCCCCAGAGGCAGCCAGGCCAAAGGGAGGGGAGAGATGAGCACCGGTGTGGCCCTCTGCAGCACACCATGGGCTGGGGAAGAGACGCTGGGAAGGACTGTCCATTCTATGCCCATCAGGGACTTTCTGTGGTGCCAGGGAGCAGCAGCGGAGACCTTCTGTTCAGCAGCTGATAGGGCAGATTTAAGGTCTAGCTGACTGCTCTGATTCTCTCTCTTTCTCTGGATCTCTGACCTTTTTATCTTTTTATAACAGTGACCTGGAGCTGCCAGGGTGTGTGGTGTGTGGTGTGTGGTGGGGATTAGAGGGTCATAAAATCATTTAAAATCCTAGGGTCAGCCAGGAATGGTGGTGCATACCTGTAATTCCAGCACTCCAGGAGGCTGAGGCAGGAGGATCACTGTGAGTTCGAGGCCAGCCTGGGCTACATAGTGAGTTCAAAGCTAGCCAGAACTACATAGTGAAACCCTGTCTCAAAAAAACAAAGAAAGAAAAACAAAACAAAATTCTAGGATTGTGTATGATGTGGGAAAGTGGAGCTGGAAGGGCCTCGGAGGTGGTGAAGTTCAACTCTGCTGCTACTAAAGTTTAGGAACCAAGGCCCCACAGTGGGAAGAGGCATCGTCTCACACTGTATCCCAGTCAGGTCCCAGTCAGTGGGGCTAACGAGGAACAAAACCAGCTATGTCAGTGGGAAGAAGCAGTTTCAGGTTGTGCATCAGGCTGGCTTCAGAAATGCTGTTCCTAGGGCTGAGGGTGTAGCTCAGTGGTAAAGCACTTTCCTAGCATGTGCAAACGCCAGCACCACCAGAGAAGAAGAAAGAGAGAGAAAGAGAGAGGGGGAAGGAAGGAAGGAAGGAAGGAAAAGAGAGAGAGAGAGAGAGAAAGAAAGAAAGAAAGAGAGAGAGAGAGGGAAGGAGAGAAAGAGAGACAGGAACAGGCAGACAGGCGCTCTGCTTTAGGCGAAGACCAGGCCAGACAGGGAGGAAAGATAAAAATCCAGAGAAAGAACTGGCCAGAGGGAAGGAAATTTAGGGTGAATTTTCAGGTTTGGTACATTCAACTGTATTAAATCAAAATTTTTTCCTCAGTAAGGAAAAACCTGTTGTTATTTGCAAAATGTGAGCTTCTGCCAGGGTGCCTCCTCCTCCTCCTCCTCTCATACCTCAGGGTGGCCCTTGCTGAGCCCAGGCCAGGAATACGGCCAGGACAGTGATCTGGGCTCCCCTGCCCAGCACTTGCCTCTCAAGTATGAGGCCTCCTTCCGAGGACGGCAAGGTGTGTCTCCCACACTGCCGGGCTCGTGGTCAGCCTCCCAGTGCACAGACCCGGATCCCTGGCAGGGGCTGTGGCTCCCCAGCCTGGCTCGGTAGCCTTGAGCCATATGGAGCTACTGAGCACTTTAAATGTGTCCAGTACAAATTGGAAATGTGTTTGTAAAACACACACAGGTTTTTAAAGACATGGTATCCAAAAAGAGAGAAATATAAAATATTTCATTTATATTTTTATAGCAGTTTCATGTTGAGAAGATATTTGGATATACTTAGCTAAATAAAATGTAATTAAAAATTAATTTCAGCCATTTCTTGATACTTTTTTGTGATATGCCTAGTAGAAATTTTCAAATTAAAAATGTGGCTCACATTATACTTTTATTAGACAGCACTGGCCTAGGAGACAGAATGAACCAGACATCAGGAAGTCTTTTCGACTTGATAAAAACAGAAAAGGAAAAGCCAAGAAGCCTCCAAGAGTGACCCGTGGCAATGAGGTTGCCTGCAGGAGCTGGGGCTGGGCACTTAGGGACAGTTTGCTCTGCCGGTGTAAGATGCTGGATTTTCAGCGCCACCTAGTGCACTAGTGGGAATGGGGTGAATGACCGGAGTTGGGGTTGGGTACCAGAGGTGGAGGGAGCAGGGAGGAAGAGAAGCAGGTGTGGCCTCCAGGCTGCTGAGTCCAAGCCAAGCAGCTACGCAGGTCTGCAGCTGCCCCAAGCAGGTTCCCTATGGGTCATACGTGGAGACCCAAGGACTAGATTCATCCTACGAAGTGAACTTAGCCTGCACACTATTGACTGAATACATACTTTCTTTTAAAGTTCATTCCAATGGGGCTGGGCATATATAGCTCAGTGTTATGCTTGCCTAGCATGCCTGTGACCTGGTTTTCCTCCCTGGCACAGCACACACACACATACACCAAATCATCTCACAGAAGAATTGGGTTTGGGATTTTTAGCATGAAGATCTTGGAAACTTGGGGCAATTTCTTACAGGAACTGGGCCAGCTGCAGCCTGCAAAAGGGTGCCAGACTCCACAGCCAATTCCATGTTCACTGGCCTGCTGGCCTGCAGATCTGAGCAGTAGGCAGGCCCAGCAGGACACGTGAATCGGGTCGGCATCTTTCTGACCCACAGCTGGCTGGTCTCGCTGCTCTCTGAGTGGACAAAGGGATCTGATGACACTAACTCTTCTCTTGTTCCCTCTTCTCCACTGGGTGGCGAGTCTTGAAGGGGCAGGATTACCCACCCCCACGATCCTAGCCGAGGACCTGGCCCACACTAAGCCCTGCTGGAGAAACCAGGGAAGGAAGAAAGTGCTAAGCACACAGGGTGTGTCCACACCAACACTCACCTACCTCTGCCCATGCCCAACCTGTGCACTCTAGGGACCAGTGCTGGGAGCTGAGAGGGATGCACATGTTGGAAGGGAAAGAGTGGGTAGGGAAGAAGCCTCAGAAGGTCTGATATAGGCTGATCCCTTTGTGTACATGCACACAAATAGGCACACATCTGCATAATCACACATGGCCTATGCGCCAAAACTACCTAGGGATATTGAGCAAATGCATGTCAGCATGCAGATGTGGCTGTGTCCCCTCAAACATAGAGCCCCGATACAACGATGAAAATAACCATGTCGCAGATACCATAGCTCGTAAACACCTTCCCGTTCCTGAGAGAACTCCTTACGCAACCTTGTAAATAGAGTATGTCTTAACAGCGTCCGCTCAGTGAGTGTGTATGTGGGCTGAGCACTACGCTAAGTGCTTTAAATACATTATCTCAAGCCAGCAAGGTGGGGGCATGCCTGTAATCCCAACACTTAGAAGGCTGAGGCAGGAAGGTCACTGCCAGTTCGAGGCCAGCCTGGGCTACACAGTGAGTTCAAGGCCAGCTGGAGGGCTGGGGATACAGCTCAGTGGAATAAGAGCTTGCCTAGCAAGCGCAGGCTCCTGAGTTCGATCCCCAGTAACGCAAAAAAAAAAAAAAAACATTTCTTTAAAAGGGCTGGGGATATAGCTCAGTGGAATAAGTGCTTGCCTGGCAAGCACAAGGTCCTAAGTTCAATCCCCAGTACCGCAAAAAAAAAAAAAAAAAAAAAAAAAGGCCAGCTGGAACTGCATAGTGAGACCACCTCAAAAAACAAAATAAAACAAAAATATATCTCATTTGGTCTATGCAACATCCTATGATGTAAGTACTTCTCTTAGCCCATTATACATATGGGAACAACAAGGTTCAAAGCAGCTAAGTGATGTGAACTTGAGTTCGATAAGCTAGGTGAGGAAAAGTCACATCCCTCCTAGCGACAGATTCATCTGCCACACACCACGTTGCCACCTGCAGGGGGAGCCCCTAGCTAAGACTAGAAGTACGGCTCAACAAGAAGAATCTTCTAGTCCTGGAATTTAGGCAAAAAGGATGGTTATCATTCTATCATGTTTCCAGAGAATAAGTTTCTGAGGTCAAAATAAGGCTAAAGCTGGGCATGGTGACACACACCTGTAATCCCAGCACTAGTGAAGCTGAGGCAGGAGGATCACTTTGAGTTCAAGGCCAGCTTGGACAGTGTTCTTTCTACATAGTGAGTTCAAGGCCAGCCTGGACATAGCAAGACCCTGTCACAAACAAAAAAACCAACAAACAAATGGCTGAAGCACTGTCCAAGCTGGTCTATCACAAGATTAGAACAGTAAACAAATATGTAGTAATAATTTGTGAACATCTTGTAATTGCTAGAAATGAGAAGTTATGAACCATGTTGTCACAGGTCCCCCTATCTAGGTCAGAAATGAGGAAGGAGAGGCTGAGGAAGTAGCAGAGGCAGGGCTGGATCCCAAGCAGGTCTGGCTCTTCCTTTCTACTAGCTGCTGTAGCCCTGCAGGGCTCTAGGGGCAGAGTCCCACATCCAGCTAGCCTTAGAGGCAAAGCTTCCCTACGGTCTGTGCCACAACACAGACTGTGAAATCAGAAGCCCTAAGTCCTGTGGCTGGCACAAGATACCAACCATGCCAGAAATGCTGGGGCTTGCACAAAGCAAAGACATCTTTAGTTCTCCACTCTCAAAAAAACCTCAAACCTCACTCCCATCTGGGTCTACACCAATGGGCATCCTCGTGGGGAACCCCCACAGAGCTTCTGTGACATCCCCCCATTCTGAGCTGGCTATGTGTAACCCTTCTGGTCAGCTAGCATCAGCTCAGCTCTTCAAAGGCCAAAAAGCCCTCAGCCCTCTGGGGACACTTCAGGTCCTCAGGTCAGCAAGCAGCATCTGCAACACTGGCCCTGTCAGCCTGAGCCAGGCCGGATCCTAGCTCAGCCTCAGTGCAGCTCAGCATGCTCAGGAAGGAGTGATAGGTCCTGTGTCTCCCACTGCCACCCAGCTGTGGCCTGAGGACCTTCAACCCCTCCCCATAGTCTTTCTGGGATTCTAACTCTCATCACAGAGGCCCTGGCCCCTGTTCCTCAGAGTTCTGCCTGTCACTGGGGTTAAGCAGGATTTCCTGGCCCTCAATGCTTGGCCCTGCCCTCAGCTGCCTGCCCTGATCAAATTCCCCTTTCAGGGCAGCAGCTTCGTGGGAGGTCCGGAGGAGGCCCACCCTGTCTGCAGACAATGCTGCTCCCACTCCAGGGGGCACAGAGAGGGGCGTGGTCTCTGGGTGTCTCTATTCCTCTTGAGTCCCTCCCTCTCTAGGGCCACTCCTGAGGTCTCACCACGTACCAGTGCTCCAGGTACCCACCCGTGGGTTTCAGGGCCTGGCCCAACTTTCCAGGGTGAAGCCCCAGCCCTTGGGCTTTCCCATCACGCTGGGCCACCGGTCCCAGTGGAGAGTCGTGGTAGCAGACAGCGATGACAGTTTTCCATTTTATTTGGCTCCTTCTGCCTGCCTCTCCCGGGTGAGATTTGGAACAGCAGCACAGGCAGAGGATGGGGGCCCCACACTGCCATCAGGCCACAGCAGGTGCCCACCTACATTCCCACACAAGCTCCCAGTTCAAGAGCAGCTACAGAAAACAGAGCTCAGAGGCACAGGAACAGAAGGGCCACTTTCCAAAAAGAGTCCAACAAGTCCGAACTTAAAAACCAAGCGGGATCCTGCTCCTTTCTCAGAGGTGCCAACCCACACAGGGATGTTGGAGATGTGGCGCAGTGCCCAGCGCCCTTCCCGCTACCTCTGCAGCCTCCTCTCCCCCTCGGGTCGCAGCCCATTCCGCTGTGCTCTTTCCGGGAGGCTTTCTGCAGGCTTCCCTTAGGTAATCCTCCCGCCAGGTCAGCCTGTGCTTGATGGCCGGCCGGGTCAGGAGTGCTGGTAGCGCAGGCCAGGGCTGGTTCGCAGGTAGCCCCGCGGCCAGGGAAGTGCCCCGGCTGAAAGCGCCCCCGAACATCGGCGCCAGCTTTCCCCGGAGGCCTGCGCCAAGCCTGGCGCCTCGGCCACCGCCCGGGGCCGCACCAGGTGCGTGTGCGCAGAGCACACGCAGGCACAGCGCAGCGCGGGCGACGCGAAGGAGCTGGCGGCGCCCGGGTGCGCGAGGCTGGGCCCGGAGGGCGGCGGCGCGGGGCGCGGAGGACTGGAGCCCGCGTCTCTCGCGCCCCTGCTGCGCTCTGCCTGGCCGTGACACTCCAGGTGGCCGCAGGGCCAGCGAGGCGCGGGGCTGGCGCGCAAGACCAGCGACAGCGCTGTGATGCGGTGGATAGCCCTGCGCAGCGTGGCGATCTTCGAGAGCCTCTTGCCGCCCAGGTCGTGGCGCAGCGCCCGCCGCAGCGCGTTGAAGGCCTCGTTGTAGTCCAGGATGCGCTTGCGCTCCCGCACGTTGGCAGCCATGCGCCGAGCCTTGGAGCGCACCGGCCTGGCGCGCTTTTTGCCCGCTGTCTCCTCTGGCTCTCCCAGCCCGCGGGGAGCGCCGTTCTCTTTCAGTATCCCAAAATTCCTCGCAGCCTCAGGGCAAGGGCCCCCTAAGTCCTCCACAGAGCCCTCGACCCCTTTCAGGCCTCTGAGACCTAACCCTGGTGCTCCACGAAACATGGCCTGTTCCTGGGCCCCAGTGCTTTGGCTGTGGGTGCACCCTGAGCGTTTGCTCCTGCAGGCTGGACACTCCCTGCACAGGCCGGCGGTCTCCTGCTGGGCTTTATGGCATCACGTGGCTCCCCGCCCTCCCCATCCATCCATCTCCCTCCTCCAGCTTTATTACCTGCCCCAGGTAGCTTGGCGAGGGAGGAACTGAGAGGAAGGAAGCAAGGAAGCGTGCATATTCTTGTATACGGGGACCAGCTGGGCAGTCTGGGAAGCAGTACTCCCATTGCCACTGGGAACTTGCTCTGCCTCACTCCGGCGGCCTCTCTGGGGTGGCTGAATTCCACATTCTTCCTCTGACCGCAGAGCACCACAAGTGACCTCTGGGTAGGAGAACTGATAGGCTCACCGAAGGATGTCCATGGTAGGTTCGATGCGTTTTAAGAAACCTGAAAGTTCTTGTCAAGGATTGTGGGCAGCCACAGAGCTGTCACTGAGGCATGATCGATGAGGGAGGGGCAGACCACGATGCAGGCCCTTCAGAGCCCTGCAGGGAGCTGAGTGCAGCTTCCAGCTTTTCAGCTACCAGGTAGAGGCTGGCTCTGGGGTGGGGTTTTGATTGGGCCCAGCTCTCTACTGATCTCCTCTGGGCTCCCCCCATCCGGGTATCCCTTGGAGTCCAGCGTCCTTGGGCAGCCCTATCTTATGACACAGCACTTGTCCTATTATCAATTCAAGGAACAGTGCATGATCCCCACCACTACCACCAGGGATTTGAATTTTAAACAGGGCCTCAGGAAAAAAAAAAAAATAGCAGTAATGCTTAATCCTAGAGCAAGACCACAGTGGAATTTCAGCATCTGCAGGTGAATTGTTTGGAACATAAATGTTAATCTCATTTCCAGTCACCACCCAAAAGCCAGTGCCTGATGTGGCATCAGCCAGGATGGGGACGCAGTTCACACCCATCTTGCCAAAGGATATTACTAATAACCCCATTACTTCACAGTGTGACTTTCTCCATGGAAGATCAGGACACTAGAAAATAAACTATATGTTTTTATTTGTGGTTGTCTTGTTCATTAGTCTAAAAGCATCTTAAGGACTTCATATCTCCCAGGGCCTGTCCCTCCCCAGCTGCAATATACATGGTGTTTGTTGTTTGTTTGTTTGTTTTTGAGACAGAGCCTCCCTATGTAGTCCAGGCTGGCCTCAAGCTCTTGGTGATTCTCCTGCCTCAAGCTCTCAAGTGCTGGAATTACAGGCGCACTATGCTGGGCAATGTAGTGGATGGAGGTAAGGAGCAGCCACAACCAGATGTTTGTTCTCAGTACTTAACTGGCTTTCCACGCCCCACAACACACACTTACACAGCATCTCACACACCCACATATCTCACACAGGACTCCACACAGTTTAGGATACTTAGGCACTCCTGCCTACCCATCCAGCCTAAGTAAGGGGATGTCAGTCTCACTGGGCGTCACAGCAAGCGCCAGGGGATAAACCTAAGCCCAGTCGCCTGGTTCCTGAGTATCACAGTTCACAGCTTCCTCTGTTCCCACCTCCACCCATGTCCTTTAGCCCCTTGAAGCTACCTAGGGAGAACTGAATTACCTAGAGAGAGCTGTTCCCCAAGACAGATGCTGGGGCTCAGGACTTTACCCAGTCTATCAGAAAAATCTGGCACCTGAACTCAAAAAGGGGCAGAGTACCTGGATCTTTCAGGGCCAGAAGAGCTGGATGGGAAAGAAGTATGGAGAGAAGGGCAGAAGATCCCCTCCTCCCATCTCCTCCCTGTGTGTTCTTGGGTCAGTCATGTCCCTGTCCGTGCACCTCAGCTCTCTTGAACAATGTTCACTGCGAGTGCAGGCAGGATCACCCATATAATGTACTAGGCCCAATATAAAAAATACAAGGGTCTTTGTTCCAAATCGTCAAAAATTTGAAGAAGGTAATAAATAGTACAGCATTAAACCAAATCCAGGGTACTTCTAATCCACCACACAGACCCCAGGCCCAGGAAGCTCACTGCCAGTGTCTGTGATAAACCTCACTCTGGATCCAAACTCACCTGGATACCTACAAGACCATGACATACGATCAAGAAGAATGTGGGCAAGCAACAAGCATCCCCCATCTTCGTGGAAGGAACCCTTCCTTCCCCATTGGTTTCCAGGGCAGCCCCCCCCCCCCCCCCGCAGAGGAGAGCCTGCCTGGTGATGCAGAAGCTGGAGGGAAGGTGCCAGTGGGTGATAAACAGATTCAACTGCATCTAGCACCTTCCTTCCTCCAGTGACTCAGCATCCTAGAATTCACAGTTCAATATGGACAAGATGATGCTTAGTAATGATTAATTGTAACAGTAATAATCTTGGGAAGAAGGGGAAGGGAAGGGGATTTTAAAAAAAGAATTTGTATGTGCATGTACCAACTCCCCGCCACAAATGTAATCATTATGTGTTGCAAGCGTGTACTATTAAAAAAAAATGTTCTTTAAAAAAAAATCATAATTGCCCGGGTACTGACTTCTACTGAGTGCTTATGACAGGTCAGGCATTGTACTAAGTGCTTTCAAACATACATTATCTGAGCCTCACAGCGGTCCTATTTAGAAGGTCCATTATTATAATACTCATTTTACAGACTGGAAACGGAGGCTCAGAGGCAACTTGCCCCAAGTCAAAGGGCTAGGCTCCTATTCCAAGACCAAGGCCATAGCCCCTCTGGGTTGGGCCTGCACTCTCAGCTCAGGGAACCCACCACCTCGAACACCTGTGCGCTTCCCCCTTCTCTGACCACTTGTAGTTATTAGTGTCACGGCGTCTGTCCTCTGAAATAAAAGCTAGTAAGAGACTCAAAACACTTCCAAGCAAGTGTGAAAAAATAAAAGAGGTTTAGCTGATACAGAGAAAACCTGAATGGCCAGGGCAGGAAGGGGCCAGGGACAAGCAGGTAAGAGTGTGGACTAGAAGGCAGAGGGCCTGGGCTGACCTCAGATGCCTGGGGTTTTCTGACTGACTCTGACAGCCCTGACAGGACTGACGGTCACTGGGATCCCAGGGAGAGCATCAAAGCGCGACAGGCTGCACCCTCCCTCAGACCCCTACTGCAGGTGAGCCGGGGCCCAGAGAGCCAGGAGCTGCCCAAGGAGATTCAGAATCAGCTTGCAGCAACCCGGCTGTATGTGCAGGGAAGGCTCTGCAGTTCCGGGCGAGTTCAGGTGGCTCACAGGGGGTCTCCAGCCTTGGACGCTTGCTCACCTTTCCTCCCATGGGAAGCTACCCCTGAACACCCCACAGGGATCCCTTTAACTCCATCTCAGAGTTCAGCAGGCCATGCTATACTTCTGTGCTCATGCTAGGGCCACCTCAAGACCACCTCAAGACTCCCTGCTAGCAGGAAGCCTGCCTGCTAGGTGCATGGCAGGCGTGAGGGAATGTCCACCGAATGCCGGATAAATGGTGTTGCTGATAAGAGATAATCATGCAACCAGAAATTCCACACGGGTCTGCTCAAGCAAGCGTTCTGTTCAGAGCCAGTAAACACTTTTTCAACATCTACTAAATACTAGTACTGTACTGTGAGCCCAGACAACCACAAACAAATTCAGTCTACGAGGCTCAATAATAGAACAGATGAGCTGGATGTGGTGGCGCACGCCTGTAATCCCAGCACTTGCAAGGCTGAAACAGGTGGATCGACGCAAGTTTGAGGCCGGCCTGGGCTACCTAGTAAGTTCAAGGCCAGCTAGCTGGAACGACCTAGTGAGACCCTGGTTCAAAAAACAAAAATTAAAATAAAAAGAAACCTGCTGCCAAATAGAAATGTCCCCTACCCACCCCAGTCACCAGGGAGAAATTCGAGAGTTGTCAGTGGTTCCAAATTGTGGTCTTAACGGCAGCAGCATCAAATAAAAGCTTTCTTTCTTTTTCTTTTAATCTGCTGGGGTTTGAACCCAGAAACGAAAAAATCCTTGTGCTCCGCTGTAGAGCTACTGGATTCAAAACTATCCCCCATGGCAAAGTAGTTTGAATGTTCAGAAACAAATCCACCCCTACCCCCTACCCCCGCCCCGGCCAAATACCTGTACGTATATTCTTTCAGAGTCTATCTCAGCGTGGTGGCGCACATAACGCTGAGTTAAATAAATACCAGTTGTATAATGAAATTTAAGTTATTTAACGGTAAACGTGACCGCACAATTTTCCCTTCATAGTTTACCTTTACAACAGACAACTACGCGTCTAAAGGGAACAACCTAGAAACAGAAAAATCAGTAAGAAGGTGGGAGCTCCTATCTGCAATCCTCTCTACTCAGGAGGCCGAGGCAGGCGGGTAGGAAGTTCGCGTTTGGGCCCTGTCTCAAACTTTAAAAAATAAATAAAAATTTAAAAATAAAGGTCTGGGCGGGGCGCGGCGGCACACGCCTGTAATAACAGCACTCCGAAGGAGGAGGCACGAGGATCATTGCGAGTTCAAGACCAGCGTGGGTTACAAAGTAGCTCAAGACCTGCCTGAATTGCAGTAGGGAAACCCTGTCTCAAAAAGTAATTTAAAAAGGGCCAAGGGTGTAACTCAGTACTTCAATCATGGTAATTTTAGGAGGAAAAAAAAAAAAAAAACAAGAAAAAAACCGAAACTGAATCACAGATTCCTTCCGACCTCTAACGACGAGCCTGCCCATCGCCGGAAAAAGCAAAGGACAAATGGAAAAAGCGCCAGTTTCCCGGGGCGGGGAGCAGCTCGCCCTCCCGCCCTTCCCCGCGCAGGCCCCGAAATGGCCCGAGGCCGCGACTTCAACATCCCGAGGCCGCCCTCTGGTGACAAACAGCCGGGCGTCTCCCACCCCGCCGGCGCAGGAAGCGGCCAGCGTGCCCGGCCGCGCGGCCCCTCCCGGCGCACGCGGCGGCGCGGCGCGGCTTCAAAGGGCCGGCGGGGCGCGCGCTTCCGCGCACCTGCACCGCGCCCGCCCCCGCCGCGAGCGCCGCTGCCCCGGCCGCGCGGCCCGCGAGGGAGGAGGGGCGGCCGTGATTTAGGGCCGGGCGGTTCCGCCGGCGACCGCCAAGGTGCCTATTACCCCTCGGCGGGGCCTGGATTGCAGAAATTCCTGCCTTTCCCTGGCAGTTCCGGCGTGGCTCCCCCAGGGAGGCCAGAACTCCCGCCGTGGAAGGAAGCCGGGACCCCCGCGGGGACCTCGGACTCGGACGCCCCCGGGAGGCGCGCGATGAGCGCCTTGCTCCCCGGATCCAGGCCTCGCGTGCGTGCGGGAGCGTTTGGAGTCCAACACGTAGGGGCTCTTTCCGGCTCAGCCCCTTCATGTAGTCAGTCTTGCAGTAATAACCAAAATATATGTTTTGTTTAATTTTAATTTTAATTTATCCGTTCATTTATTGCAGTATGGAGCTCAAGGCCTTGTGCATGGTAGCCCAGGGCTCTACCACTGAGCGACACATCCAGCCCAGCAAACAGTGATTGACTGCCTAGGGGTGTGGTTACTAGTATCGAGCAGTGAATGAAACAGCCAACATGCAGTAAGTACTGTACTATTAGAAGTATGTCAGACAAGGATGAATGCTACAGGAAATAGAATACCAGGAAAGCGAGACAGTATCTATATGGGGGTGGGGCGTCACTGAACGCCCACCAGAGACGGTGACACCTGGGTAAGGGACCTGATTGTGGCCACCTTGGGCAGGATGCAGGCAAAGGCCCTGAGGTTGGAGGCCGTTTACGAGCTCCCGTGGGTGCCAGGTAGCGTGGGCCTGGGCTTAAGGTATTGTTATAGGCAGCTCAGGTAGATCAAAATATAGGCAGTTAGACAGGGCCAGGCCCTGGAAGGAGCCGATATGGTTTTTTGTTTGTCTGGGTTTTTTTTTGTTGATTCTTGGGACGGGGAATCGAACTCGGGACCTTGCGCTTGCCAGGCAGGTACTTGTGCCACTGAAGTATATCCCCGGCAAAGGGGCCAATATGGAAGACAAGATATCTTGCAAATGGAGACATCCTTGCTTCGGGCCAGACCTCAAGACAAAAGACTAAACAAATGCACCCACATACCTCCCTAGGGGTGGACTTCTGGGATTGATATTCTAAGCAGCGATCACCTTGAAGAGTCCCTGACCCAGCCCCCCACAGGAAAAGCCCCTGTTCTGTGTTCATGCCCGCTTGCTACAGGACTTGCTTCCCCATTTGATCCCAATTTAATCAATTTTACCTGAACAATTCTTATTGGATGACCGTAGTTTTGTCCCACCTCATGCCCACCTTGTGATTTCCCATTTTTCCTCCACCTTGGACCCGCCTCACCTCATGGTTATGCTCTATAAAAGTCCCTAGAAAAGACAAGGTCTTGGGCAACCCACTGGGGTCCCCTTCTGTCTCTCTCGGACAGAAGCTTTCTTTCCCTCAATAAATATATGCTACTCTTAACCTCCGTTGTTCCTAAAATTCATTCTTCCGTGTTAGAGAACATGAACTCGTCCCAGATACCATTCAGGTTGGGCGTCTCCCCCCTACCCCACCCGTATCAGTACGAGCTCAGACCGAGGACAGACTCGGAGGTGTGCACTCACCTAGGCCTCTGCCACATCTCCTGTTTGCCGGGAGATGGGAAGACGTGAATATTTAAGTATTTCTTCCCTCACTTCACAGATCTTAAAAGACCAAAGAGAAGCCGTTATCCTTTTCCTCCACTGCTGGACAAGGACTCGTCTCCCCCACCCTCTCCTCCCTCCTTTCCTCCCCAGGTGCTCCTGCTGTGCGGTGGCTGGCGCCCTCTTCTGTCTCTGCCGCCTCAGGTTTTGCAGCTTTCCCGATGCCACCCCGGAAATAGGAATGTGTTCAGGCTGCTCTTGCCCTGCTTCCTGGAATTTATTTCTTCTCTCCTGTCATCTGCCTCATCTGTCACCTCTCATAAGCTATGGAGCCTGGCTCACGGCCCCGCCCAAACCCCAGTCTCCTGAAACCCTCCTCCCTTTCATTCTCCCCCTGTGGCCCAGCTTTTCCTGGCTAATTTAGTTATGCACTGTATTTATTGCGCACCTACCATCTGCCAGGTCCTGGGTTGGATAGTGAAGAAGCCATCGGGTACAAAAGTGGCATGATCCTCGCCCGCCAGGACCTTGGCGTCTAGTGGGAAGGGCCGTTTCATGCACCGGCAAGAAATAAAAGATACACAAGTTTGTGTAATGGTGCACAGGAAGGAGTATAAACTCTGAGGGGTCAGAAAAGCTTTTACAGGGGAGAGTATGCCTGAACTGGGTTTCAAAAGATGAATGAAAGTTTGCCAAGCAGCTAACGAAAGGACATTGAAATCTAAGGGCTTCGCACCTGCTGGATAAGCCATCGTGGGATGGTGTGGCAGACACTGAGGTGGCGAAGGGGGCTGGAGATCACTAGGCATCATGGGAGAAGTCTTGTGTTTGGTCCAGAGGTGGCTGAGAACCAAAAGGTTCTTAAACTGAGGAGTGACACAGTGATATCGAATGGTAACTTAGTACCTTTGAGCAGTGTTGAGAAGGGGCTGAAGACACTCTTTTAGGAAGTGAGAACCTAGGAGAGAAGACAGGAGTCTGAGCATTGAGGGTGATGATGAGAGAGAGGAACTGGATTCAACACCTGTTCGGAGAACAGGACTGGCCAGGCCTGGTGGTGGTGCACACCGGGAATCCCAGCACTCAGGAGGCTGAAGCAGGAGGACTGCTGTGAGTTCAAGATCAGCCTACACTATATAGTCAGACCCTCTCTCTGTCTCTCTCTCTGTCTCTCTCTCTGTCTCTCTCTCTCTCTCTCTCTCTCTCTCTCTCACACACACACACACACACACACACACACACCCCAAAAAACAAAAAAGAAAAAGAAAAGCAAACAGACTTGCAGTGGGCTCCCCGCTGGATTAGCAGGTGAGAAATGGGAGGCAGTACCTCCACATCCTCCTTTGAGACTGGAGGGCTGAGGTTTCTGAGAACCTCTTAGTGAGGGGCTTTCTGAACAAGGGTTTAACTACCAGCACAGGACACCTGTTTCTGGGTAGCTGGGGGACCTCAGGCAGCAGGGACACGAGAAGGCTGTGCGGTTGCCGTTTGTGAGGCAGCACTGGGACCTCTTCCTGTCTGGAGGAGGAGGGCTCCACAGCGGGGCTCCGGGAGGCAGACATGCCCCAGAGGGAGGATAGGTGTCCAGGCACTTGGCACCTTGACCTGAGTCTGGGGCAGGTGTCCCAAAGAAACAGGCGGTGAAAGGGAAAATCTGTACAAGAGACATTTTTCTTTCTAAAATTTTGTTCTGAAACTGCCTAGTTCTGTGACTGCTTCATGATTTTGTAATTACTTTCTTGACCCCTGTAACCACGAGAGCGTAACTGAAGATACGAAATGCCTGATCGCACCATTGTACCATCATAAACTGATGACCGTTAATCTGCCCTTGTAACCAATGATCTCACCCTGCTAGCTAATCACAACTGCTGGGCTGTCCTGCCTTGCCTCTTTACCTCCTGATTCTGCATCAAATAAAAACCCTAGACCACTATAGATTGGGGCCTGATATTCTGGGGATAGTCCCCATCAGTACCAGACAACGTAAATAAATGTGCCTCCAAATCCTAAGTATTAGGGCCAGGGATATAGCTCAGTGGTGCAAGTACCTGCCTGGCAAGCACAAGGTCCTGAGTTTGATTCCCAGTAGCAAAAAAAAATTCTGGGTATTATTTTGTTGTTTCCGCTTGCCATTGCATCAGCGGTGGAGAGCTCGCTTTGGCAATACCAGGGTATGGTGGATTGACAAGCGGCGGTCAGCTGGTAACGCCCAGCTGAACTGAACCAGTGTGGTGCTGGGTGTGGGAGGCAGCATATGAGGCGGAGCTGGAGAGGGAGAAGTCTGGAAGCTGTTCCGGGAGCTGCTGGTTTTCCTGGGGCTGCTGTCGGTTCTGTTGGAGGAGCTTGTCCTGTTGGCTTTCCTGATGAACTCAGCTGTTCTTGTCATGGAAGGAGCTCGGGTCCTGGCTGTGGCTGAGAACGGCCGCAGTTCATTTAGGGGGAGCTCTGGATCTTGCTTTGAGCAACGCTTCCTGGCTCTGGAGCAGAAGAGGGGGCACTGCTCAGTCTCCCGGAGAAGCTTGAAGCTTGTTGCACTGGCTTTCCTGATGGGAACTCGGCCATCCTGGTCTTCGGAGGAGCTCGGGACCTCACTGTTGCTGAGGATGGCTGTGGTACCTTTTGGGGGAGCTCTGGTTCTTACTTTGAGCATTGCCTCCTGGCTCCAGTGCAGATCCCTCAGCCTGCTAGCACAGCTCCTTCATCCCGCTGGCACAGACTATAGCTCCCACCACTGACCTTTGGGCCTTCCCAGCGCAGATCTGTGAAACAGGTATGTATGAGACATTGTCATAGGCTCTGGGCCTCCAGTTGGATTCATGGGGGACATTGTGATGAGCTCCAGGTCTTCAGCTGGACTTATGCAGGACATTACCATGGGATCCAGGCCCTCAGCTGGATTCTTTGGTCTTTAGTGTGTGGACAGATTTCCCGCACTCTCTTTGTATATGACTCTGTGGATGAGTATAATAAAGTGATCTTATAATGAATGTCCTGTATTGTGTTGTTTCCCTTGCAAAATCCCAAACTACAGCACAGGGCCAGCAGCCTTCAGCATCCTGGGGACATTAGGAGGAGGCTGCCAGCACCTCCTGTTTCCTGTCACCCGTAGGAGTTTCCCAAACTGATTTTTGAAGGTACTAGGGGTGGAACCTGGGGCTGCGCACATGCTAGGCAAACACTGCACTGCTGAGCTACACTCTCACCCCACAAACTTAATTCTCCAGCCTTTCTTCCAGTTGATATTATGAGCTACCTCAGGGTGGCCCCGTACCTCCCTTTCCCACTTAAGGGAGCAGAGCTGGCTGTTATTGTTCCAGCCAAGACTCCTGACAGTTCAGAGTAGAGAATAAGCAACATCTGACACTCTCAAGCCAGTCCCCTTGCCTAGCTTATGTGAGGCACTCTTATAGACTCCAGAGCTGGGCCAGGTGTCCCTTGGTCTCCTCATCTGTAAAATGGATTGAAGGACTAGGGATGTAGTTCAGTGATAGACCATTTGCCTAGTTTATGTGAAGCGGAGGCCTTGAATTCAAACCCTACCACCACTAACCCCTCCCAAAAAATATTGATAACTACCTCATAAAATTGTGAGAATTAAACGATACCTTGTACACAAAGCCCTGAGCACAGTAGACACTTAATATTTACTTGCAGGCTGGGCGTGGTGGCGTATGCCTGTAACCCCAGCACTTGGGAGGCTGAGGCAGGAGGATCGCCGTGGAGTTTGAGGCCAGCCTGAACTACATAGTGAGACTCTGTCTCAAAAACAGCAAAACAAAACCAAACAAAAATCTACTTATTATCCTCTCCCGGCAAATTTACAGAGCACCCCAGGGGTTCCTTTTGCCAAGCTCATGTACACATTTGCCTCTTTCCCCCCACCCCCATGCGTGTCCCCCCACCAGGCACCTCCTGACAGCAGTTCCAGCGGGGTCTAAGGCCAAAGTACGTCAGCCCTTCACCCACGCTCACTTGTACCGCACCCAAGTCAGATTAAATAAACCAGAGTGCGTTAAGCTCTCAGCACAGGGCCATGAAGGTTCTCTGTGAATATTTCTCCTGACCCAGAGCAGTCTGGCCGCAGCTGTAAATCATCCAGATAACCAAGAACACCATCCTCCTTCCCAGCCCAGGACCAAATTCCTCATCACCTCCGCCCACTAATGACCCAGTGATTGGCTTCTCATTAAGGAAATGACAAAGTAGCCACTGAGCTTTTAGCCAGAGTCCTGGGCTAGATCTGTGTCCAGGAGCGGTGGGGGATGAAGCAGGGGTTCCAGGCCCGCGTCGGCTCCGTGTGGGAGGGGGCTGGGCTGAAGGCCACTACTCTCGGAAAGGGCTCTCTGCTCCTGTGGAGAGGGAGAACGGGCCTCCCATCCCGTGCTGAGGGCTGACAGCTGCGTGTGGCCATCTTTGTCCTCCTAAGAGTCAGTCCTCACATCTCCCAAATGGAAAAAAAAACAGTGATAACTTATCTTGCAAGGTTAGTGCGAGAATAAAGTGGGATAAAATAGACTTCCTGGATGAAGAGGTAGCTCAGCAGTAGAGTGCCTGCCTAGCAGGCATGAGGCCCTGATCCAAACCCCGGTGCCTAAATCAATAAATCAGTCTAGCACTTTGTAGATATCAATAAATGGTGTCAAAAAACAGATGCTCTCAGTTCTTATCACTATTATGATTACTGTCATTGGAACTCAGGTGTCAATTTTTCCAAGTCTGTTTGATGAACAGTTCCCGTGTCCCCACTGACTTGTGGTGCTACATCTCTGCCATGCTGCCCCCAGCCTCCAACGTCTATCTGGTTGGGTAGTCCTTCAGTGTCTTTGTTCATTTTCAGCTTTGTCTTGGATGTTCTTGGCCCTTTACACTACCTTTTTTTTTTGGTACTGGGAATTGAACTCAGGACCCTGAGTTTGCCAGACAGGCACTGAACCGCTGAGCTATATCCCTGGCTCTCTATTCTTTAACAGGAACTTCAGAATCCCTCCGTCTAGTTCTATGGCTAGTTTGACCTTTTCATACCTCTTCTATGTATGTTTATTAGTGAGGCAGCCCTCATAGTGACAAAAGGGCTGCAGGAGTGCTAAGGTTTTCATGCCTACTCCATCATGCACAATAGGGGAAAACAATGACCCAGGTAGGTCACCCCTAAAATCTTGACCCATAGAAACTGTTAACTAACTAATGTTCGGGGTCATTTTAAATCAATTTGTTTTGACGTGCTCTGTTATGTAGTAAGATAATGGATACGGTAATTATGTCATTTCCCAGCCTTTCCTGCAGCTGACTGAATTCTCTGGGGAGTACAAGCAGAAGTCACGGGTACGCCCAAGCCTACACACCGCAGTTTCCCATCTACAATCTCCATGTTTCCCTTCCTTGCTGGCTTCCTGGCAGCTGTGGCAGCCACAGGGTAAAAATGGCAACGCTATGGAGGGAAGAAATCGGGAATCTTCGTGGTGCCTGGAGACCTGCCCAGGAAAATAGCCTCTACAGGGACACCCACGCTGATGTGTGTGAGCAAAGCCACTGAGACCTGGGGATTGCAGTCTTTAAAACCACCTTAGCTAAAATCCTTTCACGTAGAACTTAGTAGGTCATTTTTAAAACACGTTCATAAACTTCCTCTGGATTTGATGTGCCTCGCTTACCACGGGGTAGGTAGGGCAGAATACTCTTTTGCCAGTGAGAACAACTGAGGCTAAGGTATTCGCCCGAAGGCACACAGTTTGGGGATGAAGCAGGAAGACAGCGAGGTAAGTGGTCATAAAGAGGCAGGGTGATCTAGTCTTAAATGCAGGGGCAGGTGGCCAGGGGTATGTATGAGTCCTGAGCCCCCCACATTCGGGCCACTTGACCTTGGGCCACACATTTAATTGCTTCTTGTTTGGATTTCTTCATCGGCAAAACAAACGGGAACCTTAAGGAATAATTTCCAAGGCTGTTTGGGAACGTTCAGCAGATAACATATGCGAGACTCCTGGCACCCAGTAGGCACTCAGTAAATATTTGATGAGTGAATTAATAAAGTGTGTAGCCCAGCGTGGCACACAGTCTCTCAATTAAAGTTAGCTATTGCATTACGTTTGTACTTAGTTTATATATGAACATATTACATTTTGTTACTATCAAGATTGTTACTTAAGCAAGGCTCTGAGACTCTGGAAGCCTCTCGGGTCTGGGGGTGGGGGGACCCTGCCTAGCCCCTGGCTGCACAGACCTTGTCATAAATCAAGTCCCAGCAGGCCTGTAATTAACAAGCCGCAGTGGGGCAGTGGGCGGGCCTGGGGTGCCACGCCCACCCTGTCCCAGGGGCTTCCTGAGCCCCGCCTTTCCATAAAGGGGGTGCTGGCAGCTAGGGGGTCCCGCCACCAGCGCCCTGATTTATGGTCCTCTGTGCGAAGGAGATTTATGAGCTAGGACCAGCCGGGGTGGGAGCGAAGGGTGGAGTGTGGTGCCCCTGGGCTCAGGACATTGTGGTCCCGGAGTAAACCCTGCCACTCCCTAGTCAGGCTGGCAGAAAGGGCCGGGGCTTGCGATCCCTCAGCCCCTGCTCACGTTCCTCTAGCACTGCCCTGGTCTTTCTTAGGTTTAGGTTTTACCACTAGTATATTTGTGCCCATTTTGTAAATGTGGTAACGGATCCCCCTGGAGGTGAAGCAGCCGGTGGGCGGACACAGTCATCGAGTGGGCGGGGCCTGGAATATTTCTCCTCCTGGGGCTGGGGGAGGTTGAAGGAGGCTCCATTGGAGAAAGGGTTTTGGGTCCAGCGCCCTGGCAGCAGATGAAGGTGCCACCAGGCAGGAAAAGGTAACCTGGGAATGTGCCTGACTACAGGGCCTCTGGTGGGTCTGAAGCCTGTCCTTGGCTACTGCCACCCGCATGCCCAGTGTGCTCCGTGGGTCTCCTCGCTGGGCAGGACCCAGCAGCCCTCAGCGGGTGGAAAGAACGCGACCCTCAAGGGAAGCATCACCAAGTAGAAGAAAGACCTTTCTATGGATTTAAACTCAGATCGATTCAGGCTCAGATCCTGGCTCTTACCAGGATTAAGGTTACCAGCCTGGTGACCTTGGGCAAATTACTTAATATCTCTCATCTGTTTCCTCATTTAAAAACGTGGAAGGATAAAATATGAATGCATTTGTATAACTCCTGGGACCCTTGTACACAGGAGCTGTTAAGAAAACATTTTCTCCCAGGGCACAGGGCTGGAGCTTTGTTTGTTTGGGTCAGAGCGCACAGCATAGCCTGCATCAAAAAGACTCAGGGTGGAATTTCATAGGCTCCAAGAATTTTGGAACAAAAGCGATCATCTTATTCCAGGATTCTGAACTTGGACTGACTTCAGGCTGGCAGGGGAGGGTGGTTTCTGAATCCCCAATCTATTAATCAGTATTGACAATGCATTTCCTAAGTAGCAGGTGGTTTTAGTTTATGACCAAATCCTGCCCCCTTTGAACTTACATTCCAGGGGGAACAGAGACAGATAGGCATAGAAAATATATATTGTCAACTGGGCATAGTGGCACACACCTGTAATCCCAGCACTCAGGAGGCTGAGGCAGGAGGACTGCAGCCAGTTCAAGGCCAACCTACACTTAATCTTAGCCAAAAGGCCAAGAAGTGATTCAAGGCCAACCTGGGTAACATAGCAAGTTCACAATGAACCAGAATTACATATCCAAACCTTGTCTCAAAACCAGCAAACAACAACAAAATATGTACCTAAAATGTTACAACTATGGGCTTATATTAGATTGTCAGGGGAAATACAAAAAAGGTTAAAGATGATTAATCAAGTCCAATTCCCAAAAAAGAGAAATAACTTGCCACATTCCAGACCCAGGATCTGAATCAGAATCTCCCACCGCCCAGAGCGCCCCTGTGTGCTGCATGTCCTGTGGGTGCATATTTGGGGGGCCTCCATCATGGAGCCAGCCTTCCAGGGCACACCTATGCCCCCCTCTCACCCTGTCACCTCGCTCTTACCAGGGACTCACCGGCTTTGTCCACAAAGAAATCGGAAGTCCCTTGGGCAGGGCAGTCCCCAGCTTCAGGCCCTCCTCCCACCTTGTGACACTTTCATGCACTGTCCTTGTGTTTGGGTCATAGGAGAAGGTGGCTGACCCTCCCCCAGGGCTGTGTTCAGTCTTCTAGGAAACTTGCCCATCAGCCTTTCTTCCTCTGCTCCTTCCTCTCAGCCCATAAAGATGGGGCAAATTATCTCCCTTAGTAACTCAAAGTGTATTATTTCTATGATTCTGCAAGTTGCTTAGGTGGCTGGGAGCTTCATGGGATATCAGGTAGAGTCACCTGTGTTACTGCATTCCGCTGGGGGCTTACCTGAAGCTGGAGTGCCCAAGAAGGCCACTCTCGCCTCGTGGCCTTGTACACCCCGTGGTCTCTCCACATGGCCAGTTGCTGCAGCAGGGAACCTGGATGCCCTTACAGAAGCAGGGCTGCTGGGTTCCCAGCGGCAGGAAGAAGTTGCCAGTGTTCTTTGAAGAACTGAACCTGAAAGGCCACAAGCACTACTTCTGCCAGCCCCCGAGGTCAAAGTGAATAGCCGGGCCAGCCTGACGCATGGGGAAGAGAGACCACTTCGCTGGTGGCCTGAGCAACAGGCATGCACAGTGCATGAGCAGGGGGCTGCTCGCAGCGATTTGGAGATTATCAGGAGTGCTCACGCATGCAGTTCTAACCTCCGGGGATCCTGCTGCACCCCAGAAATTCCCTCCCTGCCTCACCTCACTCCAGCTCATTTCACCCATAGTAATCTGGATAAGCCGCAGTTCTGTTCACGCTGGTGAAACTGCACTCATCTGTGACTTCCCAGCGGCTGATATAACGGCCCTACCATTTCTGCCCTTTTCTGTCTGCCTACGGCCCGAAGGTACGCACTGCTCCTTCCAGAAACTGGACTCCCCCGTTGGCATCTGCTCCTTTTGGGTCTCTTCCTGCCCCTTTTCTGTCTCTTTTACTGGCTGCTTTTGTTCCACTGATCCCTGAATGGTCAGGTTTCGATTTCCAGTTGCAACCTTCCTCCAGACTTTTGGATCTATGGGACTAACTTCTCAATGATGGCTTTGCAGATACCTGGACCCAAACCCAATTCTTTTCTTTGGCTTCTATTCTGTTTTAGTATTTTTTTTTTTTGTAGTACAGGAATCGAACTCAGGACCTTGTGCTTGCCAGGCAGGTGCTTGTGCCGCTGAGCTATATCCCCGGCCCTGGCTTCTATTCTTAATGAACAAGTGAACAAGAGAGTGAAGCCATCTTTACCTAGAAGGGCCAGCCAAAAACCCAAGAGGCCTCCCGTGCACCACCCCACCCATCACCCATCCCTCTCTGCCACCCCCACGCCCATGGCCCACCAAGGCTAGCAGCTGCATGTCCCGCTTTGCTCTCCAGCTGCCCCCCCATCCTCACCACCACTGCCCTGTTCGGGCCTCATGGTAGCAGACAGAAGAAATGCTGAGTGTGAATCAAGCCAGGCAAGTTCTTTGCCACCTGAGCCCGCAGATTCTCCAGAGTGCTGATATACACAGAGAGTGAGTTTTAATCTCCCAAACTCACCAACACAGGGTCCTTTCCCCACAGAGCATCTCCCAGACCAGGGTTCCACGCCCCTGTTGCATAATTATTAATTGGTTGAAGTCAAATAGGAATGCGGTTTGTAGCCTGGAGTCAGGCAGACCACTTCCTGTAACTTCCTAAGCCAATCTGTGACTCCCTTAACTTACCTGTAAGGGAGTGGTGGTGAGGGGGAGGGGGTTTGAGGCAACAGCCCCTGAACAGCCCTGGACACACTAAGCCGCATGTCCTCTCGGCCAGCTGTCCTCTAGGGCCTTAGAGGGAGGTAAGGAAAAGAAACTCGCTCTCAGAAGCATAATCTATCTTCGAACGTGTGTTCCTTCGGGCCGTTTCACAGAATTTCCCATTCTTTAAACATGGCTAACTCAGAAAACTTTTTACTCCTAGCATAAAAAGCTTGGGACTTTGGAAAAGTGAACTGGGGTGTGCTAAAAGCGAAGAAAATGTGGGCAGAGTCCTGGCGCCCTCTGCTGGTCAGTCTGTGGAATTCCAAGGAGAGGGATCACAATGCCCGTGGTCTATTGGCGCCCTCTGGCGAGCAGCAAGGTTCTTCTCATCTGTGTAAAGAGATGAAATCGCTCCCTCTGCCTCTGACCAGAGTCCCCTAGGGACTCTGAGTTTTCATCTCTTGGAACTACAGTTGTTCCTTGGGCCCCTTTTTCAGCATAGCCCACCCTCGCCTCCTGTCACAGAGGAAAACCCGAGGCCCTCAGGTGTGAACCGGTGTGAACCCTCAGTGTCCCCCCCCCCCCCCCCCCCCCCCCCCCCCCCCCCCGCCTCCTCGAGACTGTGTCTACACCCAATTGCTCCGCCTTCCTGCGGTGGCCAAGTTAACCCTGACGCTCCAGGCTGGTCCCTTACAGAAGCCAGACTTCTGCTTGCCATGGTTCCTCCGCGGTTGGTTGTTGTTTTACTGGAGGCTGAACCGAGGAGCACGAGCACCAACCTCAGTGCGCCACTCTCCGCGCTGTGCTGGGAATTGAACCCGGTACCTTCACAATGAGACACACACCTTTTTTTCTTTTCTTACAATTTTTTTTGTACGGGGAATCGAACTCATGACCTCGCGCTTGCAAGGCAGGCGCTGTGCCGCTGAACTATACCCTCGGCTCCAGTTTTTTTTTTTTGGCCCTTTTTTTTTTTTGAAACAGGGTCTCACAATCAAGGTTGCCCAGGCGGACCTTAAATTTGTATCTTCCTGCCTCAGCCCTCTGAGTTGAAGGGATTACAAGTGTGCACCACTACTCCCACCCAGACTGTATTTCTTAGGATGACTTTAGGTGTGCAGAAAAATCTGAGAGGCTACTGTCGAGAATTCCTGCATTACATTACTGTGGTTGGTTTCTTACTGTTGAGGACCCACTATGAACACTCAGTCTTCTAAAGTCCATCGTTTACCCAGGTGCTCCTTTTCTGTTCCAGGACCCATCCAAGAAATTACGTTTAGTCTTTCTCTCTCCTACGCCCAACTCCTGGAATTGTTCTGATGTTCGGCAGGATTGCACAGAGGGTGTATGTCAGTGGGGCGAATCTACGGCACATGCGCCACAGCGGGCTGTTTAGGTCTACGAGGCTCACTATCGCGGCCGTGCGAGACTTGGAAAGTCCTCTGATAGCTCATGTGTTGGGCACGATCTCGGCGTGGTGCTCTTGGAGCTGTGGCCCCGTTAAGAGGTGGCTCCCAGATTTTTTTGGCGGGACCAGGGATCGAACTCAGGATCTTGCGCTGGCCAGGAAGGCGCTTATTGCGCTGAGCTATATTCCCCGTCCCCACAGCCCCTTTCTCTTCCTCCCCTTTCTGCCTCCTAGCCGGGAGGTGAGCAGCTGTGCTCTGGCGCCAGCTCCCACCACCGCGTACTGCCGCACTACAGACCCCAAAGCATCACGGTCAATCAACCGTGGACTAAACTCTCCAAAATTGTGAGCGAAGATAAACACCTTCTCTCTATAAACTGATTGTCTCAGGATTTGTTGTAGTGACCAAAAGCTAACACAACCGATACTATGCTTTTGGGGGGGGAGGAGAACCATCTAGGTATAAGAGCATTTTTATCTCATCATATCAACAATGCACATTAATGACTTGGTTTACTGTTGCTCATGCGCGGACCTTGGTCACACGGCTGGAGGAGTGCCTGTCCGGTTTCCTGCTGTAAATTACTTTCTCCTGAGCCACTCACAGGGAAGGAGTGGGGGAGCTGGGTTCGCCTTTGACAGCAGAGTAGAACACTTGTGAAGTTTATTTGAAATTGGGCATTGTAGATATATGGCCTCTCTTCCATGTATTTATTTATCCAATCACATATATAACGTATATACATCATTATGGATTCATGGATATTTGATATAAATTTAATATAACTTTCATTACTGCCCTTATTTTGTTGCTCAAATTGTTTTCCCTCTAATATATATATACTTCTGTACCGGGAATCGAACTCAGGACTTTGCACTTGCCAGGCAGGTGCTTATGGCACTGAGCTACATCCCCAGCCCCCTTCTACTATTTTTAATTTCATTCTGCTCTTCTTCAGTTTTGTACACATAGTGACATTATCAAGGCTTGTTCACTGATATATATTGCAGCATGGTTCTATTATTTTTTTAATTTTTAAAAAAATTTATTTTTAAGACAAAAGAACCCAGAATAACACAGAAACAATACAGAAAACACCAAGTTATAGAGAAGGTAGTCGGGAATTGGCACTGGATGCTGTATAACGTAATGCTACCTTCGTATTTGTTATAACAAAATCAATAAAGGAAATACCGAGTTACAGAGGAGACAGCAGGGAACCATCACTGGGTGCTGTATTACATAGTGTTGTTGTTGCATTTGTTAACACAAAAACAGTAAAGGAAACACCAAATTACAGACAAAATAGTAGGTGACCACCACTGGATATTGCATTACATAACGTCATCCCCGCCCTATCGCTAGATGATGGCTCGTTCAATTAATCAGTTTTCTCCACTTCACCTCCATTGTTCTACCACCCTGTCCGTGGTCTTCCCACTGGTAATACCTGCACTTTTGGTTTATTTACTCCCTCATGCTCTTACTTTGGGAAGAGACTTGGCTGCTTCTAAATGTGCTGTGTAATACATGGGTGTACACACATTGCTATGGCAGGAGGTGGAGAAGCACCCTTTGGCAAGCCCTCACAGCTGTCGGGTGTCTGGTTGGGTAGGCGGGGCTACACAGCCAACCGCTAGGCTGTCAGCGGGGCTGTGTCTATAGGCTCAGGCGAGTCGTCGCAGGGGGGCTGGGCGGAGCCCCAGGGACGAGGCGGAGCGCCAGGGGCCAGCGGAGTAAAATTTATTTAGTTATTTGTTTCTTTCTAATGAATTGACCATTACATTTCTAAAGTTCTGAAATGGCCAACAGACCATAGAAAGATACCACTTTAGGCTCCTGCTTGAAACCAACAGCTTCAGAAAACTGCTGGCCTCGATTCAGGCCCATCATGGTTTTAAACAGTATATTTGGAAGAAACCTACATAGCCATCAGTGGGGGAATGACCAAGCTAATCGTTGTATGGAATACAGCATAGCCCCCTCTCTGCTTGCCATCCCTTTTCCCCAGGGAAGTAGATCTTCAAATACCTACATGGAAAAATAGAGTGCTTAGGGCTACAGGTTCTGGAAACCAGCTAAGTTAAAATCTAATGCTGTGGCTTTGGGCAAGTTACTTAATCACTCGGAACCTGTTTCCTTCTCCATAAAATGGTGATACAAGAGAATCTGTTTCACGGGATTGTAGTGAGGATTAAATAATACAAGAACAGGGGCTGGGGATAGAGCTCAGTGGAATAAGTGCCTGCTTGGCAAGTGTAAGGTCCTGAGTTCCATCCCTGGTTCTGTTAAAAAAAAAAAAGAACATACCTAGAACATGAAAAGCACATGGTAAATGTCAGTAAGTTTTAATACGACTGGCATGTGGTTTTGGAGACAAGGCCTCACTATATAGTTCAGGCTAGCCTTGAACTTACTGTTGCCTAAGCTGCCCTTGAAATCGTGGCCATCCTCCTGCCTCAGCCTCCCCAGAGCTGAGACTACAAGCATAGGCCACCACATGCAGCTGTATAGTATTACAGTTATTACGGAAAGTTCTGTAAGATACCACATTGAGTGAAAAAGGCACGTTGCAGAAAAACACATAAAGCCTACTACCATATGTACACAAAATGTGAGAGACAGCATCAAGTTTTTCCTATATGGAGATGACATGGAAGGACCTGCCTTGGTCCTGTATCCCCAGCTGTGCCCCTAGAAGAAATAGTTTATATTTTTACCTCTTTTCCCAGGAACTATGAGTAGTGTGGGATAATAGTAATAATAAAAATAGTTGATATTTATTAGGCTCCTACAGTGAGCCAGACTCTGCTAATCTCTTCATGAGAGACACTGCTGTTGCTCCATTTTACAGATGGAGAAAGTGAGGCCCAGACATTAAATTCAGAGTCAGCTAGCAAGCAAGTGAGGCAGGGCTCAAGCCTCAGTACTTAGACCTCCCATAATCCTTTACACAGATTCACCAGTTTGAAACATTTTGCTCTATTTGCATGATGGAGAGAGAGAGAGAGAGAGAGAGAGAGAGAGAGAGAGAGAGAGACAGAATGTTAGTTGTCACTGAACAATGTGAAAGTTGCTGGCATTATGCACCTTTTCCCTCAAAGACTTCAGGGTTTTATTTCCTAAGAACAAGGTCATCTCTTACATAATTCAAGTACAAGTTGTCAAAATAATACTGTTCTCAAAGCCGGGCATGGTGGTGCACGTCTATAATCCTAGCACTTGAGAGGATGGGGCAGGAGGATCACTCTGAGTTCAAGGCCATCCTGGGAACATAGCAAGACTGTCTCAAAAAACCAAAACCAAAACCAAAAACTGTTCTCTAATCTGTGGTCTATATTCAGGTGTTGTCAATTGCTCCAATAATGTCCTCAAAAGCTATGTTTTCCCTTCTGTCCAGTATCCACCCTGGGATCACATGCAGCCTTGAGTTGTCAGGTGCCCTTTGTCTCCTTTCTTGGAAGTGGTCTTTGTCAGCTTTTCTTCATCTTTGCCACAGACTGTTCCTGCTCGGCTTCACAGTTGACATGGCTACTTCAGGCATGCAAATAAAAATGAAATCTGATAGAGAATCTGAAAAATTTCCCATATGTGCATGAAATCACAAGTGGATATCACCAAAAGAATAGCCTAATGTAGTGGTGCTGGCCTGAACTCCCAGTTACTGAGGAGGCTGAGGCAGGAGGATAACTTGAGGCCAGGAGACCACCCAGAGCAACAGAGTGAGACTTCTGCAGGAGGGGAGGGGGGCACTACAGGGGAGGGGAGATGGAACCCAGGATTTGACGCTACTAGGCATGTGCTGTAACACTGAGCTACACCTCCAGCCCCAAAGGGAAGTTCTGACTGGGTAGTGACACATAGCCCGTGGGATGGCCCATGGGGTGACCCGTAGCACAGGAAGTCAAGTCTAGGTCAGGAGCAGGATGAGGTGGTGTCCAGTGCTCTAACTGGAAGCTGCTGTGCAGAGACCCAATGCCAAGAGAAGTGCAGGCAGGACTCGCTCCAAACCACTCATTCTATCCACAGAGAAGCTAGTTGGCGCGCGTGAGGCTCCGGTTGGTTTTCCTGGTACCCACTGCCCTTTCTCTCACCACTGATCTTAGTTTTCTTTTGGAGATTTATCACTGCATTCTCAGCGCTGTGGGTGGGGTCACTTTAAACTTGCCAGGGAATCCCATTGTCTTAGTTACTTTTCTCTTTGCTGAGACAAAATACCCAACATCCAAAAATTAAAGGAGGAAAGATTTATGCAGCTCACAGTTTATAGAGGTTTCCGTCCATAATCGGCTGGCTCCAAGGCAGGGTAGCACATGGCGGAGGCGCAACAGTTCATGTTGGATCTAGACAGCAAAAGCAACCAGAGAGAGCGAGACAAGAGTCTTTCTGGCCCTTGTATAGTACAGGGGCTACCCACCCAAGAGCGGGTGTAGCCCTCACACCCGCATCCCAGCACTGGACCGAGAATCAATCACAAATTCAAGATTCAACCACCTCTGAAAAGCCCGCCTGCCATAACTGCATGAGACTTTGGGGGCATCTAGACACCCCTCTTCTTGAGACAATAAGTGCTCAGTTCAGGTATGACATTTGCTTCTCAAAGACAATAAGAGATGGCTGCTTTGATTTGTTTTGTTTTGTTTTGTTTTAGGTACTGGAGATTGAACCCAGGGCCTTCACAATGGGGCTACATCCCCAACCCTCTTTGCTTTTTTATTTTGTATAAAGGTCCTGCTAAATTGCTACATTTCCCAGGTTGGGCCCATATTTATTTCTGATCCTCCTGCCTCAGCCTCCCAGAGTGTTGTGATTACTGGCATACACCACTGTGCCCAGATCCATAGGTGTTACTTGAGGACTAGAGAAAACCATCCCTAAAGCTTTACGCCGCAGTTTAGTCACAGGAGTTAAAATATTCACTTCATTACTTAGCTGCGTATTTAGCTGTTTTACTAGTTGTTTGGAATATGCAAAATCTTCCTGAAGATAAAAGGTCAGATTCCATTCAATTCCTTGTAGTGGGTATTTCTTAATCCAAATGCTTTGCAGGAA
This sequence comes from Dinomys branickii, assembly GCA_004027595.1. Lineage (NCBI taxonomy): Eukaryota > Metazoa > Chordata > Mammalia > Rodentia > Dinomyidae > Dinomys > Dinomys branickii. The sequence continues at coordinate 8,031 of PVLD010000265.1, read as the reverse complement.
GTGCTGGGGAGATGCAGAGATAGCCAGAGAGTGTCCTGTCCTTCAAGAGCCCCTTCTCCATCAGGAAGAGAGGGAGAGGAAGAGATGACTTGAACTCTGCCTCATTTAAATGCAAATATCCCTCAGGTGCAATCACCTAGATCCTAAGATCAATTAATAGGCTCCCGGTGGAACCCCAGCAGGGAAAACCTATCTCAGGTCATCGCTGGAGACGCTGCAGGCACCAGGAGTTGAAATCTGATAGTTTTGCTCCAAGGATTGGAGATAGAGTAAATCTACGAAACAGCAGCCTTTGGAACACTGAATGTAGTCATGAGGCTTTACCTCTGAGCTTGAGGAATGAGCCTCCAGCGTTGCGCCTAAAGCTGCAACGTGTGACCTTGCTAAGCAGCAACAGCAAGAATGTTGACCCACAGCTGAGATCAGAGACCACAAAATAGAGACTGTTAGGTTGTCGCACTAGCTGTTGTCTCCCAAATTCACCTGGCTTGGTATTTAAACATCAGAGTGTTCAAGTCAGGTGCAATGGCACACGTCTGTAGTCCTGACTACTTGGGAGGATGAAGCAGGAGGATCACTTGAGTCCAGGAGTCTGAGACCAGCCTAGGGTACATAGTGAGACCCCTTGTCTCTAAAACAAAAAAACAAAATATTCTAGAAAAATTCCTGCTCTGCAGGATCAGATGTCTCTCTATCCTAGAAACATCCAAGAATGAAAAGATAGAACCTAAGACAAATGCTGTCACTACACCTTTCTTCTCACTGGCAGACACAAAACAATGTGAAATCATTGCTAGAATCCCTAAGCATTAGGAAACTGTCCCCTGGTCCCTGTTTCTGATGGATTCTTAGCACTGAGACATGGGTAGTTTGCTTTTTTGTTTTTCTCTCTTAAAAGCAACCTATGAAGGGGATTCAGGTGAGAACCTGTCAGAAAAAGAGGTCAGAGCCAGGGAGAGGGCTGGGAAGGGAAGGTTTGATGGGAGCTGGGAGAGGAGCTCACAAGGGCCCAGAACTTGTGGGGAGGAAGTCGGCAGATTCCTGGTCAGGCCCCTCAGCCATGTCAACTTTGATACAGTGCCCGAGGTTCACTCCCCTGCCCTGCAGTCTGGAAAGTAAGATCCATCTGATGCTATCTGGGAAGGACCTGCCTGTCTGATAGTTCCAAGCCCTTTGCCCTGGAATACCTCCGGGACTAGAGTTCGCAGCAACTTTCTACCTTTTATGAATAACTAGAAGAGAGGCGCTGGAAGCTTCCAAACACAAAGTAGTGACCAGGAAGTGGAAATGCTAATTACTGTGAGTTGCTCCATATATATCGGACACATTCATTGAATGACCAAACTCTACCCCATAGGTGTGTACAGTTAAAGTAATGATTTATGTATGGCTTGTATCTAGACATCGTTCCAAAGCCTCAAGTGGTCACTGGTGGGGAGTTTCGAAGGTGGTTGGATGAGGGTGTGTGAACGTGGATTAAGGGTGTGGATAATGGAAACCCACCTTGGGCAGGAACGGCACCAACCAATAGGTTTGTGGCCTGGATGGAATATGAATGGACAGAATGAAGGCAGGCTGCTGCTGCTGCTGCCAACGCTGCTGCTGCTGCTGCTGCTGCTGCTGCTGCTGCTTCGCTGCCTCCTGCCTGCCATGCCATGGGCTCTTTCTGCTCTGTGATGCCTCTCTGCCATGCAGCCCAGCCTTGGAGAAAAGTAACTAAGAATTTAAAAGAAGAAGAAGGAGAAGGGGGAAGAGGTGGAGCAGAAGGGGGTTTGTTTTGTTTTTTTTTAAGACAGGGTTTCACTATGTAGTTCAGGCTGACCTGGATTTTACTATGTACCTCAGTCTGGTTTGGGTGTGGTTTATGCCCACGGTTCCCATGTTGGGGGCTTGGTCTTTGGTGTGGTGGTGTACCATGTACCGGTGGCTGGGCCCTGCAGAGGTGGGGCTTAGCAGGAAGTTCTTACTCCCTGAGGCTGAGCTCCCTGGAGTGGTTGTCATTCCCAAGAAGACTGTTAAAGCTGGGGAAATTGGTCCAAACCTGGAATCCCAGCTACTCAAGAAACTAAGGCAGAAGGATCACAAGCCTGAGCAATTTAAGTCCCTGTTTTAAAATTACAAAAATTAAGCCAGGCATGCAGGCGCATGCCTATAATCCCAGCACTTGAGAGGCTGAGACAGGAGGATTGCTGCAAATTCAAGGCCACCCTGTATTACATAGTGAGTTCAAGGCCAGCTGGAACTACATAGCAACGCCCTGTCTCAAAAACAAAACAAAACAAAACAAAAGAATTCTAAAAATTAAAAAGGGTTAGTCATGTCAGTCAGTGGTACAGCACTTGCTTAGCATGTGTGAGGGTGTGAGGAGTTCCATCCCTAGTACAGAGAGAGAAAGTTGTTTTATTTTATTTATTTATTTATTGAGACAGTGTCTTGATATGCAGGTCAGGCTGGCCTTGAACTCACTTTGTAGCCCAGGCTGGTCTCAGAATTCGCAATGATCCTCCTGCCTCAGCCTCCTGAGTGCTGGGATTACAGGCATGTGCCACCACGCCTGGCAATATATTACCTTTGTGTGTGTGTGTATGTAGTGCTGATCATAGAACCCAGGGCTTTGTGCATGCAAGGTAAGAGCTCTACCACTGAGCTACATCCATAGCCCAAGAAAGTTGTTTTAAAAGCCTGTACTCAGCTCCTCTCTGGCTTCCTGTCTGGTGCTATGCTTGGCCTTCCATGTGCCACGCCCACCCTTTTGCCATGTTGGGACACAGCCTTGAGCACCCTCACCAGAACCAAACAGATGCAGCAAACTGTGATCTAAATAAACTTCTTTTTTTTATGTTTTACTGTAGCTTATTAGTACATGTATGCAGTACATAATGTTCACATTGCTTGTGGGATGTTCGCACATGTACAAAGGCCACATGATGGCCTCTCCTCATCCCCTTTCCTCCCTCCCCCTCTACTCAGACCTCTTTTCTTTATAAAGTAAGCTGGTCTCTGGCATTGTTTTATAACTGTTGAAGACCCTAATCCTAGGACTCAGCTTTGGCACCAGAAGAATAACCCAGTCACACAGCATAAGGTAAAGAAGGAACCTCCTCTTTCCTGCCAAAGTAAGCACTTTCCTCTGAGGACAACTCTGGATGCTGCAGTCTCTTAGAACTGTTTGACTTGTGGCGTAAGGTTGGTTGAAAAACACAGAATATCCAGGAAGAGCCTGGGAGAAAATAAAAGAACTTAAAAAGAAATCTATTAGTATTGATTTCTGGTCACTGTGGGGATCAATGGAATGAGCCCACCCCTGGTTCTGAGCAAATGCTGGGCTCCCTGTAAGTGCTGGGCACCCAGCAGCATGCAGGGTGAGGACAACTGTTAGCAGACTGGCCCTCTGCTCCCAGCCACCCCAGAATATCACCTCCCCAGCTGCCATCCTGAGGATGGGTACGTACCCTGGACACACCAGGAACACCTTCCTCCCCGAGCTTGCAGATGGGTCCAGAGTAACTGCGCTTTGTGCTTTGCTGGGGCCTTCACCAGTGAGCACTCATTCTTCCTGCCTTGGCTCCACAGGGAGCCCCTTCCTGCTCCCGGATGTTCCTTCAGCGAGTCCTTAACCTCTCCCTGCCCAGGACCCTGGGCAGAAGCTAGTGTCGTCCACACTGGTGCCCAGCAGTCGGATGGTGCTCACAGGGACTGGGGGAGCCTCCACAACATCAGACTACTTTTAGCCTGGCACAGATGCCCAATTCCCAGCTAAGGGAGGGGACATGGTAGGCGGGAGGCAATCTAGCTTTCATTGTTCATTATTTTGTTAACCGCTGAGGATGCTGGCTGTATCACCTGGTTTCATGGCTAGTTCCCCTTGTCCTGATTCCCTTCTGCTTGTTACTTCCCAAACATTCTTCCCCAGGGGCCAAAGAACGATGGGGAGAAAATCAGATTGACCAAGCGACAATGAATGAGGGTGAGAAAGGGATAAATATTCCATTCCGCCCCGTCAGCAGTGGGAGTGCGTCCAAAAACACACTCAGCCCCGTAAATCGCTCACTTATCCTCCCTGTAGTGAGCCTGCTCCAAATGGCTTGGAAAACTATTGCTGCTAATCAAAGGCGCAGGCCCGTTTCTGGAAGGGGGCCCGGCTGGGCCCAGCAGGAGTCTGAATTGAGCCTAGATTCACTACCGTTAACTGTTCCAACATTTTAGTGGTAGGTTTTTGTTTGATTTCAAAGTGAGGTGGTTAGGTCTTTATTTGTTAAATTATAGCTTTTAATTAGCAGATCCACTGGAATGAAAAGTCTGAGATGGGCACACTTGGCGCTAAGATTTTGTTGGGAATTTATTATTATCACTGCTTGGAAACGGTAACCTGAGGGGTGTTAAAGTCTTTCTTTCCTCAAATGATACCGTGTGGGGGAAAGATGAAGTCAGATGCCAATAAACTAGATATAGACTTCCCTAATCCTAACCCTAAGGCATCATTACTGCATCCAGGGTCCGGGACAGGGATGGAGGTGGAATTCATGCTTAGCACAAGCAAGGTCCTGGGTTTAATCCCCAGTGTGGGGTGGGCGGGGGGGGAGAGAAAAAGAGAGAGAAAGAAAGAAGGAAAGAAGGAAAGAAAGAAAGAAAGAAAGAGAGAGAGAAAGAAAGAAAGAAATAGAAAAAAAGAAAGAAGCCAGGTATGGTGGTGTGCACCTGTAATCCCAGCACTCCGAAGGCTGAGGCAGGAGGGTCTCTGTGAGTTTGAGGCCAGCCTGGGCAACATCATGAGTTCAAGGCTGGTTTGGCCTATGTGGTAAGACCCTATCTCAACAAACAAATAGTAAAAGAGGGAAGATACATGGTTTGTAATGGTTCATACTTTTTTTTTTTTTCAGATCAAATTCAGCAGTGCGCCAGATAGAAGAACTGCGGGACCAGAGAAGGTAGTGACTTGGCCAGCAGAGCAGTAAGTAGCCACGACTCTGGCCACAGACGGAGTTTTAACCAATCACCCAGTTACCTCCTGACTCCCCCGGAAGGTAGGGAAGGTGGGGGAAGAGGGGTGTTGGAGCAACTTCTGTAGATCTGGGACCTGGAGCATTTGGTCTGTCTCTGGGAGGAACAGGGCTCTGCGTGCATTCTGAGTCGGCTTCCTCGTCTCCGCCCCCCCCCCGCCCGCACGGCCTGGTCCAGCAGGGGGCGCCACTGCCTGATTTCCATGCGATCGCCTCCGGGCCTTAGGAAGCCGCCTCCCCACCATCTGCGCTTTCCCTTTGCCTCTGCGTCGGTTTTCCATCTCTGGTAACAGCGAGGAGCCGATTACAATCTCGGCAGCTTCCGCTGGGTCTCGGGTTGGCAGAGGCTGCCACAGCGGCGGTTCCAGCGGCATCCGAGAGGAGAACATCGCTGCTCTGCTCGCTGCCGGGAGACCTGGACAAGAGGGGCTTTGGGCATCTGAGCTCGCTCCTCCGAGACCCCCGGCCATGAGCGTTCCCTTTCTGTCTGCTGTGTGCTCTGCGGGGCCCTGGCGGGAAGCAATGCAGGCGCATGGCGCGCCCCCACCCACGTCCCCAACAGATCCCCAAACCTCCAGCTTCCTTCTTCAACAAAACAAAACAAAACTGAGGAATTGGACCCAGGGCCTGCACGTGCTGGGCGAATGCTCTACCACTGACCCACAGCCCAGCCTAGAGCTCCCAGTGTTTGTCACAGACGAGAGGCCCCCTTAGAGCAGGGCCCAGGGCTGTCGTCCGTCCTGTGTCTCTGGCAGTCAGCAGAATTCCCAACACACACCGTGGTGAGTGAGTAGGGGCAGTCACACAATCTGCTATTTTACTTCTTTTTGTTTGTCGGTTGCGAGACAGGGTCTGGCCATGTAACCCAGGCTGGCCCTGAACTCGAAGGGGTGGTGGGTCATAGCTACTTCATTCCTTCATGTACTAAGAATATACTCTGGGGCAAGCCCTGGGGAATCAGAGATAAGAAGTATAATTCCTGGCCAGGTGTAGTGGCACAAGCCTGTCATCCCAGCACTGGGGAGGCTGAGGCAGGAAGATCGCAGCGAATTGAACTGCATGAGACCCTGTCTCAAAACACAGGTACAACTCATGTCTTAAAAGAGATTACAATCTAGAGAAGGACTCAGACATCAATCTGGGTGACTTGAATTTCTAGCTTCCTCTAGTGAGTGGCTGATGAATCTCACACCAGTCACATGGTAGTGTTCGGCGCTGGCTAGACTGACAACACCTTCCTGAAATTCAACCGCTTCTCCTGGCGGTGAACTTGACTCAACCTCCTTCCCCCTCAGGTCTGGGGAGGCAGGGAGCTCCAGCTCGGATGTCGCCAGTCTTCTAGTACTGTGAAGCCCCAAATTCACCCCACCTCCAATACCTCCTAAGAAGCAGACCACGTGAGACAGGTCACTTTGGGTGTCACTCTGAGTGGCCCTTTCCCCTAGAAGGGGAAGTAAGAAAACAGCCCATTACTACAGCATTTGTTTTGAGGCGTCTGGGGCTTTCACTGTTAGTGAGGTTTTGTTTGCTTGCTTATTTTTGAGGCGCTGAGGACAGGAGCCAGGGCCTTGCACACGCTGGGCAGGGCCTCTGCCGCTCAGCTCGGTCCCCAGCCCTGTTCTTCCGTTTGGATTTTGTGGAATCTCAGTGTGTATCTGGTGCTCAGTCTTCCTATCTTGCAATCCTCTTTCTGCTTAATAATCACATTTACTTACTCTATAGGCATAATCAAAGAGATAAAAACGCTCTTTAGAGAGACAGAGAACAAGAACAGCATGACCCAGAGGCCTACAAACAGGAATTGTTTTCTGATGAGCAAATGTCAGATATTACAGATGAGCTTTGGGATTGGAGAAAGGGTTGTTATTACCATGGCCTAAAGCAACTTAGACTCATTTTAGAGCAGAATAACTGTCTGGGAAGTGGTTCTATGCCCAGATTTGGGTCCCTGAAAAAGCCTAGAGCATGAAGTGGGTAGAAGAAAAGGCTTTAAAGGGGTTTCTTTTTGTTACTCTTCTAGCAATAAAAAACAAGAATTTAATTTCTATAATTTTGTGATATTGAAAATATACTCTCCCTAATTTTTTTTAACTACACAATTGATGCTGTTCCAGCTGTGGGCACTGGCGTGCATCAAATGCAGTCTGTCACTTAGATTATGCCCCCTCCATAGCTCCCAGTGAGAGCCCCAGTGAACACAATTAAAGCCTGCACTGGATGGTTTCACAGGGTAATTCGGTCAGATTTTTGAAGAGAATAGAGTACTAGGGCTGCTTAAATTGTCAGACTATGAAGAAAAGAAGGGATACTTTCAAAATCTTTTAAAGACATGACCATGGGACTGATCCCTAAGTTAACAAAGACTTCACTAAAAATACAATTATGAAATATATATGTATATAAAATTATAGAAATGTCTCACTAATTAATGGCAATTCAAAAGCTACGAATGCAATATGAAATAAATAGGATATAATACAATAAAATTAATATATTATGACCACAGGATGTTTATTCCAAGAATTCAAGGATGGGGCTGGGTTCTGTTTATTTTATTTTATTTTATTTTTTATTTTTCAGTGCTGTGGGTTTTCTGTTTACAAGCAAATCCAGGGTCTTATACATGGTAAGAAAGCACCCTACCACCGAGCTACATCCCCCACCCAAATAGATTATTTATTTATTTATTTATTTATTTTTATTTAAAAAAAATAAAAGTACAAAAACATATTAACAAACAGACCCCAATTAGCATAAAAAATAGTACAATCACAACTAATCTATAGACAAGGTGACATGGTCTCAACAGTGGTTATTGCTTTATTCATTGACATCTTCGAAGTGTAAATATATGAACCCATATACAGACATGCAAAATTAGTCAGACAATTAATCCTCTCAACAACAGAAAAAACACAAAAACCAAAAATCCAAAGACAAAAAACAAAACAGGCAAACAACAACAATAACAACAACAACAACAACAAAAACCACCAATAGTTGCTGCTTTGCATATTGATATCTTCGAAGT
>PVLD010000264.1:0-327009 GCA_004027595.1 Dinomys branickii | reverse complement strand
GGGTATGTGGCTTATTTCTGCTTTAAGCTCTTCTATGGCCTGTTGGAGTTGTTTCATTTCGGATGCAATCGTTTCATAACTTGCAGGTATGTGATTTCCTGGTTCCCCTGTATCCTCACATTCAAAACTTGTTCTGGGTGGGGTTGAGTTTTGAGACTGCGTTTTGTTCCTCTGTTTTCCCATTTTTGGGTATCAGATTGAAAATGTGGAGCTATAAATTCCACAGACAGTTCAGCAGGCAAAGGTCTGCTGCAGAGGCTGCTCCAATGGTTACTTCTCTTTGGGAGAATGCCCCTTAAGCTGTCTGCTGAGATTTCAGCTTCTACTCCCTACCCCAAGACCTGGCCGGGGCGAATAAACAGCTTGCCACCCCAGGATTCTTGCAGATAGGCCACTCAGGTGTTCCTCCCTGGGTGGAGCTCCTTCCCCCCTCACAAAACCCGTTGGGGCACCTAAGTAGGTCTTCCCACCCGGGAGATCCCGCAGTCCTTAAAGCTGCTTTGATGTCTCTCGATGGGCTGAGCTTCTTCCTGATTCAGGAAAAACCGGTTAGAGTGCGCACTTAACTCACCCTGTGATCGTGCAGACAGGAGTGCCGTTTAGATGTTTTTCCCTGGATGGAGATTTTCTCCGACTCAGAAATCCCGCCCGGCCGGTCACTGTTGCTCCAGTTCGCCCAGCGCTGGCTGCAGGGGTGGGGTTCTGAGCGGGATCCCGGAGCGCTGCCCGGTTTGGCGCAGTTTGTCCCAGTAGCGCGTTCTCTGTCGGGTTCAGGAACTAAAGCCGTTCTTTCCTCCGCACTCGCTCTCTCGGCTGGTCGTCTTCTTCCCGGAAGTCCTTATTTCTGTCTTCATATTGCTATATTTCATTGTTTGGGTGGTAATCCTCTGGGAGGTTCTCTCTCTGCTGCCTACCCGGTCCCATTATTTTGAAAGATATGGTTTCCCTAACTTCTCCCTCAGTGAGTTTGTTGTTTGTGTACACACAATTGCACACTATTGACTTTTGAGGGTTGACTTTGTATCCAGTTACTGAATTTTCGTTCTCAAATCTAGAAGTCTTTTGGTGGAGTTTTTGGGGTCTTCTATGTTTAACTTCTTCCTTTTCTATCCTTATAACTTTTATTTCTCTCTCTTTTCTAATTGCTCTGGCTATTTCCAGAACTATATGGAATAAGAATGATCATCTTTGTCTTCTTCCTGATTTTAAAGTGAAAGCTTTTAGTTTTTGTCCATTTAGTATGATGTTGGCTGTTGATTAGTCATAGATGGCTTTTATCAGATTGAGATAAAGACTGTCTCTCTTAGTTATTTTTCTCTCATTGCTGAGACAAAATACTCAATGCCCAAAAGGAAGAAAAGGTTTATTTATCTCATAGTTTGTGGTTTCAGTCCATAATCAGCTGGCTGCAAGGCAGGGTGACATGGCACAGGGCTTCAAGGCAGCAGGAGACAGCCAAGCCAACAAGAACAAAAGTAGCAAATACAGAATTTCGTACTACAGAAGTGGGGTCATTGCTGTGGTTCAAGAGCCTTTGGGAATGGCTTGTGGGAAGAGTTTGGAAAGGTTTGGAGATGTTGCCTGAAAGAGTAGTGCTGGAATGCCTTAGACTGCTCTGTATGGGAGATTCTGGTTAGAGCTCAGAAGATCAGAAAACCAGTAAAGACCAGGCTTGGGAGGTTTCTGCTGGGAAGAAGCACTGCTTTGGCTGCTGGACTCCAGATGATGTGTGGCTTGGCAGAAAGTTTGTGTGCATTTTGCTCATATCAGAGATTTTGCCTGGGACTGAGATTAAGGGTGGTGGACTAATTAAACTGGCAGAAGAAATTTCAAGGCAGTCAAATGTTAAGGTAGTGGCATGGCTATTGTTGGGAGTTTTTAGCCAGATGTATGTTAAGAATCAAGAGCAAAGAGCCCAGCAGGGTGATTTAAAATGTTATGAGTTTGGCCAGAACGGAAGCTCCAGTAAAGCTGTGGGCTGCAAAGATAGAGTAGGTGGGATCTTGATTGCTATGAAGGAACAGGTGAATATAATAGATGGCCTGCAGGCATCACAAGAAACAGCAAGTCTCCACCGTTTGCAGCCTCAAAACTGCAAAGGTGAGACTTTGAGGAGAAAGCTGCAGAATACCATGTTCCACAATGGTGGCAGCATAGAAATTTTGTTTCTCAGAATTGGATGCAGAGTGCCCAGTGATCCATGCACTCAACCCCTACAGGCAAAAAAGCCTAGTTACTGCACCAGCTGGCAACAGATATTGGCATCATCCATGTGGCCCTGGTTTTAGGTGGATGCAGAATGCAAGAGCTGTAGGGTTAAGAAGGCTGCCACCCTGATTTCAGAAGGCCTGGGAGGCCAGGCAGTGCGCCCCTGAGAAGGCAATGTGTGAAACTGTAAGTGTGAAGCTGAAGGTGCAGTGAAGATCCCAGATGTCTGGGAAAGCCAGGAATGTGTATCATCTAAGGAAAGCTGCAAGAAAGGAGCAAAGTGGGCCTACAAGAGAAGCCGTGGGAGCTGTAACCCCCAGAAGTGCCACAGAGGTGGAGTTGCTCAAGCCCTTTGGAGCTCACAGCGTCACACAGAGTGCCTCAGATGCTGCACAGGGGACTACAGGACTTAATGTTTCTCCTGCTGGATTTGTGGCTTGCTTTGGCCCCAGTCCTTTGTATCTTGTTTGTAACTTTTGGAAGGAAAATGTTTATCATGTGCCATTGAGTGCTGAAAGTGTTTAACTTTTCATTTGTACAGGGGCTCACAGCTAAGAGTTTGCCTTACATCTCAGAGGAGACTTGGGACTTGGACTTTCTGGCCATGCTGAACCTGTTAGGACATTGGCAACTCTTAGAGATGGACTAAATGTCTTTTACATAAAAGGATGTGCATGAGTCTTTGGGAGGCCAGGGGTGGAATGTTGTGGTTCTAATGTAATATAATGTTCATAGACTTAATACTGGTTCTTAAGAATTGTTAAACCTGTGTTATAACGTTCAAGTTGTGAAATGATAAGAATAAGTATGTCTTTGTATCTGAAAACTGGTTTAAAGAAATGTGTGGGATTGCCAAATTGACAAGGGGTGTATTGTCATGGTTGATACACTGTGTCAGTTTGAGAAGTATAGAAGTTTAACTAAGTAGCTGGGTATAGTGGCTCACACCTATAATCCCAGCACTCAGGAGGCTGAGGCAGTAGGATCATTGTGAGTTCAAGGCCAGCCTGGGCTACAAAGTGAGCTCAAGGTCAGCCTGAACTGCATAGCGAGACCTTGTCTCAAAAAGACAACAATCAATCAATCAATAAATAAATAAATGAAAGAAGTTGAAGTAAGTGACTCAGCAGGGGATCAGGGTCCTCTCTTTATAAACATCCTCATCCTTTGCAGGAGGAGGGCGTGGAGATGGTGTGAGTGCCACGTCCCTCTTGGGTCAGGCAGCCTACTTACAGTATAAGGGAGAAAAAGAGGCTTGCTCTCCCTTTTTGTTTGTATTGGTTTTGCTGTCTTCTCCTGCTGTGAAGCACTGCCCCTGTGCAATGCCACCCTGCCTTGGAGCCAGCTGATTGTGGACTAAAACCTCCACAAACGGTGAGATAAATAAATATTTCCTTCCTTAATTTTGAGCATCAGGTATTTTGTCCCAGCAACAAGAGAAGGGTAACCGATATACCATCTATTTCAATTTTCTGTAGGGTTTTTATCATGAATGTGTGTTGGACTTTGTCAAACACTTTTTCTACATCTATTGAGATGATCACGTGGTTTTTGTCCTTGACTGTAACCATCCTTGCATCCCTGGGATGATTCCTACTTAATCATGGTGTATGATCTTCTTGATGATCTGCTGCATTCTGTTTGCCAGTATCTTATTGAGAATTTTTGCATCTATGTTCATTAGGGAGATTGGCCTGTAGTTTTCTTTTTTGGTTGGATTTTTCTCTGGCTTTGGTATCAGGGTAATGCTTGATTTGAGGAATGACTTTAGGAGTATTGCTTCCCTTTCAGTTTCATTAAGGAATTTGAGAAGTAGCAAGATTAGTCTTTAAAGTTTTATAGAATTCAGCAGTGAATCCGTTAGGGCCTGGACTTTTCTTTATTGGTAGGTTTTTAATTACATCTTCAATTTCATTAATATTAGTTTATTTAAGCTGGGTGTGGTGGCACACACCGGTAATCCCAGCACTCAGGAGGACCGTTGTGAGTTCGAGACCAGCCTGAGCTACAAATTGAGCTTAACACCAGCCTGAACTGCATAGCGAGACCCTGTTTCAAAAAGACCAAAATAAAAAGAAATTAACTCATTTAGAATTTTTATATCTTCTTGGTTCCGGTAGGAATCTATCTGTTTCTTCTCTCTCTCTCTCTCTCTTGATAGGGTTTCACTATGCAGTTCAGGCTGGCCTTAAACTCACTTTGTAGCCCAGGCTGGCTTGCAGTAATGTTCCTGCTTCAGCCTCTCAAGTGCTGGGATTATAAGTGTCCACCCACTGGCCAATTGCCCTCTTCTGGAGGACATCTGAACCCAAACAACTCACCGGCCACTACAGTCCACTCTGTCCACTGCTCTGTTCCACTGGTGTATTTTTCTGTAGAGGCCTCTGGGGTTGCCAGCAGTCACTGTGTCTGCAGGTTCAGGCTGCCCTTCCTGTGCAGTGAGTTAGGGCTCAGGGCAAAGGTGCTGCTTGCCACCTCCTTCTTCATTAAAGTCTCTCTCTGCTCTCCCTGTGGGCTTCAATTCTTGCTTCAGATCCTTGCTGGGTCCTGAGGACCCACTTCCCTCCTTCCCTTCCTCACATTGCTGTATTCCAGTGTCCGGAAACCAAATCTCAGAGAAGCTGTTTTTCTGTCTCTCACCACTCTGCCATCTTCCTCTGGAGAGTTTTAAAGCAAGCCTTGCTGTTATTTCACCTCTAAATTCTTCCTTGTGAATTTTTAGATACTTTACTTCACATATGAACCCAAACAAGGCCCACACTTTGTGTTAGGTTGTGTCTCTTAAATCCCCTCTCCCTTTTTCCTCTGTCTGCTGTTTGAGGGATACACTGGGTTATTTGTCTGTGGCATGCGCAGCATTTGTGGCTGCTGCTGCTTTGTGGTGTCTTGAAGCTCACTCCTGTAGGCATGTAGTTATTGCCAAGGGTGGGTACACCCAGGGCTGTGGGGACGTTGCTCCTTCTCTTCCAGCCCCTCCTGGTGCTCCAGGTCCTTGCTGCAGCCCCTCCCTGTCCCCCTGTGGATCCTCCTCCCCTTTCCGTGTCTGCTCTGCCCTCGAGCTCCCTCCTTGCTTTCTTCTGTGCCTTGCACAAAGCACAGTCCAGAAACTGGTGACCCTGAGGTTTAGATCTCCAGCCACTCCTCATCATCCCAGGTAACGACCCACGGGAGTCCTGGCATTTTCCCAGCTCTTCCCCTTCCCAGCTCTCTTCACCTCCAACCTACTGGTGACTGAGTTGTTCAAGCTGAAGAATTGGGAGCCCCCTCACTTCTTGCTTTTGTTCATGTCCCACTTCTAACACTTCCATGCACCCTCACCCTCAGTGGAAAATTCATCTGCTTCTGTCCCGTTCTCTGCCTGGTCCTGGCCCGAGCTGCCATTCCTTCCCTCCCCCACACCTTCTATCATCCTTGGGACGCTTCTATTTCTGCCCACTCTGGGCGCCGTGATTGCCTCCATGCACAGGGGACTGGCAATTCCTGGGCTGGGGCAATAGGATGGGGAGTTATGAATGGGCACAGAGCCTCAGATTTACAAGATGAAAAGTAGAGACGACCAAGAGTGATGGCTGCATCTTATAATGTATTCAATACCCCTCAGCTGTATACTTGAAAAGGTTAAGATGGTAGATTTTATGTTTTGTGTATTGTCTTAATCACTTTATTATCACTAGGACTTAATACTTGACAACACATTAGAGGAGGAGGAGTTAATTTTGGCTCATGTGTTTAGTCCGCAGTTAGATGGCGGGACAGCTTGGCAGAGAGGCCTGGTGGGGGAGAAGCTGCTCATGTTATGGCAGCAAGGAAGCACAACGTGGAGGGAGGAGTCAGGGAGGGAGACACACCTTCCAGGTCACACCCCCAGTGACCTGCCTCCTCCGACCACACCCTGACTTCCAAGTCAGCTGTAATGTCCAATAATCCAGTCACATTCCAAACACATAAGGCTCAGGAACCATTTTAGATCTACACCCTAATATGTGTTTTCAACTTAAATTTTTGAAAAGTACATGAGGATCATGTACTCCTGTATTCAGAATCCTCCAACAGCTTTCCATAAAAGTAAGACTGAGTCCTGAAGGACCCATATAAAGCCGTGATGCCCTCAGTCCTGCCGGGTCCCTCTCCTCTTGTTCACTGTACTCTGGCCACACAGGCTACCTGGCTGGTATTTGAGTCCTGAATTTGTCCCCTCACCCTCTACTCCTGCCATGTCTCCTCCCCACAGAGCCCATCCTGGATCCTCAGGGAACAGCCCCTGCCCCCGTCATTCCCCTGCCCTTAGGCCGCTGTGTCCTTTTTTCAGAGCCCTGACTCCTGCCTGATGGCTCATCATATAATGTGTGTTTATTGCAGTCATGCCTTCTGTGGCATACAAATGACCAGGCTATCGTGAAAGCCATCCTGGGCTCTGTGTTTGGAGGGGAGGGGAGAGAAGATTCTTCACAGCGCTGCTGAAGGTGACAAGGCAGGCAGAGGCTCCCCCCCTCTCCCTCGGGCCTGATTACGCTCTCTCATCCAAACATAGTTGTACTTTTTTTTTTGAGATGCGGTCTCATTATATAGTTCAGCCTGGTCTTGAACTCACTGTACAGCCCAGGCTGTCCTCAAACTCAAGGCAATCCTCCTGCCTCAGCCTCCCGCATGCTGGGACTAAAGGCATGCACCACCATGCCTGGCTTAGTTGTATTTCTTGCAGTAACCACAACACCAGAAGCCATACCCAAGCTACCCAAGCTGTGTGCTTATCACTCAGGAGCCCGAGTGGGCAGGGTGCTGAGGCCTTGCCTTGGAGCACCTGTCATACCTGAGCCTGGAATTGTCTTCCTCCCTCCTGCTCCCTGAACACCAGTCACCTGTAAATTAGAGGCACCTGCACACCATCCCAGAAGCTTTAGCTTATTCAGGGCTGGGGCCTAGGAGGGTTTGCGGTTCTCAGGAGACTTCTTCTGTGGCTGGGATGGACAGCCCAGAAGCTGAGGCTTGCATGACACTGGGCTCTGGGGTGTTAAGGCCAAGTCAGATGCTCAGGTGGGCAACCTGGGAGCTTCTTCCCATACCCCAGCTCTGCCTTGCACACCCTGGCCTTCCACACAGTGACTTAGGAACCTGCAAGGAAGAGGCTCTTCCCGGTGGACAGACCTGAGTGGCCTCCCGGCCTCCTCAAAGGCCTTGGGAGGAGGCTGGTAACTGCCTGGAGGGAGCAATCCTCCTACTTCTTCCTGGGCCGGGTGGGGCCATTGTGGTACTGAGCCAGACTCTCCAAGGTCCTATGGACAGTGGCCAGCATTAAGGCCCTCCAGGGCCACAGGCTCCCCTTGCCCTGCCCCACCTGGACAACACACTTATAGGCTCCAACCCTTCCCTCCCTCTGGGTGGAGGGCGCTTCGGCCAGCCCCTCCCTGCTCCCGGGCACTTCAGCTTGTCAGTCTGTCTTCTCATGCCTATCTCTCCCCAACCCAGGTCCCTGCTAGAGAACCAAAGACTGGCCCAGAGCTGCCCCACCTGGGGAACCCTGAATGAAGACCCCAGGAGGCAGCTCCTGGGATGGGAGTTGTGGGTCCTGGAGGAGGCCCCTTTCCTCTAACAGCCACAAGCCCACCCCCACCAGGCTGCAGGCATGCCCCTCCTGCCCTGGCAGGAAAGCTCACAAGCTCTCTCCTCTGATCAGCCCTGGTGGACCTTATCCGGTTTGCCTTGGAAAATAATTGTCTTGAGGGATGAGGGGACAGGACAGGGGGATGGGCCCAAGCTCACACTGTGGTGGGCTCTGAACCCACACCCACTGATGGACTCAGAAAGATGAAAGAGAAGGCCGAGCGGGGGAAGTGGCGTCCCTAAGCAGCTGTCCTGAGACTCATCCTCTGTCCCCACAGGAGCAGAGGGGAGGAGGCCTGCCCCTCCGTGACGCACACCTGTCCTCTACCCCACAGTCTATTCTGTTCCATAACCCTCATGTCGCCCTACCCTGTTTTTGTGTTGTGCAGCTGGGGACTGAACCCAGGGCCTCATGCATGTTAGAAAGGGCTCTACCTCGAGCTACAGCCCTACCTCACTACCCCAACTTTCTGGAAGAGCTGACCAGACCTGGGGCAGCCAGCTGGCTGGAGTAAAGGCCAGAACAGGGGTCTCCTAACCCGGAGACTTTCCCCCGGGCAGGGAACTTTTTTCCACCGCCATACCTCAGGTGTCACAGCCTTTGCTAAACGGCCTTTCCTGTCCCGCTCTCTCCTGACCTGGCTGCCCATGCACCTACCTCCCTGATGCCCGCCCTGTCCTTGACTTTCCGGTCGCTGCTGGGCACAGACCTAAGTCCCATCTGCTGGTATTACTGGGGCCTCCTCCAGGCACTGGCTTAGGTTAATTGCCATCTCACAGGGTCTAGCGCCCACCCAGGGGCTTCTGTGCTGAAGAATCTCATTGGCTGTGCAGCAGAGGAGGCAGTGTCACCTCCCTTCTCTAGCAGACCAGGCAACACTTGCATTTGCCATCAGGGCAGGGTCAAGGGAGGCCCCAGGGTGAGATGGATCCCAGAAGGGGCAGCTCGGGCCCCAGCAACAAAATCTACACGGTGAGGTGCGACACTTGGGCCTGGAGACTTCAGATGTAGAGGCACAGGCTGAGGTTGGGAGGACTTGTTTATTCAAGGCACAGTCATAGCGTTGATAATAAGGTTCAGCATTCCGGCACACTCCTTTAGTGGTGGTGGCCAAGGTTAGTCCACAACCCCTCCAGGCCCCCAGAGGATGCAATGCTGCTGATAGGCACTTTGCTTCCAGAGGCAGCTGAGGGACAGGCAGGCAAGGCTGGGTCTGCTCAGGGCCTGGGGATGGCCCCTCTCAGGGGGCTCTAGGCCATATGGACTCCTCCAAGAGTTGGATCCCTCCAGAAAGGATCAAGTAACTGGAAGGGGTAGGAAAGGTGGATGGCGGCAGACAGAGACTGACAGGTGACACGGGTGTGAGCTCGGGGAGTAGGCAGGTGGGGAGGTGCCCTGGGAGGGCTTGGAAGTGGGGTGAATGTGGGGAGCTAAAGGGTGCCCCCACATCCCCACTGACCATGGGAGGTCGAGGTACAGCTGGCCGGCAGGGCTCTGCCTGTGACCCTAGGCCTCCAGAAAGAAGAGAGAAGCAAGCGGAGACTGGCACTTTGCCAATATTCATACCAGAACCAGGCCACACCTGCCCCAGACTCAGAGAGGGGCGCCAAGCCATCTTGCCAGGTCGCTCGTGGGAGCCATTCCAGATGTCGGTAGCACAGGCTGCAGAGGGAGGGGTGGCAACAGGACTGGGGACGGATGCCAACAAGTGGTGCCTAGGAGAGGCCCCAGGCTTGCATCTGGCACAACCCCCAAACCCCTTACATACAAAATACCCTACAGGGTTGGGCATAGCCTGAAGCTGGGCTCTCCTGCCTTAGTTCATTCCCACTTTAGTCAGAGCTGGGCTGGTCAAAAGGGTCCTATGCCCTAGTTGCTTAAACGCTGGGGGAGAGGGCCCTTGGGCTTATAAGGCCCTGACTAGGTGTAATTTCCCCCTTATTCCAAGCTGGGTCAGAAAAGGAAGACAGCTTCCTTCCCAGCTGACACAAGTTCTCTGGAAAAATCCCCATGGCAAAGTTTGAGGTGAGCCCTGAGAGCACTGCACCAACTGCCCTTTGAGCAACTACTTCTCAGCAGGGGTGAGGCACGGAGCTGCCGGGGCTGGGACCTGGGGAATGGTGGAGTGGGGTGGGGCCTAGGTGATCTGTCCTCAGGGCCACCTGCTCCTGGGACAAGATGGAGCCTCTGAAGCAAGAGGCGCCGGCCCTCTGCAGCGAGTCAGTGGCAGGAGTGACCCAGACCTCTGAGGAGCGGCCCCAGGTGGCTTAGGATCTTGAAGCCTCCATACAACTTGACCCTTTCTCCATGTCCGCCCTGGTTGGGCTGTACTGGGTCCTGATGACAGCGTACCGCAGGAGGTGCAGCTGGTGACCCCTGGTCACGGCAGAGGTGCTGCAAATCACTGGTATTGTTCAGCATTCAGCCCCTCCAGACCTCTGGTGGAAGCAGCCCTGGGAGGACAGCCCTGCCCCCTTAGCAAGGGCTTCTCCATGGGGAACACACTGGTCACCACACCTCCAGGGCTGGGTTGATGTCACCGCGGGAAGTCAGATGCCCCCAGAGGCCTCTTAGGGGACCCTTAGTGAACATGTAGAGATGCAAGGAAGGCCCCGACCTGGGCAGCAAGGAACAGCCAGAACATTCCATCTGAAGCCTGGGCTTCTTACCCTTAGCTGCCGCTCGAGTTGTCTGAGCTGAAGCCCAGCATTCAGACAGGTTCTGTTCAGTAAGGTTAGCAGCCCCTTCCTTGGCTTTGGAATCTTATCAGCCTGGGGTCTGGGGACGTGTATCTGGTTTCCCACCACTCAGACTGTTGGGGAGAGGCCCCCACCCAAGTACTGCCTCTGTCCAGTCCCGCCTTACAGTAGCCGACACAAACTCGCCTTGGTTTCTTCACCACCCCTCAGGTCTTGTTTAATGAGCCCAGTGGCTGGGTCCAGCCCACCCTTGTAAGAGTAGGAAGAAAGTGCTGCCTTGCTGCCCTTGGGGACTGTGATGAGGGCAGAGGAAGGGGCTCAGTCTCCTGGTTGCCCCTTGCTGGGAGGGGAGGGGATGAAGACTACAGTTTTCCTGCGAGAAAACCTGGCATGAGACCAACACTTGCGAGTTGTTGACGAGGCCCAGCACATACCTCTGCCTCTCAGACCATGGGGCACCCTAGGGGCTGGGGCAGCAGCAGCTCAAAGGGCAGCTGGAGCGAAGGTGACGGAGACTCCGAAAGCGTTCCGTGGGCTGCTGCTTGCCTCCATTCTTATGCACATCTTCTCCATCCTGACCATTTCAGTCTGTGTCTTGGGCTTCAGACACCTCCCCAAGACACAGTGTGTGCCGCCTCCAGCTGTCCTGGAGTTCCTGGGAACTGCTCGGCGCCTTCATCCTAGCGGGTCAGACTGGGTCTCCACGCGGTTACGGCTGAGCAGCAGGTGTCTCCATCAGGAGCACCCCAAAGTCTGCAGGAGGGAGCAAGGAGGCCCGGGCCACCCTGTTACCTCCCTGGCCGGGCTCTCCTCTGCCCCTGCCTGGAGTCCTGGTCAGTGGTACTGGCTCTGGCCCTCTAGCTCCAGCCCTTCCTGGAATTGGGCCGAGTCCAGCTCCCTCGCAAAGCCCCTCAGACCGCTCTCTTCTTCCTCCTCTGGCTGGCTGTTCATGGTGCCGTAGGTATGTCGGGCTGGGGAGGAGGCTGGGGTCAGGTTCAACTCCGGCTCTTGCAGCACAGTGGCCACGTACAGCTGCTCAGGATAGAGGGGGTGGGGAAAGTCACATTGGGAGCAAGGCCCAGGCACACCCTCTTCTTACCCCGTCCCTTCTGCCCCTCCAAGCCACGGGCGCTTCCTTTGGCCCCTCCTTCCCTAGCAGCCTGCGCCCTGCCCGTCTCTCCCGCTTACTTACTCTTGCTCACTGAATGACCACCCACGAGCTCCCAGGGCTAGGTTAGTGGCAGCTCTCCAACTCCTAGGCCACTGTCCCTTCGGAACATGTTCCACTCATTCTCGGTTCCCAGGCAGGGTGAACCCAGAAGCAGGAGACACAGGGCTCCCCTGGGCTGGGGCTGGAGAGACCGCTATTGCAGAGGCAGTGACCTTTCTGATACAGCATCAGAGGCACGGCCAGAGCTCCTCGGGGTGTCATGGAGGAGGCCTGTGGATCAGGCATCAGGACCGAGACTGGGACTGCTAGCTGAGCGCTAGGTCATGTGTCCTGTAAACCCAGGAGAGGTCCCAAGAATGCCAGGAAGACAGCAGATTAGGAAAACAGGGAAGTACCAGGGAAAGATCCATTTGTCACTCTTTAAGTGGTTTTTTTTTTTTTTTTTTTTTTTTTTGCGGTACTGGGGATCGAACTCAGGACCCTGCGCTTGCTAGGCAGGCGCTTATTCCACTGAGCTATATCCCCAGCCCCCCAGCCCCTTTAAGTGGTTTTTAAAGCAACTCTTTACTTTGAAAATAGGTAATTAGGGATTCTGTTATACCTTTCTATAGTTTATTTTGGTGGAACCAAACAGTCCCAGTGAATGAGAAAAGTTTCCTACAAAAGAATTTAGACATTTGCATGGTATCAAAGTAAACTGCATAGATAATGACCTTTAGTCCTAAAGAAGATACAAACAGGACAGTGGAAAACCCACCCATGTCTCCCTAAGTTGGAGGGCGCTGTTCGCATCATTAACTGGAATAACTGGGATGTTATTTATTCCCTAGTGTGAGGTATAGCACTCCTTGAAATTCATTTTAGCCATGCTGGACTTGAACCTGTCGGGGATTTGTGGGTATCTGGTTTCAGGGAATGTAGGAGTGATGGGAATGGCTGTGTGTCACTGGAAAGACAGAGCCAGAAGATCTGCCACACTCTTCAGGACTGCCAGCCCTGAGATAGGGACTGTGCTAAAAGAAAAGGGACACAATTACCAGCTGCACAGCTGTCGGGTTAGTTTAGTACAGGTACTGGATTGGATCTTGGTTTGGATGAACTATAGCTAGGACTGATGGTGTCCTCCTGCAGTCCCAGCTACAAGTCCAAGCCCAGCGTGGGCAGCGCAGTGAATTAGCCAAGAGCCTGTTTCAAAATTAAATATTGAAAGGGGGGGTGGGTTGGGGATGTAGTTCAGTGTAAAGGCCCTTGGTTCAATCCCCAGTATTGAAAAAGAGATATTTCTGCAATAATTAGCACAACTTCAATATTAACAGGTAGTTAAAAAGATAAAAATTGTTAACAAAAATGCCAGGATATAAAAACATATGTACAGTAGTATTCATTTTAGCAAAAACTATATGTAGCTGAGTGTGGTGGCACACTCCTGTGATTCCAACACTCAGGAAGCTGAGGCAGGAGGATTGCCATGAGTTTGAGACTGGCCTAGGTTACATAGTGAGTTCAAGGCCAACCTGAAACTACATAGTGGGACCCTGGCTCAATAAAAAAAAAACAAAAACCTTAAAAACTATATGTACATATGTAAGTATATATGTACATAACCAAAATGTATGTACAGAATTATTTGGGAGACATACACATATAAATACCTGGAAGAATGTACACAGGGTGTCAGGGATCATTTGGGTGGTGCTAATGTGAAGTTTTTATTTCCTTATTCTTGTTTTCTGTTTTTAATCCCAAGTAATCTACAATGTTCATATACCACTCCTGTAATAATGAAAGACTTTTAAAAAATTCTAAGCTGGGCCGGTGGCACACGCCTGTAGTCCCAGCCACGCTGGAGGCTGAGGCAGGAGGGGATCACTTGAGCCTGAAGTCCGAGGCCAGCCTGCCCAACATATCGAAATCCTGTCCCAAAAATAAATAAATAAATAAATAGAAAGATATATAATAAATTCTAGGGCTTTCTTTTTTTTGCTGTGTTTTGTTTTTTAAAAAATTCAGGCTTCATCATCAGACAAACCTGGTTCAAACTTTATTTCCACTCCCTTGCTTAGTGCCCTGGAGTCTAAATGGCTGCATGCTCAGCTCATGGGTGGGTCCCCAGCGTGGCCCTGATGATGATACTACTACTAACAACAATAACCTTTTCAGCCTCTTATTGGGGCTAAAGCCCCTACTGGGTGAGTTCAGCAAAACATCAAAAGAGAAAATGGCGAAGCATCAGGCTCCTAACATTTCAGTAACTTGCTGCTAATGGTAGCAAAGTGCTCATATTGGAAGGGTGCAGGGTGAGTCTTTCCTGCTTTGAAGTCTTGGTCTTCTCTCCTCCTACCTCTCAGAAAGTGAAGCAAACCTGGAGTTCTGACCCCCTGTCTGCCCCTGTAGGTTGCGGCCCCCCAGGTTGCCTGTCCACTTCTGTCTGGGCGCCTGGCCCAGCCCTGCGCATCACTAAGGCGAGCCTCGTCTCGGAAGCTGGAAACGGACCCGTTTCCCCACGAGCTCCAGGCTCTTGTGGCCTTGGCGCCGACTGCTCCTTTCTCCAAAGCTCTTCCCATGCCCTGCGTCATCTAGCACTCTCTCCTCCCTTTCCAGAGTCTCAGGAGATGTTCCCTCCTGGGGCGCAGGAAGGGGCCCTTCTCCAGGGCTCCTCCGAGTTGCCTGGCTGTTGAGCCTGGCAGATTCGGTGCCCAGCTCGACACACGCACCAGTGGCAGCGATGCGGCGGGGCCGCGGGGGCCTGGAAGCCCGCGTCCAGGCCGTAGGGCGCCCAGCCGAGCCCAACCTCGGCTCCTCATTCCTCCTGCACTGCCCCTGCCTTACCATTCGGTGCGTCGCCAATAGCTCCCTGTAGCTGGGTCTGCGCCTGCGCCTGTGCCCTGAAGGATGCCCGGAGTCCCGAGGCCAAGCCCCAGCACGCCCCTGCGTCTACACGAATGTAGTCTCTGAGATCGGGGTCCCCCCGTCCTTCCTCTTTGGGTGCCTCCTTTGTAGGTTACTTGGCCTTGTAGTGCCTGCCGGGTCAGTGTCGGATCTTCGCTCCTGGCTCTTCAGCCAGGACCATGGCAGCATTTGGACCTGGGCCAAGCCCTGCTGCGTCAGAAGAGGGAGCCTGGGGCCCAGCTCCTCCCCAATCCCAGTGGGCACAGAACGGCGAGATCCCCAGTCTTCACTGGATTAGGCCCCCCTGCAGGCCCTGCCCTCCTGATCTGTCCCCAAGGCGAGGGCAAGACTTACAAGGGAGGTGGGGGTGGAGGACGTGCTGCTCGGCTCCATGTCGAACACTGTCCGGGTCTCCTCCTCCGGCTGCAGCGGGAAAACCGCTGTGAGCGCATCATGGCACGGGCAGCTCTTCTCACACCCAGGGCTGCACCCACACCTGGGCCCTGGCTACCCTGGCGCTCGACTTCTCTTCTGTCTTTTCAGACCTCAGCCCAGCAAACCAGGCAGAAGCCCAGGGGGACAGGCAGAAGGCTGGGGTGCGAGGGTCTGTCTCTGGAATGTGCTGTTCCCAAGCACCATGATGGCAGAAGCAAGCAACATTGGAATTGGGGTTCAAAGATAAGGCTACTTTGACATCTGTTTCCGTCTCTCTGGAATGTTCACTGCACTGTGGCTGGAAGGAGTCCTAAACTAATCCCACTGTGTTTTTTACTGCCTTCCACTCAGGCAACCACATCCGGTGACATCACTGTATCAAAAAGACGGCTAGCTGGGTGTGACATGTGCCTGTATTCCCAGCACTCTGGGAGGCTGAAGCAGGAGGACTGCAAGTCTGAGGTCAGCCTGGGCTACACAGTGACTTAGCAAGACCCTAGCTCAGAATTTAAAAATAAATAAATAAATAAAAGGTAGGGGATATAACTCAGTGCAAAGACCCTGAGTTCAAACCCCAGTGCTGGGAAAAAAGAAAGGAAAAGGAAAAAAAACCCAAACTAAAAACCTGCAGAAAGACAGAGCCAGCCCTTCATGAGTACCCTCCAGCGATGAAGCAGTGGAGGCCAGACAGAAAGGGTAGTGGGTGCCTTTGCCTAGGTCCCAAATACAGAGACAGAGACAAGGGAAGCAAGAAGAGATGCCTCTAAGACCCTCCCTCTGCCAACTCATCAGGGCTTCAGCACTTAGGGCCAACTTTCTTTTCTTTATTCATTTGAAAAGGAAACAATTGAGTCAGAACACCTGTGCTAGCTGCCATAGGCAGAAAAAAATAACCAGAAAAATAAATGCATTTCTGCTGGAAATCATTCCAGTGCCCCAGGACCAACGCCCACTTTGGGAAATGCTGGTGTAGATGCACAGCATGGCTGGGTGGTTCTGTGCGCCCTTCTCCCAGGTGGCTTACAGATTAGATTGGGCCTCACTGACAAAGAGCCACAGGGATCATGGCAAATTACCCCCAGAGCCAAACTGCACAAGCGCAGGCCGCCCACCCTGGCCTGCCTCCTCGCTCTGCTCTATCCTCTGCCTCAGGCCACTGACCCTCGGGATGGTGCCCACAGCTGTGTCTGGACTGGACTCATGGGGCAGGGGAACAGGCCAACTGCCTGCTGTTTGGAGGAGGCATCCAGGTAGAAAGAAAGGATAGCACCTCTGGTGGGGGTCGGCCTGAGCTAGTTCCAGCTTGCACACCTGCACCAAGCCCGCAGTCGGAGAAAAAGGCCAGACCCTCTGGTCTTGTGTTGCACTGGAGGCCCACAACGGGAAAGGGTCCCAGGGCTGTGTCTCCCTGGGCCGGGAGAATTTGTAGAGAAAGGGAAGTCTCGTAACTCACCTCATAGTCAGAGGACATCCTCAGCTTTCCCAGAAAAATGCCAAAGAAGGCAATTAGCAAGGAGGCTATGAGGGTGGACAGCGAAAATAAGGTGATGCTGTGGAGGTAACCTGTGGAGGAAAAGAAAAGGCCCTGGCTGTGAGCCCAGCGCTGGAACTGGCCAGGGAGACCTGGCAGCTGAGATGGCTGGCAGACACCTAGGGACCATCTCAGCACCTCCATAGCAGCTCTGCACTTGGGGCACAGAGCTCCTTCCCCGAGTCCCCTCCAAGAACAGCAGGGTCAGCGAGCCAGCTGTGACATTATCTTTGTTCTGTGTGGCCAGTTTAAGAGTTTGGCATCTGTGGATTCCATGAGAGGAAAAAAAGTTCTGATGGACATAAGTGTCCACATCAGGGCCCATCCAACCTAGCCTTCTTGTTAGCTCTGTTGCCATGGTTCTGGGGCAGCATCTCTGAGCTGCCATTTCTGCCTTGGCCTGGACTTGGTCTTCAACCCCCACCCCTTTTCCTGCAAACCCAATCAAGGCAAGCGTGCGCTAATGGCCCTGAAAACCAATCCAGAATTCAAAAGTCATTTATATTTTGGGTGGCAATATTGAGTCCATTTTTTAATGGCAGCAGTTTCCTAACTACATGAGGATGGAAAATCATTCTTTACAGTCAAAGGTGGTTGTTTAATGATGCTCACTATGGTGGCTGCGAAATAGCACAAAATGGTAAACAGCCTCAGCACCCAGCAGGGGAGAACTAACAGAAGTGGGTAGCTTTCAGTGCAGGTGTTGAAAGGCCTGTGTTCAAACAGCCTCTTAATAACACAGGAATTGCTCAGGACGTAATGTTCTGCGGGACTCGGGGCTTTACCAGGGATGATCACAATTTGGTAAAGTGCAAGTGGGCCAGCCAGCCCTCCTGCTTTGCTCCTCTCCCCAGGGCAGACACTGAGGACGAAGTCAGGCAGCAAGGACATGGAGGATCCAGGCGTGATGATGGGTGGTTTAAATTTCAATTTTCATGTTTGTCTATTTTTGTTAAGAAACACGAAGTGCTTCATCCTTGGAAAAAGGCATTATGAAAAAAATTTCTAGGTGGTAGAGAAAGAAATGAGGGGAGGTGACAATAAATGAATGCGTAAGCCATACAAATACCTGACCGAGAGTTGGCTCTTTACTGACGTAACTGAGAGTAAAGGAAATACTGCCTCTCCCTTTTGGCCCCGCAGAGAAGGTTAAGATCAAGTGTCCCCAGGGAAGGGCAGTGGCTGCCTAGTGGCATGGGCCACTCTGAGGGGAAAACGTTGAGGGATGTCCTGCCCGTGGCCTGTGGGGACTTCCGTGGAGGTGTCTTTGGGCTCCCCTAGACAGGGACAGCAGCTTCATGTAACCAAAGAGTAAGAGAGGAGTAAAGGTGCGAGAACCTGATTCGTCTTCCCGGTTTTGGCAAACCCCTAAATGTGGGTATCCTATAGGGGTCCCAGAGAAAATAACCTGGGAATTGAGCGCTGCCTCCGAACAACTATTATTTTTCTGGTCAGCCTGGATTTAGAATGAAGGAATATGAAATTTCTTGTCCAGACCAAAATCCATACAAGTTAGACCCCACTTTGCCTCAAAGCTCTGCTCAGACACTCCTCCATGGCCTGTGGACCCAGAGAGGTGACTGGACTTGGCTATGTAGGACAAGCAAGGCCTGCCTTCCTGTCTAACAGCGTTGGTGTTGAGGGACTCACAGAATAGTGGGAGGGCAGAAGGCATCCCCGAGCACCTACCTACTCGCAGGATGGAGAAGAAGAGCATCCAGAACAGACCCAAGAGTGGAGCAAAGATAGCCTGGGAGACCGCGGCCATGTGGATCTGCTCATTCAGATTGGTGGGTATGTAGGAGTAGTACATGTTGTAGCGGTCTGTGAGGTGCTTCAGGCACAGGTAGAGCAGCCCTGGGCGCCAAAGATGGACCCAGTCAGTGGCCACTTTGACAGTCAAGACCTGAGCTACCCCATGGTCCCCACAGGCCCCTGAGACCAGATTCAGTGCTGTGACAGTAGCAAGAGCCAAAGACAGGCTGTGGGAGCCCTGTTGTGCTGATCTCTGGGGCCAGCAGCTTCCCCTGAGCCCCCAGGACCTAGCCTGGCAGCTCAGTGAAAAATCACTCATTCATGCATTCATTCAACAAACGTCCAGTTTCAGCAGCCATCCAACCTCAGTCCCTTGTCCTGCCCCTGCACCGACACCTCCCCACCACAGGGTGTCCACGTCCCTCCCTAGGCAGTGGCATGGTGCTGTGGGACTCCATTCCTCCTCCCAGTCTGAGTGAGACACCCTAGGTGCACTGAGAGCTGACTCACCAAAAGGGACAATGACAGGGCAAGTGATGCTGTACGCCATGACCACGGTGAAGACGTTCATCATCCAGGCATACTCGCGCCCAAACTGGAACTCTATGGCCTGGTTCTAGGGCAGGAGGAGCAGTCACCGGAGGTTGCCCAGCTTGGTGGCTTCTGCAGCTCCTCCTCAGAGCCGCAGCTCAGGCCTGGAGGCAGCCTCCCTTCCATCCGGGAGCCCATAAAGCATGTGCTCAGGGAAGGGCCCACCTCACCTTCCTGATGTGGACTCTCTCTGGCTCCGATCGGGAAAAGAAGAGGCGGGTACTGTACATGAAGAGCGAGCCCAGGCGCATGAGCTCCATGCCTGTGCCAAGCAAAGCTGAGGTGATCACATAGTTGATGAAGAAGGCGCCGTTGTCTGGCAGGAACACACACCTGGGAGAGCGGAAGACAGTGACACGCCGGGGGGCAGGAAACAGGGGAGATGTAGGAAGGGAGAGGGAAAGAGAAAAACAACAGAGGGACTGGGGGTTACATGTGAGAATAAAGTTTCATCCACAGTCACGTGCCACATAATCGGCATGCCAGTCAGCGATGGGCCACATACACGATGGTGTTCCCATAAAACTGTATCCCCTAGTGAGGCTGTAGCCACACGAGTTTGCATATGTACACCCTATTATGTTTGCACAACAACAAAATCACATATTGAGGCAGGACTCAGAGGGTTCCCTTTTATAAAGTGATGCATGACTCGGTGCACATGTGCGCGCGTGAGTGCGCATGCATGTGTGTGTCTTCAACCCAATTTAAGTTAGTAAGCAGCTCTTCTGAGCAGAGCTAGGGATGGTGTGGGTGTGTTGGGAGACATGTGCGTGGCTTAATTGAAAACAAGGGTATCTGACCTCAATCCTGAAGGCCTAAGGCCTTAAATGGGAAAATTTACATTTTATTTTCACTGATCTTTCGTTAAAATTTAGTATTTCTTTCAATTAAGAGTGTGAGCAACTGCTGGGTGGGCTGGCACATACCACCTACTCAGGAGACTGGGAGGCACAAGGATCACAAGAATGAGCCCAACCTGGGCAACTTAGTGAGTCTGTCTCTCAAAATAAAGTGTGTGTGTGTGTGTGTGTGTGAGAGAGAGAGAGAGAGAGACAGACAGACAGACAGACAGACAGAAAGAGAGAGAGAGACAGACAGAGACAGAAAGACAGAGAGAAAGGCAGCTGGGGATGTAGTTCATCATTCCCCGGATTCAATGTCCAGTACTGCCAAAAAGAAAGAAATTTTTAAAAGTAAAAAATGTGGAATGTTTAAAGTATTTTAAAGTTCGGTGACCCAAGCATCTCCATTGCTTTCTGGTATTCCCATTTATACAACTGTTAACTTCCTTAAAAACAGGCAACTGTGGAATTGTAACTTTGTCACCAACTAAAATCACATTATAGTCACTGTGACATCTTACATATGTCATTTGTGCTCATCAGCATTTCAGTGGTGCTTGTCATCATTTAAAAATGATGGCAGGAATGAGACACGCTGCTAAATTACACATGATTAAAGTTCTGTCTACAGACATGTGCCTGACATAGCTGGATAGCTTCCTCTGGGAGTAATTCATTTACCTGACATTCATTCATCTCAGTGTTGTCTTGAGTGCACAAAGCACATGGATTGCAATCACCATGGAAACCAATCACCCTGAAATATAGTTGTCAAAGTATTTTAAAGTTTGGTGACCCAAGCATCTCTGTTGCTTCCTGGTATTCCCATTTATATAACTGTTAACTTGCTTAAAAACAGGCAACTGAGCCCAGGAACACATTTCACAACACCTTTAAAAAACCAGTTTCTTGACGAGGAACCCAAATTATAAATAAAGAGCAATCTAAAAGCTTGATAATAGGAAGTAGGGAGATGGACCTTTCTCAAATGGGAGGGAACCAAGAGATGGGGGAGAAGTGGGAGGGAAGGGAAGGGTATGGAAAAAAGACTAAGGCTGTGTCCTGTCCCCACAAGGAATGTAGTCATCAGGTTCTGCAAACGTGTGCTGGTGATTGTGTTTTGATGCCATCCAAGTTGAATCATGAACTCACAAGCATTTTCTTTCTCACACATGTACAGTATTGAAGGTACCTGCCAAACATGAATGCATTCACTCTAGGGAAACCCTTATTACAGTTGCCGTTTCACTGTGCAGACCTTGGAGAATTCTTGTTCTTGGATTATAAAGCAAGCTATGGAAGCATCATGTCATTTACAACCTATCTTTGAAAACTGGGATTTTCAACACTTGTCACCATAAAAACAAAAAATCAAAATTAGCTTAATGTTAAACATAACCCACACATTGTGTTTCCAAAGATTCTCTTCCCTCCATAATATAATGTCTTATTCCAGTAAAGTCAGCTTTCACATGGATGTCTCTAAAGCAATAAAATGTAACTAATTTGCCTGTACTTAAAATGGCTTTGTTATTGGTACGCTAATACTGTCTCACAACTTTTATTGTAAAAATATTTTGATAACTATATTTCAGTATAATTGGTTTTCTTTGCAATCCCCATATTTTGTGCACATAAATATTGCATTAAGGCTACATGTTAATTAATCAACTTTTTGGGGGGGGTACTGGGAATCGAACTTGGCGCTGTTGCCTGCCAGGCAGGCACTGTGCCACTGAGCTACATCCCTGGCCCCAGACTACATGTAAACCCAGATAAATCTGAATAAGCTCTCTAGGTTGTGCCAGTGTCAGTTCCTGGTGTTTATATTGTACCACATATAGTGGCACAAAATGTTACCGATGGAGAAAACTGGATGAGGGCATGTGGCGCTATGACTTCACAAACATCATTCCAAGAAGGAGCCCCTGGGCTTTACCAAAGGAGTCCCCAGCAAAAGTGAAGGGAGAGTTCAGTGCATTTGTTTACACCTCTGTGAGCATGCAGGGCTTGGACCCGGGAAAGGTGCACAGATGTGCCCCAGTGTGGACACCCAGAAACCCTGGCATACACGTGGGAGTACTCACTGGAACCTGATGGTCGCCTGCTCTAGATAGTAGATGTCAAAGAGCCAGCGCAGAAAGACGTCCAAACTAGGAGCAAGAACAAGGTCAGCCCTTTGGTTGATGAAATGTGAGTCAAGGCCTAGGGTTCGATTCCTCTTTGCCTGGCTTCCTCCTTCAGTCCTCTCTCGCTTAAATCTGAAAGAGCCTAGCTTGAGTCTCCCTGGCCCGCCCACACTGTCCCTCCTCTTTCTTCATGCTGGCCACTTCTGCACCTGACCCTTTGGCCTTCCAGTGCAAGGCCACCTTCCTCAGCAAACCTTTTTCAGCCATTTCTCCTACAGGGCTTTCTCCCTTTTCTGAGTTTCTACTGAATCTTGGCTGTGTCCACGCCCCTCAGACTATCAGCCAGCTCGGGCAGAGTTCACAGCCAATATGGAGTCTGCACACCAGCTGCCTCAGGCTACACCATGACAGGCACAGGACTGTCATTTGAGGGACGGATTTGCAGTAAGCACAAGAAGGCCTATGGAATCTGAAAGAGCATGTTTCAACTCTAGGGCGAGCCTGACTGAGAGATACCTAGAATAGGTAGGACCGAGGTACCTGGTCAGTCCCATGGAGGGCAGAATGACCACCATGAACACGAGAAAGATGTAGCACTTGTGCACTATGATCAGATTCTGACTGGATCTGGAAGGAAATGGAGAGAGGAGGTCATCAGGGCATGAGACAAGGCGGGAAGCAAGCTGGGCCAGGAGAGTGGCTCAGTGGAGCATACCGGTGCCCTCTCCGGGGGGCGCTGCAAGCTGTGCTGCATCTGGGAGCAGCAGGAGAGAACAGCATCATCAGCTAGTGACGGCTGCCCTAGCACAGGATGGGGAGGAAGGGCACACATGTGTCATACACTGGTTATTGCTCTATCAGAGAGACATTATCAGTGATACACGGAATCCCTAAAGAATCTCAGTAATCAGTACAAGCCTTGCTCTTGGCAGGGGAAAGGCCAGTGAGGATTTCTGATAGGACAGCCCTTGTGGCTTACTGCCTGGTAGAATGGTAGGAACTTTTGGTGAAGGAAATGACATTTGAGACCCCTGTGGCCTTCACACCAAAGCAGTGCCATTGCCTGGGATATAGAAAGTACTCTCTACCCTCTTAGCTGCCACCACAGTAGTATCCTGGACATAGAATGAAGTCTCCTGATTATGTAGAGTGTTGGCACTCTGTGGGCTGAATGTGCTGACAGTTTTCATTTACAGCTCCTGTGCTCTGGCCATAGCAGCTTACCTGGCCCTCTGCAAGCAAGTCCTTTTATCTGTGCGCCCTGCCCGGAACTCCTGGTACTGCCTTGCCCATGCCTACAGCTCCAGGCTATCAGTGGATAGCTGGGACCTGAAGGGGCAGCCCAAGAAGGGCTTTCAGTTAGAGCCCCGATCAGTGTCTGCAAGACTAGAGTTCTGGAAACAACCCAGCACTTTCCAAAAACAAAACACCTGCTGGTCTTTGGGGAAATGGGCTCAGGTATCAAAAGAATCCTAGAGCAGTTCTGATCTTTAGGCCAGATGGAGGCCCAAGTGCCAGGCTGGTAGGGGATAGGGACGGGGTGGGGCTGAGGAAAAGAGCAAGACTAGGGGAGAAGGGCTCTAGCTCACCTGGTCCAGTGGGCCTCGAGGAAGGCAGAGAAGAAGACTATCAGAGGCAGGATCACTGTGAAGGCCCAGAGCAGCAGAGAGGGGAAGAACTGGGTCACAACTGGGCTCTGCAGGGGTAGACGGAGGTGCAGGGCAGGAGAGACATCAGTGCCAGAGGCCCCTTCCCCTGGCAGCCTGCCCTGGTTTCTCTCCTACCCCTCCCTCTCCACCTGCAGCTCAGACTGAGCAGGCCTGCTCTGCTCCTGAGGCTATGGAGTGGGCCCGGACTTTCCTGGGTACCTTTCTGGCCAGGAGTCCACCTGGCTGGAGAGAGGAAGAGCCTGGCACCCTAAGGTCATGTGCAGACCCCAAAGGGCGAGGCCTTCTATACCACAGTCACTGGAAAGGCAGCCTGAGCTCTCCCTGGTGACATCACTCTTAACAGCAGAGATAGCTGCTGTCACTCACATGTCACACGGCTGAGGGAGACAGCCCTGACCCTGCACAGGAGAGGGGGTGCAGAAGGGGTGGGGAGAGAGGAATCCCCAGGGATGGCAGTGCCCCCCCAGTGAGGGTATAACCTGGGGCCTATTGTGTGTGTTTTGCTGGAAAGAGAAAGAGGACAATGTGTGGGGCCTGAGGAGCCTTGGAGCTTGTGAGAACAGCACCGAGGCCACAGGACTGGAAGAGGGCCCTCAGGAATGGCTCCTACTCCCGCAGGCTGGGAGTGCAGGTGTCCGGAGGTGAGGGAGGTCGAGACAGATCCAAAGGTCCCTCCTCTCCAAGGGCTCTGCTAGCACTGACCTCACTCTCCCTTACCCTCAACCATATCGGGATAGTTTAGCCCTAGAAAACTTGGGGAGAGCAGAGATGGTCACACCGGCCATGCCCTCTGACCCCCACCTGGCCCTGCATGACCTGATCTAATGGCGCCCTCCAAGCCCATACTGACTGGAGCACCCATCCCCAAACTCCCCCAGGACCTGCCTGCAGCCCTCCACTCTCCCTGTCCTCCTCAGTCCCTGTCCCTAAGATGAGCAGTGACCCACATTCACCCTACTCAGCACACAGGGACCTCTACAGCACTGCCAGGGCTCCACCTCTGCCATGTTGGCCCTACACGGGCTTCCCCATCCCGTCCTCGCCTGGGTTCTTCCTTGATCTCCCTGGGGCCCTGGCCTGAGCAGAGGAGGCACCTGCAGCTTCTCGATGGGGCGGGTGACGTTGTACATGTCGATGGTGTTCATAATGATGGCAGGCGTGGTGAGAAAGAAGAAGAGAAAGAAGAGGAAGGTGTTGATCGCCATAAAGCGGGCCCACCAATTGAAGCGGCGGATGGACAGGTGCTTCCTGAGGAGAGAGGTGCAGTTAGAACTCTGGGTCCAGCCCTTAGCAAAAACGCGTGTGCTCTTCCCTGCACACCAGCTGTGGATCCCAGCTACCCTGGTCTAGTGGGCCCAGACCTTTGTGCCGTAGCCCCAGGCCTTCCCCTCAGTCACCCCATTTGTAAAGGCTTGGAACATATCTCGTGGATGAACAAAAGATGGGTCTGAGTTCTTCCTACAGGAGAGACATTTCCGCCAAGGGCTGGGTGCAGCCCATCCATGCTCAGGGATGAATGTGGGGGTTGCAGAGGCTATGACCTTCTGGAAGTACATGGCACAGCCAGTGGGGGTGTATTTGGGCAACACCAGGCCTCCCTGTGGGGCAATAAGGTGGGGACAGGGAGCCTGTTCTGTTGTCTTTTTGAGCCTCAGAGGACAGCTCAGTGGAGGGGGAGGGGAAGACGAGGCTTACCAAATAATGTCTTTTGGGTGCGGAGCCTGAGTGACCCTCCAGTGGTAGGATTTGACGATGGTGGTCACTGAGGACTGGCTGGGGGACACGCCACAATGGATGTACTTGTAATCCTCCTGGACACTGGAGAGATGGGAGATGGGGAGGAGACAGAGGTCTGGGGGTGGGAGGAAGGCCCTTGAAGGGTCCCAGGGTCCCAGGGCCATTGTGGACAGTTCTGAAGACCCTGAAGTTAAAGGGGACAGTTGAGGGTGCCTGGACTGTCCAGAAGGAGAGCACCATGTTCTCAGACCCTGCCTTCCTGCCATCAGCAGGGGCATCAGAGATGTGCTATTCCTTTGAGGTTGACAGGAAGGTATGAATTTAGCCTCACCTTACTATCAATAGCTTCTGGCTATTGAGTTCTTCCTGTGTGCCTGACACTGTACTCATTGGTGATTAATAGAATCTCAGTTACAGATTCCTAAATTGAGGTACCTTGAGATGCATCTGAAGAGGGTGGTGCAGGTACTGGACCCCTGACTTTGACTGTCTAACTCAGATTCTGCTATAATTAAGCCTCAGGTCTTCTCTACCAAGTGGAGACATCTCAGGAAATGTTAGGTAGCCAAATGGCTTTATATAACACATACATTGAATAGATTATGTACATCCCTTGTCAGTCCTCTGGGAGGTGAACAGAGAAAATATCAGGAACAATACTGCACAGATAAAAACATTTGAGAATATAAAGGACTTGTAAAATTTGTACCCTAAAATCTAGGGTGTTCCTCTATTCTTGTACAGAGTGTGAGGTGGATGGGGGCATAGTGCTGTGCATTATCAGGCTCCCATCAGGACAGGAGGCCCCAACAGTCCTTTGGGGGCTGATTCTGCAGCTCCTATCTATTTAGTCCAGGCTTAAGGATCCCTCTGGAGCATTTCAGATTGGACCTAATTCACTCTTTGTTGAGATGAGGCTCCCAGAGGCTGGGACAGAAGAGGAAGGAGCTGTAGGGCTATGCATTAGGGGGGCCTACAAGAGAAGAGAAGGAAGGGCGAGTAGGGCTTATCTCTCCTGAGCCTCTCACTGTGGCAAGGAGAGGGAATGATGTGCTTGGAATAGGGAGAAATGACTATCACTCTTAGCAAGACCTGCAAGAGAAGCCAAGAGGTCAAAGGCTGCACTGACCACCTCTGTGCCGAAGCAAGGACATGCAGAGTGAGGGCTCAGCACTGGGGCAGATAAACCGTGGGGGACAAGCTGTGCCCTGGCACTGAGGAAACAGGTATGGCTGTGTTCTAGAAAGCAGGATGGTGCTTCCAAGGAGCTCAGGGAGGAGCTAAGAACAGGACGCTGGAGGAAGGCTCTGTCTCCTCTCCTAGGCTGGAATGGGGTCGGAGGGCATGGAGGTAGAGAAGCAGAGGCCCACCCCTGGGGCTGGGAAGGGGCCACAAGCCACCAGCACAGTGCTCACCGCTGCGCCATCCTGGAGTCCTGGAAGGTGACAAAGACCAGGTCGAGACGCTTCAGCTGCACACGGTTGAGCTCGGCGTTGAACTCATCAGTCAGCTGCTCCTCCAGCTCACTGTAATACTGCTCTGCATCTACCTGGGGCAAGAGGTGGCCCTCAGAGCCAGAGGCCAGAGTCCCAGAAGAGCTCTGCTGGATTGGGGACCTTTCCACTCCACAGTATGGAAGGCGGGGCCGGCCTTGAAGCCACCTCTCAGAAAGCCAAAGGCTGACTCTGCCATTCACTCCCTGCCCTTAGATCTGAGGGCAGCCAAGCATAGCGAGGATGGGGTAAGGGGGTGGTTTCGGACTTGGGTAAACCCCACAGAAACAAGAGAATGCACAGCTTTGTCAGAAGGGGGGCAATTCTTTTTCTGGTCTGGTTGGAGTCCAGTCCTGCTCTGAAGTCTACATCCTAAAACCCCTTCTTACCCTCAGGGGTTGGGGGTTAAGGTGGACCTGCTGCCTTCCACCAGCCCTGTTCTATGTCTCTGGGAGTCTGAGGAACACAGGGAGCCAACTGTTTCTTCTGGCCCTGCTGTCCTTGGAGCTGGCCCCGAGAAAGACTTGAGCTCCTGTACAGGCTCAGCAGGAGGTGGGGCCTGGTGGAAAGGGAGGGAGAAGCCTGTGCTCAAGCACTGGGGCAGACTGGAATGGGGCCTGGGGCTCTGGGATATGGGGAAGGGATGGATCCCAGACCGCAGGACTCCCTGCCCTGCCACCCCCACACCCCTGCTGGTTACCTCCTTGAAACAGGTCCAGCACTTGCAGAAGCACAGGCGGGAGCAGGGGTGAATCCTGATCATCACTTTCCCAGTCTTCTTGGCCTTGGCAGTGTAGTAGAGTCGGCCTCGCATGGCATGGCGCCTGTCAGCACAGGCAGTGAGGGAGGATCTTTGGATCAGGGACCAACAGAGCCCTCCCCTTCCCCTTGCACCCTCACCGCTTGTCCCAACAGGCCCCACTGATGCCTCACCTCTGATCGTCCAAGTCGATCAGGTTCCTGACATCATAGCAGAAGTGGACTCTGGTCACAATGCACCCTGGATAGGCCTCGCTGCAGCCAGACACAGATGCTGAGCCCACGGGGCTGGGGGTGTGCTGCCCACCCCTTTCAACGTGACAGCCCATGGAACTGGTGCTGTGGCTGCCTGGGCTGCCTTGGAACTTGCTCCGAAGGCCGAACTGCCTTCAGGGTCTGGACCCCGGTGATCTGAGTGCTGCATCCTTCCTAGATGACTGAGAATGAGGCCTAGGAAGGGTTCTGACCAGTGGGGAACCCAGGAAAGAGCTGCTTGCAGAGAGGCAATAAGCTCAGTGGACAGTGTCCTTCAGGCCAGGAACCTGAGGTCACTGAAGAGGCCTCAAGATGCTGGGCCCTAGACAGCCATAGTTAGAGGCTCCCTGGGCTCAGAAGCTGGAGCCTCACACCCCTGCTATGCAGGAAGTCCCTGAATCCAGAAACCCGCTCCAGCTCCAGCGGCCCCCCCATTCTGAAAAATCCAGTACAGAGTTCAGTCCAGGGAGGGCCACCACCAGGGCTGGCCCTAGCCCCAGTGCCCTGGGCCCGTTCAAACCCACATGAGGTGTGATTATCAGGACAGAGGATGGTTATCAGGTGTGGTTTTCAGGACAGGGGATGCACGCCTTCTCCTGTTGCCTCACTTACTGGAAATGCTTGATGATCAACTCCGGGTCCTCAATGTCTGTGGGCACATAGGTGAGCATCAGTGTCCTTGTGACCTGGGTGGGCAGGGGAGATAGAGAAAGAAAGCTGTGCTTGTCTGCACAGCAACTCCAGTCATTTCTCAGTGGCCCAGACCCCCGGGGAGCAGGCCTTCGCCTGGCCTGACACCTGGGGCCTCCCTGCTGAGCAAGGCCCAAGCCAGCCTCCCTGGCCTTCTTTTCTCCCACCTGAGCCCTGCAGCCCTGGGGCCAGCAAACTGTGCCTTTCCTATTCTCTGTGATCCAGCTGTTGGGCCCTGACACAGACGGCTGTCAAGGGAGGGAAAGCCAGAGGGCGCAGACAGGGCCAGGTGGAGGACCACAGGACACGGCTGAGAGCCGCTGCTCACACCCTTCCTGCAGATGCAGCTCCCACAGGGATTTTGGGTCTCCCTGCCAGTCCAGCCCTTCTAGCATACAGACCCGTGTTGTCAGGGAAATTCTTAACATCAGCCAGCTCAGGGGAGCTGGAGCGAGTGATGCTAAGGTTTGGACCTGGAATGTCTCCCGAAGGCCCATAGTTCAAGCTCGGTGCTACTGAGAACTTGTGGAAACCTTTAAGAGGTGGACCTCATGGGGGACACACTAGGTGCCTGGAGGTGTTTCTCAAAGGGAACAGTGGGATACTGGATCCTTCTCCCCCCCTCTCTTTTTGCTTCTCAGCTGCCATGAGGTGAGCAGCCTCCCCTGCTATGATACCCTGCCTTGCAACAGGCCTAAGCTGTGAGCTAAAATAAACCTTCACTCTTTTTAAGTTGATTGTCTAAGGTATTTTGTTACTGTAATAAAAATCTAACACAGTAAGACTCCAGAGGGAGATGGAGAAGTACTCTAACTTCCTATTTTATTCTCTGGGTAGGAAACATCTTTCTGAGCCATCGCCTTCACATTTACCAAGTTTGGTAAACTGTGCAGCAAGAGATGAGGGTCTTGGCAGAAGCATTTGATGACAATAAGAAAAGCTGAAGTACCTGAGTCTGGACCAGTCAGGAGGGCCCCAGCCTCCATGCCTGCGAGGCTGCAGCAGCTGGGGTGACATTTCAAGGTGGTTTTGCACTCTAGCATCTGTTAAAGTGACTTAGTCCTTTAGGAAGCTCGAAAGTGCAGACCCCACTTCACTAAAGCCATAGCAGACTGAATGCAGAGCCACAAACAAACATCTGCATGGTTTCTCTTCCTGCGGGTCATGGGCCCCGGGGAGGCCCCTGCCCCATACTAAGCCCTGGTCTGGGCAGGTGGCACTGCCACTGTCCACCCACTGTCCCTTGGCCTTCACTTCTGCACGCGATGGGCTGTGACATACCTTAAACATGGGACTCTGCCCAGGGGCTGTTTTCTGGCTTTGGAATTGTGCTCAGCTTATTTCCAGGGCAGGAAGGAAAGAGTCAGGGGCTGGGGATATAGCTCAGTGGAATAAGCACCTGCCTAGCAAGCGCAGGGTCCTGAGTTCGATCCCCAGTATCGCAAAAAAAAAAAAAAAAAAGGAAGGAAAGAGTCAAAGTCCCCAAGCACAGCTCTCAACCAATGGACAGGAAGTTTGGGGAAATACCCTTAACGCTCCCCTCTGGCCTGGGAGCATTCCAGAGTGTGCATTCTACATCAGTTCCTGGAGTCCCCAGAGTCTGCTCCAGCGGCCACCCTGCTCAGCTGCCCAGCAACACGCCCTTTTGTACTGGTTGCTTTCTCTTCTCCACACTCCCACTCCCCACTGGCCTTTCCTGAGACCTCTCCCAAATACATGGGTGCCGCTCAAGCCCTGGCCTCAGGGTTGGCTTGAGATGACCAGGGGTCCCCCAGATCCTCACGGTAGGGATATGCCAGGGGCAGAACAAGGACGAGACTGCAGAAAGGATGAGACATAGCTGGCAGCAGCTCTTCACTAACCAGGGTGAAGTTTCAATGACACAACAACCGGGGAGGGAGGTAGAATGCAGGGGTGCGAGCAGATGACAATGCAGGGGCTAAGAGGAGGGGCCTGCCCCCGCCCCCGTGCACGTGAGACCTCCCGGGGTGCAGGGCTGGGGCCTCTCTGAGGCTGGGGCGATGGACCAGCTGGGGAGGGGGCTCTTCATGCACTCACCTTTCGGCTCTTTTTGGGTACAAACCCCAAGCAGTGATGGGCCATGAGGATGAAGTTGGTGAGGAAGTACAGGAATGCGAAGAGGCTGTGCACCCACAGGAGCTTACTCCTGCCAGAGCAGAGCAGAGGCTGTTGGTGCCGTGGGCTTCCAGAGGCCACGGGGGTGACCTGGGACCCCTCCACCACACGGTGTCCCTGGAATCTCCTCCTCCCACATAGTCTCCTCGGGCCTCCTCCTCTGCCACCAGTGTCCCCAGGCCACCCTCTTAGAGACCCACCTCTCAGGCATCCTGGCGGGGGTGGGAGTGGTGTGCAGAGGGTCTGGCCCCCACTAATGACTAATATTTATTGCGTGCTTACTGCAAACCAGATCCAGGATGGAAGTAAATTCTTTTCCTTTCTTTGAATGAATGCTTTCTTTCCTTTCTTTCTTCTCTCCCTCTCTTTTCATTTCTCTTTTATACTGAGAATTGAATCCAAGGCCTTTTGTACCCAGTCCCTTTATTTTTATTTTTGTTTTTATTTTTCGAGACAAGGTCTCACTAAATTGCTAAGTTGCCCAGGGTGGGTTCACACTTGCAGTTCTGCCTCAACCTCTCAGAGTGCTGGGACTCCAGGCATGTGCCCCTCTACTTCGCTGGGACTCAGTTCTTCAGGCCTTTTTCTCACTAGACATCAAGAGCCATGCAGGGTAGTTCTGTGATTATCTTCAACTTACCCATAAGGAAAGGAGGGCCAGAGCGGCAGGTGACCTGCCCCAGCTCATTCATAGGAGTGACAGTGCTAGAAGGGGGACCCAGAGCTGCTGAGGCACCCAGCTGCTTCACCCCCCAACTGCCGAGAAGGCCAAGGGAGGAGGACTAGGTCCCGCGCAGGCACGGGGGAGAGGAGCCAGGGGGCGCCTGAGCTAAGCTGCTCCCCCTGCTTACAGTCCATGAGATGTTGTCCTGGGGTCTCTGGCCAGAATGACTGTCAGGAAGTGGGGCCCACCCTATAGCATGCGGCATGAGGAGAAGAGGGCTGCTTTGCTTCAAGACACCTCTGCTCCCTGTCCCAGTGCCTGGCCTTCACATGCCTCACCCTAGCTAGCAAGATGCCTGGCAGCAGTTTGCAGAGGGCCAAGTGTCCATGGTCGCCAGGGAACTTCCCAACCCTTGGCTGGTATGGAGTCACGCACACGGAGCTCTTTACAGCTCCTTCAGAGTTCACTTGTTGAGAAGGCGCCAGCACCTCGGAATGCCTAACTTAGGGAAGAGGCCAGGAGCTCTGTCCTGGGTGGCAGCACTGGGGGAAGAGCGCTCCAAGGGAAGGGAGAGGATGCCGTACCCCTCTGTGATTTGAGAGTTTGGGCTAAGCAGTCTGCTGGCAGGGTGAGGGGTGGCTGGGCAGGAGCCCACAAATCCCACCCACACCTGCGGGAACCACCTGCAGCTTCATCAGAGGGCACCAAGGCTGGGCACAACTCCTTGTGGGCCCCAACATGGATGACTGGGCTGTATTTGACCTAGGGCAGGTAGACCTGGCCACCAGTCAGGCCAGCTGGTGTTGAAATACACAGGTTGCTGGGCTGTGAGACGGATGGGCAGGACTGAAGCTCAGAGGTGAAGGGCATGTTGCCCCAGGTCCAGGGCTAGTGGCTGGCAAAAGTGGGGCATGAACCCGTCACACAATTCCTCCTGAACTCTCTGCTGTAGGAATAGGAGCGGAGGGGGCAGAGGGGAGTGGGAGGTCCACAAGTCACTCAATGACACAAGGACTGACTTGAACCCATGCTGGCCTGACAGATAACTCCCTGAAGCTATCCTTGGTACAGGGTCTCTTTTAGAAGCTGTATATACTAAAGAATTGGCCCATTTCTCCAGTCTTCAGGAGTGGCCAATCCCCATGACAGATGGGGAGACAGAGGCACTAAGAGTCCTTTCCACCAAAAAAAAAAAAAAAAGCAGCAATTTCTAGCATGCACTCAGGACCCAGACTCCCAAGGAGACCAGGCCTCTCATCGGCACACACTGGACCTTCTTTCCCCACCAACGTCCAGCCAGTAGAACGGGAGGTAAGAAGGTCAGGTACCTACTCTGTGGAGACATTGACGATGGTGGTCCGGCCAAAGTGGCTATTCCTGTCTGCAAGAGAAGAAAGGTGCAACTGTGACAGGCTCTTGGTTGCTGGGGGTGGGGGCGGGGAGGCACAGAACTGAAGGCTCCTGAATAAACAGATGCCCAGGGTCTAAAGATGCTTGCTACAAGCTGCTCTTCCTTCAGGCTTCCCAGAACTTGTTCCCAGATTCCAACATCCTCCTCCTCCTGGTGCTGCTGACTGGGCTCTCGGGCATAAAGGGAGCCCACGCATTCACAGGGTACCCCAGGGCAGATGCGCTTGGTGGACACGCGGTACACCCTGGCTGGATGGACTGGCTGTCTGGCCATGGGTAGGAAGATCAGACTAGCGACACCAGTAACCATCACAGCAAGAACCCAGAGCTCCAGAAAGTGGGACATTGCCTCATTCAAACAGAGTATGTCCTTTGGGCTAAGGACATTATGTTGTTGCTGACATCTCCAGGTTTTGTGACATGTGTCTACAACCCTGCATCACACCATCATGGCTCACACACTAGCTCCTGGGACAAGAATCTGGAAGGACAGGAGTTAGAAGTTATTAACCCTGGTAGTGGAATTGGGTGGCCCCGATGATGTACTACACTGAATTCAGTAAGGTCCACAACAGGCTGGGGAGGAATAGGCAGAAACCTGAGGAATCTAGAGCTGTTGCCACCTGCGCAGTGAAGGTGCTAATGCCCACTGTGCAGTTGTTTAGCCCTCCTGCAGCTGTCCATCCTGTAATTCTAGGCGGAATACTGCTGCTGGCCTGTGAGCTTTGTGTGTCAGGCACTGTGCTAGGCACCAGTCATTACCTCCTAGTGCCCCAGACAGCGAGGAAACTGAGGCTTGGAGAAGCTGACTTGCCCAATGTAGTTAATTAATTTGTTAGCTTGGGCAAAGATATTTTCTGGGGAGCAGATGTGGGAAAAACGATGCAGCCAATGTTTTACTAACTTCAAAGCCAAACCCTCACTCACAGTGCTGTTTTGTTCACAGGATGCACCTGTCACAATGAGTTGGGTACAAGTCCTAGGAGACTAATTTTGTGCTTACAGTGCTATGCCCATTGGCTGGGTGCTGGGAGAAGTAGACCCCATGAACACCTGGCCGGGTGCAGGGTGGGGGCACGAGTAAAGACTTAGTTCTAAACTGAAATGATGCAATGTGGCTGCCACGCGCCAGGCTCGGGTTAAACAAACATGGTGTCATCTCCAGCCTCCGGGTGAGGGACCTGAAGCATGGATTATCTAGGTCACTCGACAGCTACTGTCCAGTGGAGGGGTTAAAATCCAGGTTTCCTGACCCCTACGGCCCAAGTTCTGCCCCACCTATCAGGCTAGCTCTTGGGTCTGCTAGTCCCTGCCTACCCAGGACAGTTCCAGTGTAGTTGATGGGCAAAATGATGCCCAAGGAAGGGATGCAGAGGATGAGGATGTAGATGATGAAGTGATACTGGAACGTGAGGTAGATGCGTGCGTCATCTCCACACTTGTTAATCAGATCCTGGTTCCTGGAAGAGACACAAACAAGCACAGTCCTCAGGAGCCGGCACGGCCACTGCTGGGCTTGGGGTAGAGGAGACAGGAGGAGGGTGACTGCCCCACCCCTAAGGCGGACTGATTGACTGGAAACCCTGCCCTTCCTCTCAAGGCCCCCAAGCTTGCATGTCAGCAAGCTTCACAGATACATGGAAAAGAGGCCACGTTCTCTGTGCACAGAGGGGAATCAGATGCGCTCTCAAACTGGGCCTCGGTCACCCTTTCATTACTTCCGCTAATACTCTGAGTACTTCCTAGGGAGCGGGCCCTGGGCAGAGCACTACTGATATGGAGATGCACGTTCAAAAGTAATTTATTATAATCCCTTAAATTAAAATGACCAGGATACTTCTTGTTCACCTCTCCCCGAAACCTTGACTTCCGTGATATGCCCATCATATCAGTCCTGTCAAAACTCCTCCCACCCGTCGAGACCCAGCTCCACACTGCATTTTCCCTGAATGCCCCGGTTGGAATTCATTCTCCTTTTTCCTGTGTGTCCTTTGTATAGCAAATTGTAGCTCCCTCATTATGAATGGTACGGAGAGAGCCTTACTGGCCTTTGTTTCTCCAAGAAGCAAAAGCACAGGCCTGCTCAGGACCCCAGTCACGTGGCCTCCAAGAAGCAGTGGGGCTGGACCCTAAAGCAGGTATCACCAGCAAGAGGGGCCTGAAGGACGGGTAGGGCAGGGGAGGTAAGAGACTGGGATTGCACAGGTCCCCAAGCACAGCAGGAGGCGTGTGAGTGCGTGCATGCGTGCGTGCGTGCGTGCGTGTGAGCTTGCACTGGTGATGAGTGTGCATGCATGTACAGGCAGTGAAGACGGAGACTCCTGCTAATGCTCAGCTCAGGCTCCTGGCCGGTGTTAGGAAGTAGGAGGAGGCTGCGTGTGGAGGCCTTTGTCCTTGCTGAGTGCAGCTTCCCACCACACAAAGCCTGAAGGTGAGGTGGGCAGAGACCATTCCTTTGACACCCAGATGCCGAGAGAAAGTCCATCTTCTGCCCCACTCGCTTGCTTCCTCATGATAGATATGATGCGTGATGCACACGGCGTGCACACAGGCAAACAGCCCCAGCAAGGACTTCTTTCCTGGTGTGCAGTTCACAGACTCAGTTTATACGCATGAGTGCCACGGTTCGGCTGTTACAGTGCTCCTTCCCCACACACAGTGGCGGGGAGGGCTGTGAGATGGGCTATGTCTACTTCCCATTCGCCAGCTGGAGCTCAGGGAAGCACTGTCTGCCTGCATGGGTGAGGCAGGAGGTGGGGTGGGGTACAGGGCTCTGGGCTGGCATCCCAGCGGGGCCTGGTCCTTCTCACAAGAGACTGCATCCCCCACAACCGCACTGTCGCAGGCTCACAGAGCACAGCACTTACTTCATGGTTAAGCTGTTGAGGAGCCAAGAACAGAAGCCCTGCGGAGAGAGGAGAGTCATTGTGAGAGCAGCCACCGCGCCCAGCTCTGGAGACCCACAGTTCAGGGGCGCAGGCAGCTGTGGCAGTGTGCGGGGGGAGGCTGAGGCTCAGCGTGGAGTCAGGGGAGATCTCCCCAGAAGCGAGTGGATACCCTTGCCATCCCGATACAGGAAATGGGGTGGGAAGGTGGGGCTCGCTCTGCTCGCCTCTGCCACTCCCTGCAGGGAGGAAGAGCCACAGGTTCCCCACAGCCAGATCTGCTGGTGAGACTGAATGACAGCAGTCAACTCCCTGGGCCTCTCTCAGCCCTCCTCCTCCTCCTCCTCACCCCTGTCCTGACTGGCGCGGGCTTCTGTGTTGAGACCCAGGCCCTACTGAGGTCCCCACCAGGCACAGAGGCCATCTTCCAGCACTTCCTGTACTAGCTGGATTTCTATCCTCTGCACTGTGCCATCATTTCTTCTTAGATCTTTAAAAATAAAA
Organism: Dinomys branickii; assembly: GCA_004027595.1. Classification (NCBI taxonomy): domain Eukaryota; kingdom Metazoa; phylum Chordata; class Mammalia; order Rodentia; family Dinomyidae; genus Dinomys; species Dinomys branickii. The sequence goes on along the minus strand of PVLD010000264.1, from coordinate 290,951 downwards.
TAATGTTTTTGTCACTGCAGAGAAAGAAGGCAGACCACAGCTTGTGTCTGAAAGTGAGGCCGGGTTCCACCTGGAGGTGTCGCCCTGCCCGCCCCACTGGGCCTCCCACAGACCAGTAAATTGGCATCACACTTGGGGCGGGGCAGAGCCTGGCCAGCAGAGGTGACAATGGAAGGAATATGGTTCTGCCTACTCATCTGCTGCTACAAATGAGTAGCAGAGGCCAATTACACGAGAGCCGGGACTGGGGACTGGAACACAGCGCTGAGCACGTGGTCGTGCAGATGCGGGCTTAGGAGAGACAGGGCTCAAGGTGTTCAAGAAAAGGGATGTTTTTTTGCCTGTGTTCATAACGGAAATGTGGATCAGGCCAGTTGACAAGTCTCCCAGGGAATCAGTGCCTCAGCTGAAATCTGCACCCAGTGTGGGGATGACTCAGAGGTGGGCGCTGGGGAAGTGGGGAGCGAGAAAAGCCTGGGAGAGGCCCTGTGGCGGGTAGGAGGTGGCGCTGTTGAGGATTCCAGGGTGACCCATGTGGCCGGGTGTGGAGGAGTTGAATGGAGTGCAGCAGACTGGACAGGGGATAGGAGGGCCAAGCACCAGGCCACGGCGGGGCATGTGCAGTTTGTTGCAGGGGCATTGGGAAGACACGGAAGGCTTACACGGGGAATCTGTGTCCCCACTTATGGACGGCTCTGGATGCAAATGGGTGGGGTAGGGGCCAGAGGCGCTGCCGGGATGAGTTAGAGCTGCTTCCGTCATCAAAGCGAGATTGACGGAGGCTGGAAGAGGGACCGGTGGGTGGGATGGGGGGCCACAAGCAGCCTGGAGCTCTGCTGCAGTGAGACGGGTGAACGCCACACTCAGGGGCTGGGGAATGAGTGCGAGGTGAGGAAGTGGGGACCGCAAAGCACAGACACGTCAGGCCAGCTGTCGGGGGTGAGGGCAGTGTGGGCGCCGGGACGGGGCACCAGAAGTACTCTTCCCTTCCCGTCCTTACATTCCAGTCCCCACACAAACGCCATCTGCTGTCCAAGGCCACCCCCATCGCTGCCTAGGATGCAGCGCACTGTTCAGAGCCTCCTTGCCCTGTTTGTTTTTCAGCACACACTCAGTGCCACCCCAAACGGATTGGTCTGGTCATCCCCGTGAGGGAGGAAGAAAGCACAAGGCAGGGCCTGGCCCGCTGCGCTCGCCGCCTGTCCCCCGTTCCCAGGGCTGCCACGCAGCAGGCGCTCCAGCCATGTCTGGGTAGAGCACCTGGAGCTCACAGGGAGAAGGAAGCAGAGGGGGCTCTGCGGGAGGCCTGAAGGCCAGAGTCTCCCACCTGCAATCGAGGTGAGTCCTTGGCCCGAGGGGGGGATGGGGAACAGGGCAGCCTGGGAACTGTTGGAAGGGTTGGGAGATTTGAGAAAAATTCATTTAAAAAATCTAAGATAATTATTTCAGACTCACATGGCATCCCAGGAGGTGGGCATGGTTAACGTCTCCACCTCTCAGGTGGGGAAACAAACTGCCTGAGGCTGAGGAATGTGCCCAAGGCCCCAGTGCCAGACATGGCAGAGCCTGGCTGACTACAAGCCTCTGCCCAAACTCTGTTCTGTCCTGTGCCCACCACGACTGCCTGCCCAGGATCAGGGTTCCCCAGGGCCCCAGCCACTCCCAGCACTCACCTTATCTCTGCGTTCCATCTCCAGAGAGATCTCCGAGGGAGAAGACTTCTCGCTCTGCTCCCCATAGATCAGTGAGGTCAGGCTGCCAGCCAGGAAGGGTGGCAGGGGACAGAAAAGGAGAGACAGGGCTTCAGATGCCTTTGCTGCTCCCCCCACATTCCCTGGGCTAAAGACTGGGGGTGGCTACTGCCCACGGCCTCAGCTGCTTTGCTGGACGTGCAGCTCATGGCACAGATGGCATCGCCTCTGCTGCCAAGTGTCACTGCATCTTTGGAGTCCAGTCTCTGAGACCCAAGAAAAATGTGGTCTCATGCCCGGGGATGGCTGCCTGCCAAATGCCCTTCCTGCAGGGAGGGCAGCTCAGGGCAGGAGTGGGTGCCGGGGCCCACCTGCTAGACACACACTCGCGGCAGCTTGGGCACGGGCACAGCCACACCCTGCCCCGGCTCCACCCGGCCCTGCCTCCCTCACCTGTCGTTGTGGATCAGCAGGCCCAGGCGCCCATAGTCCCAGGCAGCTTTCCGGAGGAAGGAGTAAACCAAAAGGACAAACTGCAAGCCAGAGAAAGCGACATGGATCAGGAAGTTCCCTGGTGCCTTCTCCTAGGTCACCCCTGCCTGTCTACGAGGAGACCCCAGGAAGTCCCTGAAGTCCCCAGGGTGCTCCCCGCCACACGGTGATGTCTGGGAGGGTGCATCCCTTTGACGCTGCATTCCCAGCCCCAGCAGCTTCCCGGCACAGAGCGGGCACTCAGAGCTTGCCGAGTGAGGGAGCTGATGTCATGTGGTGATGAGAGAAGGTCTTTGGGAAGCACCACAGGGGAAATGAAGAGACCCCAAGGGTACTGGCCAGGTGGACTTTTGGGCAATAGTACATGGGCCCTCCCAGGTAGGACTGGCATTCAGGCCATTGGCGTCACTGTAGCCACTGCAGCCCCCAGCATCTCTCGGGGCAGTTCAGCAGCCCACCCCGGCCGAGCCCTTACGTGTCCCTGCAGCACCCGGCACTCACCACCCACAGGACGATGTTGAGGAACAGCACGGTGGGGATGCCCCCGAAGGGCTGACCCTGGAGGACGGTGTTCCGGTTCTGGAAGCACTCGTCCACCGTGATGTTGAGTACCTTGGAGTCCGAGCTCTGGCTCCCCGGTGAGGCGGACATCCTGAGAGCCTCCCTAGTGGGCAGAGGGGTCTCCAAGTCAGGGTGAGGGCCGCTCCTCACTCTGCAGAACACAAAAGGCTGCTGGGGCACCGCAGGGTGAGCCTTGAGTGCATCCACCAGGCGGGGCTGGGGCACATCGGACCTAGGGCCAGGGCCGGGCTCGGAGCTACCTTCAGAGGCAGGAGGGTCAGCCAGTAAGATGGCACTGTGAGACAATGGCTGTCTCACACTCAGGACGGTGGTGATGGACAGCTCAGGTTCCCTGGGAGAATTCTTATTTTATACAATTTGATCCCTTTTTAAAAGAGTTGCAGGTGAGGGGCTATAGCTCAGAGGCACAGTGCCTGCCTGGCAAGTGCAAGGCCCCGAGTTTGATTCCTGGTACCAAAAAAAAAAAAAAGAGTTGCAAAATGCACATTCAGATGGGTCTTCCTATTGCTCTCCTATGGAATTTCTCTTTTGTATAAATTAACAGATCTCACAAAAAGGGACCAGCTCTGGTTGGAAGGCAGAGCCACTCTGTTCACACAACACCCATGCAAACAGGGCTCCCTGGTGATCACTTCTGTGTTCTTCAGCTCTCTGGGAAAAGCAAGAGTCCCTGAGGATGCAGAGTGCCCGCCACTGAACAGTGGCTCAGTAAATGGCCCTGCAGCCAGGCGGACCAGCACCTGTCCTGGGACCTGAGCCCATTCGGTGAGGCTGAGCATCCTGGTGAGACTCAGGTGCACAGCCACGGTCATGGGCATCAGTGCTTTTCAAGCGTGGATAAGAGAGGAAAGAGTAGGTGAAAACTGAAGGCTCCTTGAATGGACCTGCAAGGTCGCTGTGAACTCCCAGGAGCCCTCACCTTGGCTGCAGACCTTGAATTCCCCTAATCTCTTCACTCGCATTCCAGAGAAGTAGGCTCATTCACTCATTCAGACATGTGGTGAGCACCGGCTTTGTGCCAGACTGGTGCTGACGGCACACCCGCAAGCCCTCCCTCATGGGACTGCAGCAGACAGCAGTGGGCAGCAGCATGCAGGGAGGAGGTGAGGTCAGAGCTGTGAAGATGACGCCCACTGAAGGCCTCACTAAGAAGGCGACACTGAGCAGGCAGAGAAGGCGCAAACCCTGAGGGCACGTGGAAGCCTGCCCCAAGCAGAGTCGAGGTCCCCGTGCCAGTGGCCCAGCGTGGAAGGTGGGAGAGTGAACAGTCCCCAAGGCAACACAGCAGGAGGAGAGTGTGGTGATAGGTCTGAACCAGAGAGGGCATGAAATGATTTCGTCTTAAAGGGGTCACTTTGCAGTAATAATAACAGCTATAATAATAAAAACGGGGAAAGAGGACCTAGAGGCCGAGGGAGGGTGGTGGTGGGGAGCAGAAGGGGAACAAACAGAATGAAGATACGCTAAGTACCTGCTCTGGCTCTCTAAAGTGAATGTAGACTTCCTGTACTGCAAATGCGTACTACTAAAATAAAGTTTTTAAAAAGGGATCACTTCGATTGAGACTAGAGGGGTGAGGGGAGGGCCCGGCAAGCAGAGAGTAGAAAGTGCTGTCAGATGCCCGCAGATACACTGGCAGCGGGACTGGGCTGGCAGCAGTGCAGAAGAGGGAGTGGCTGGGCCCTGGACATGGGGCCAACAAGCTCCGCTAACAGACCAGCTGGGGAAAGTGCAACTGGGAGAGGGCTCCTGTCATTAGACGGGAAAGACAGGAGCACGGAGGAACAAGGGGCTCAGGCAGGCACGTGAGGAGGAGGCGGATGGGGCAGCGGCTGGACAGGGAACGCGCAGCTCGGGAGGGTGACCAGGACATTTGTGTGACATTTGCGGTACAGGAAGTCTACATTCACTCTGCCTGCTCAGTGTCCGACCAGGACATTTGTGTAAGACAAAAGCCTCCAGAACACAGGTCTCCGAGGCAAAGGACCAGAGCGCTGGAGGAGGATGGTCTGGGGAGGAGGAGAGGGGCTCGGGGTGGGAGCCAGTGGCCAGGGAGCAGTGGATGACAGCAGAGAGGGTGGAACGTCCACTCCAAGCCAGGAGCTGAAGCTGGGGGAGAAGAGCCTGGAAGTGGCACAGAGGAGAAGAAAGACTCTCTGCATCCCCAGGGGAGACAGGGGCCCTGGGGAGACAGTCTCCAGGGCAGGCCTAGGGAAGTCTCCCATTCCAGCTCCCAGTAGAAGACACCGGCTCAAGAGCTGGCATCATGGGCTCTGAGTCGTTGGATCCCAGCTCTCACTCACTGGCCAGGCGACCTTGCGCCAGGCATTTAAGGTCTCCATGACTCACTCCACTCATCTGTCAAAAAGGGGGTGACAGCCATTGATGCCCACTTCCCAGGGCTGAGTGACAGAGTTAAGACTTGTCAGTCACATAGAACAATGCCTGGAGCATAGGAAGCAGCGCAGAACACCCATACATGGAGAAAGGGGCGTGGGGTCCCTGGGGATGCGGCACAGTTGCTCTCTGGAGTTAAGGGGCTGGGCAGCGGGGATGGAGAAGGCATGAAGATAAGAGAGAACAGGGAAGACGAGTGGCCCTTGGGATCACTCACAGCACAGGGATAAAGAGTATAAAGAGACTGGTCCCAAAGGAAGAACAGAACTTCTCACATTCCTACCATGAGATTAGTGTCTAACAGGACAGGGAGTCTCTTGCGTACCTTTTTAAGTTGCCCTGATTTTTGCTTCCCTCTTGTTCTGCTAGGCTGCCCAGGCTTTCTCTATCTCTACCCCAGGTCGCTGATGAGCTGACTCACCAATATGTTTGACTGAACTTAGTGCACCTGAACAGGAAGCCTGCCAGAGGGAGCACCACAGTACTGTTACCAGTGATGGTGCTGGTGGTTCTTTCTAGGTTGGGTGGAGCAGGCAGCTGAGGTCAGCTACGGTAGGAAGTTACAGTTCTGCTGGTGCCCACGAGGGAGCGCTCGAACCACAGCAAGTGGTGATGGAAGGTGTGGGGAGGGGAAGCTTCAGGTCTAAAGGCCCGCGAAGACTTCTTACCAGAGTCTGACTTCCAGAGAAGGCCAAGTCAGGCCTGGAGGCTCCACTCAGCTACAGGACAGCTGTGAAAGAACAAAGGCAGTGGAGAGATAACAGACTTAGGGGTCCAGGACGCCCTGTCTGGAAGCCTCATCAGAGCTCCTCGCCCCTGTTTAGGCTCCTCCGGTGCACACCCTTTATCGTGCATGTGAGTGTGCATATGCGTGTGTGTCGCAGTTTCTCCCAGTCTGCTGCTCATCTTTTCTTTTTCTTGATGGTGTCTTTTGAAGAACAAGCACTGAATTTTATGGGGTGCCCCCCGAGCGGAGACGTGAAGGTGCAGGGGAGCACCACGCAGCGGCAAGTGTGGGCAGAGGGAGCCGTACTGACAAAGACCCACACTGAGCACAGCATTTGGGGAACATGAAATGAACAGTCATGCCTGGAGAGCAGGATGGATCGCTGCTCCTCCCACCCCTTCGACCCAACAGGAACTCCGCAGGGAGCTCGCATCTTCGGGGTTTGGGGAGAGGGTTGCTATTGGCCCAGGCTACCGTGCTGCCTGGGAGGCCCAGGCTCTAAGACCACTCAGCAGGTTACCTGGTGCAGGGTTTCTGCCTAACCTGACTGCTGGCCCGCAGGGCAGAGGAGGGGAGGAGAGCAGAGGCCCCACCCCTCCCACCTCACCACCCTGCAGGGCAGAGGAGGGGAGGAGAGCAGAGGCCCCACCCCTCCCACCTCACCACCCTGCAGGGCAGAGGAGGGGAGGACAGCAGAGGCCCCACCCCTCCCACCTCACCACCCTGCAGGGCAGAGGAGGGGAGGACAGCAGAGGCCCCATCCCTCCCACCTCACCACCCTGCAGGGCAGAGGAGGGGAGGACAGCAGAGGCCCCACCCCTCCCACCTCACCACCCTCCTCAGCAGTCTCAGGCAACAGGCAGACAGTAAAGAGGGGGGCTGTTGCCATGGAAACTCAGAGCAGCTTCTTTCTACACTTTGAGAGCTGCTTTCTGAATGGAAAGCTAGCTGTTTTCGGCAGGGAGCGGTGCTGGGGATGGAACCTAGCTCTCTGTACGTAGTAGGAAAGTGCTCTACGAATGAGTTACATTCCTAGCCCTTCCTGCTTTAAACAGGGTCTTGCTAAGCCGCTCAGAGTGGCCTAGCACTTGTAATCCTCCTGCCTCAGCCACCCAAGCAGCTGGATTATAGGTGTGTGCCTGTAGGTAGCTCTTGGTGTGAAGGAGGGAGGCGGAAGCCCAGAAATTGGCTCTCTGGAGACATAAGCATGAGCACTGGAAAAGATGAAGTTTGAAACTTGAAGGGGCTTACAGAAAACTACGGAAGGGCCACCGCCCTGGCCCAGAGCAGCGGGCAGCAGGAAATGTGCCTCTGTGGGCATCTACTTCATAGCAGAGGACAAGGAGGCTGTGGGGTAGTGAGGAGAAGGAGCTGTCTCAAGTCAGAGCCACCTCAGCTAGCTGTGTGACCATGGGGAGTGACTTTACCCCTCTCAGCCCTAGATCCCAAGCACTGGCTCATAGGGCTATTGTGAAAATAGAGTCAGACCACTCACACAAAGCCCTTGGCCCAAGGCTCGGGAAATACCTAAGTGTCCAGTATTCCCCAGTGCCACCATCACCGCCATCAGCTCATTTGTGAAATGGTGGTACGGGGCCCAGACTGGACGGCCCCTGGTGCCTTCCTCCGATACTCTGGGGCGGGGAAGAGGAGAGACGTGGGGGTAGGAAAGACTGTCCCCTGCCCCTCACACTGCAGCCCCCAGGCAGTCATTGCCTCTGTTCTTTCTGTGCATAAGAAACAAATGTGAGTCTTGCTTCTGGGCCAAGGAGCAGCGGAGAGATGGTATGTGTGCCAGGTTGGCAGCCAGGCACTGTGGCACGTGCCTGTGATCCCAGCACCTTTGCAGGCTGAGGGAGAGGGGCCAAAAGCTGGAGTCCAGACTGGGCAACTCAGTGACTCAGCAAGACCCTGTCTTATAAATAAACAAATAGCTAAGATGTACCGAGTACCTGTGAGGGACTAACGGACTTCCGTGTATGCACTGTCCCTTTACTCCTCACATGTACCCCAGGGTACCAGAAGCATCCCTTAATGAAGGAAGAAATTAAGGCACAGAGAAGTTAAACAGCTTGGGCATGGTCATGGTGCAGAGTTGGCCCACAGACCCAGGGAGTTTCAGAACCTGCAGCCTCTATCTCCTAGGCCTTCTGAGCCTCTGCGGGGCTGGCAGTGCCGGGCAAAGCAGAGGACAGGGGCGACCTTGAATGAGCCCTAGTCCAGGGATAAAGTCCTCCTGGCCTTTCAGAGTGATGCACTGGAAGTGGGGATAGGGCCAGGGGTGCTGGCTGCATCTCCCAGCACTGCCCAGGGCCCAGTCAGCGCCACCACCTTCAGGAGTTCCCGGGAACTGGCGCATAAGCCTGCCTTTTGGTTCAGATGAGAAGATTATTATAATCACAGGCCTTGTCCCAGGAGAAAATGTTGCAGGTTGGAGCCACCCCCCTTTCTCCCCAATCTTGTCCCCCATCACACACAAGGCCATAGCTCCTGCCTCGCCCCCACCTCATCTGGCCTGCTTCGTCTCTTCAATAATGCATCATCACCTTTCTGTTAACAACAGGAAAGATCACCTCCCTTGGTTCTGCACTTAGGCAGACAGACTGGAGCTCCTGGCACAGGCACCCCTCAGCCCTGTCCTCTTCTTGGTTTGCTCTTCCTCCCCCTCACACCTTTCCAGGAAGTCAGCTCGGACTTCGCTTCACCCTCACTGCTAAGGGGCTAGTACTTGCGGGGCGAGCAGGGGCTGTTAGTAGGATGAGGGGTTCCGGTTCACGGCCTTCCACACCAGCCTGGCCGGCCGACCTTGAATCTCCCCCTAAGTAGCAGTGAGCCCTTCTTCGCTCCAACATATCCTTGTTCTCGTGAGACCTTCACGGCCAAGCATGGTTTCTCAGCTTTACACGTGAAGACACTGACTACGCCAGGCTGACGCCTGCCTGAGGCTGGTGGGATGAGGGCTTGGTTTTTCTGACCCCTATTCAGCGTCTCAGTGACGTCTCACAGAAGTGCACAGTCTGCTGGAGGCGCTGAGTGAAAGATCCAGATACTCATGTCCCACCTCCCCGTGTTAAGAGCGAGAGACTCTGTAGTCAGTTCTTGGGTTCAGCCAAGAGAGAGGACCATCCCCTTAAACTTCCTTATCTGTGTCTAAATAAGGAGTTTTGGAAGAGCCCCAAAGTTTCCTGACTCTGCCTAAACAAGGAGAGAGGGTGGGGAGATTCAGGGGTAAATGGATAGGCCGGTGCCTCACAAGTCACGTTGCAGTGGCCCCTCTCTTGAGACCGCTCCTGTCCACCTCCCTTCCCATTCCTGAGGGCACTGGGTCCGTGGGGAGGTGGCTCACACTCTTCTTCACGAGGAGCTCTGAGTGCTGGCATTTCCCCAGTTATCTCAGAGACCTGACCACGCCACTTCTGTGTGGGACACCAGGCCTGCCCGCTGTTCCACTGCCTGCCACATGTCTCAGAGTTGATTTCCTTCCCTTACAGAGCTTGAGCAGCTTCCTCTGAGCTCAGCTAGAGCCTTGGTCTCATTAGCACTTACAGCCTAGCTCACGTATCTCACTCCCTGGAGCCTTCCTGCAGATGCTGGGCCTGGTCTACACCTTGTCCTCACCCTCTTTACAGTTGGCCTTTCTTACCAACGCCTGGCATAATCCTCTCACTTTCCTACACACACGAGCAGGCAGTTCCTCACCAAATCTATGGAATCTTGCATAGCAGGACCATGGTTTTTTCTTCTGCATTCCATGGCTCTCCCCGCATGACCAGCATGTAGAAGGTCTTAGTGAAAGACAGATGGTCCTTTATCCAGAGCCACACTCGGGGGCAGGAAAGGAGGAAGGTGATTTGCACACATTTTCAGAATGTGCACAGAGTACCTGATGTGCCTGCCCACGGCACATTATTGATTCCAGATCTCCACCCCCGAGTCACAGCAGGGAGTAGAGGGGTCAGGAGGGTGGACGTGAATCTGGCTGTTATCTGTTAGCTGCTACTTAGCATCTTGCTGTTCAGTTTTCTCTCTACATAACGGGTATCACTATGTCTGCCTTGCCTACTCGAGGGTGACACAGAGACCTCTTCTGTAAACTGTGCATGCCACAGGTGTTAGGTGCTGCCTGTGCTTCCCCTTTCCTAGGACTGAGGCTGGCCTTCCCTCCAACGCCCCTGGCGGCCTAGTCTGCACATGGGGTTTGGGGACTCAGGTCCACCTTACCACCGAGTGAGCTGAATGATGAGAAGGAGCCAGAGCTGGCCGTGGCAGGACTCTCAGCAGGATGGACAGCTCTACACAGACCTCGTGCTGAGCCCCGTGTCCGCCAGAACTTGAGGGCAGGACCAGGCCTGGCTCACTAGTATCTCTCGCCCCAGAACGAGGATGACAGCTGACATTTACTGAGTTCTGTGTGTCAAGCACTGTGACAAATCTTTTTTTTTTTTTTTTTTTTTTTTGTCTTTTTGAGACAGGGTCTCACTATGCAGTTCAGCTTGGCCTTGAGCTCACTTTGTAGCCCAGACTGGTCTCGAACTCACAATGATCCTCCTGCCTCAGTCTCCAGAGTGCTGGGATTACAGGTGTGGGCCACCACGCCCAGCCTAGATCTTCTCTAAAGTTGTTGTAGAATTTTGTAATGAATCTGTTGGGACCTGGGCTTTTTTTAGTTGGTAAGTCTTCCCTTCAGTTTCATTGCCTGATATTACAGTATTCAGGATTTTTTGTTTTATTTTGTATTTTTGTTGAGACAGGGTCCTGCTATGCAGTTCAGGCTGGCCTTGAGCTCACTGTGTAGCCCAGGCTGGTCTCAAACTCACAATGACCCTCCTGCCTCAGCCTCCTGAGTGCTGGGATTACAAGTATGTGTACTAAGTCTTAAGGCACTGTGTGGGTTCGTGCCCCTATTAGGCTGCCCTCAGCACTCACCACGTCTTTGCAGTGTGCCTGACTATACTGCAGAAACCAGAAAGCTGAAAACTACATTTCCATCACTCCCTGCTGCTGGGGTCTGGGCACAGATTAAGTTCCTTCAGGGAGACGCACTGATGGACTGAGAAGGTGGAAGGGAGGCGAAGGTCATCCCTGTGTTCTAGAGCTGTGCTCTGGCGTGGTGAGGAGGAGGGGTTCTCCCTCACAAGAGGCAGCTGTAGCCGCTCCCTGAGCCCTGAATTCCAGGTAAGAAGAAGTGAACTCTGGCTCCGGGAACGGCTCCAGGCTGCAGGTGAGGAGTGCTTTGTCTGCTGGATCAGGTCTGCTCCTAAAGTCCCAGGTTCTGATTTTCCAGCACTTTGGAGGGCATGGACTTCCCTACATTCAATTTTGTTTGAAAATTTGGAGTGGTTTTTATTCTCTGTCCAACACCCAGGTAGATCCAAGCTGAGCTGGGGCCGGGGTACTGCACAGCCCCTGGGAAGAGGCTGCTATGTGCCCCGAAGGCAGAGAACTCCAATGCCCAGGAGCAGCCATGAAGACAAGTCCAGGCCAGAAGTTAAAGAAGAAAGGAAGTACAGGCCGGGAACTGTGGAACCAAACTGCAGGCTGGGCGGGGACAGCCCCCCAGAGGCCTCAAAAGAGGGGAGAGGATGTGGCCCTCTGCAAAGGGCCGGGCGCGGCTCGGTGCACCCTTGTGGGCATGTGGATGAGCATCGCTTGTTCCTCACAGGCAGCCTAACAGGTAACAGCCTGATGAGCAGTGGCGCCATTTTGCAGGCAGACAATCCGAGCTCAAAGAGATTAAGCAACTGGCTGAAGTGACATGGGTGGGGAGGCCCAGGCGGAAGTGGAACCCACGTGTCCAGCTCCACTACACTGTGTGACTCTGAAGGCTCAGTTAGGGACAGCAGCTCCGCCTATCCCCGGAGGCCTGCATTTTTGGGGTACTGGAAGATCGGCACCCCCGTACTATATCTAAGATTAAGAGAGGCGCAGTGGCCACTCGGACCCAGGCTTCTTGAGTCAGCTTTCCCACTGCGTCCGCCTCGCCCCTGGCACCCACAGGGCTCCTCTCCCTGCCAAGAAGCTTCTGCCCCTTGTCCTCCAGCCCTGAAGCCCGCTCATGGCCCAGGCCTGCTGCCATGGCCCTGAGGCAGGGAGTGGCCACAACAGGGCCCAGATGCAGCAGGGGTAGGAAGTGGAGGTGGCTGTGGGGACGTCACAGACACCCAGGCCCTGGGAACTGGGCAGTGACTCAGGGAGACACTGAGTGGAGGACGGGTGATGGCTTACACTGAAAAGGCAAAGAAGTGCGAACAGCAGGATGAGCTCAACACTTTAAAAATACATTAAAAAGGAATAAAGAAAAAAATTTAAAAACATAAAATTATAGCCATTCTTTTCATGGTCTTTTATAATTTTTTTCTGAATTTGAAAAGCTAATATGAACACATGCAATTGCTTATAATTAGAAAGAGACCCTATTTTAAAAGGAAGGCTTCATCTGGGGAATAGCTCAGTGGCACACGTGCCTGCCTGGCAAGCCAGGTCCTGAGGTCGATCCCTGGTACAAAAATTAAAAATAAAAAATAAAATAAAAGGAAGGCTCATATTCCCACTCAGACGAGTAACAAGCGCCCCCTGTCCTTCCCCATCAGCCCCTCCCTGAAGGCTCGCTGCGTGTCTGTGAGGGCCGAGCCCTCTGCCGGCTGCGGCTCCAGCCCCTCAGGCTCCCACTCCGGAAGGTGGAAGGTCCGGCTGACTCCACCGCTGCCTCCCGCCTCTCCTCAGGGCCTGGCGGGGCCAGGTGCAGCCAGTCACAGGTGACCCTGCACCATCAGGGCCTGGGCGGCAGTGAGACCCCAGGTCTTCCCAGGGCGCCGGCTGCAGACCCCGCCCCCGCAATGGCTCCAGCCACCACCATGGCACCATGAAGAACCATGGGCATGATGAGAAAGGGCAGACCCTGTAGTTAGCTTAGGGGGGCCCTTGGGGAAGGAAAGGGAAGCCTCCCGGGGGTGGGGGAGCCTGCCGTGAGCCTGGCTTCCGGACATGCTCTGAGCTGCGAGCAGAAGCCCAGGTGTGCAGTCACCATCTCACCTGACCCAATAGTCCTGTCAGGGTGGGGGTGAGGCCCAGAGCTGCCCGGGTCCACACAGCCAGTGGGGAGAGGTGGGGTGGAAGTCTGCGACCAAGCCCTGAGCTTTTGCACAGCTCCCCACTCCTGCTGGCATCTGGGCTCATCCCAGGGCAGAGGCTGGGCAAGGGATCCCCTCCACAGCTCCGCACAGGCAGCAGACAGGTGCCCCTTGCCCTTCCTTGGGCCCCAGCCCTCCCTTTCCTGGAGGACCTCCTGATCCTCCCAGACAGACAAAAACCACCCCCACTGCTTCCCCCAGGCAGCCTTCCTGGGGCACCCTGGGTCTTCAGGACCTCGACTCCCACAGCTCTCATCTACTCTTTGTTCTCCACCGGCAGGGGGTGCTAGAGAGAAGAGGGTGGTTCCCTCCCTCTGGCTCCTTCCAGGAGGGAAGAGGTAACATAACAGTGTTCGAGAAGGGCTGCTGCGCTCCCAGCTCACTGATTCACTGAGCCTGACCCCGACTGTCCAGGAGGCTTCCTGGAAGGCTGGGAAGGAAACAGCGGGAGCACATTCTGTGCTCTCCATAACCTGGCCAACAAGGCTGCCGTGAGTGGTTTTCCCTAATCCTCTACTTCTTCTTGTAGTCCAGGCTGGCCTCAAACTCACAGAGCTCCTCCTGCTTCAGCCTCCCCAGTGTGGGGATTACAGGCCTGCACCACCATGCCCAGCGGGCTTTCTCTTCATTTCTTCCCTGGCCTTCTACATCTTTTCCTCAGTTCCTAGAGCATGTGACTTTCCCTCCTGCTACAGGGCCCTTGTACAACTGTTTGTCTGCCTGCACTGTTTTCCCCTCCCACTAGGTGACTCATTCTCCTATGAATTAATCTCAATCCCTTAGGGCAGAATCCAGGCCAGGTTAAATCCACATCCCCTGACTCGGAGCATCTCTGAGACAGACACAGCGAAGCACCCTTCCTCTGCTGTTTACTAGTTCCATGGCTTTGGACAGGTTTATTAATTGCACCATGCCTCATTTCCCTATCTGTAAAATACAAGTCTGCCATGCCTGGTGGATATGAGAAATAACCAATTCGCCTGGGTGCCGTGGTGCACTCCTATAATCCAGCCCTGAGGGAGGCTAAGGCTGGAAGATTGCAAGTTGAAGTCCAGTGAGTCCTTGTCTCAAAATAAAAACAATTTTAAAAGCCTGGATGTAGCTCGGTGGTAGAGCTCTGGCAATTCAATCCCCAGTATTGAAGAGAGAGAGAGAGACAAAGAATTCCCTTGAAACATTAGACTGCCCAGCATGACTGGTTAAAGTTAAGCACTGTTCTGTGTTAGTGCCTAGTACAGTGCGTGATCATTTACAGGATGACCTAGGAAGCGGCTGACTCTCTCAATGAACAGAGAGCTCCCTAACAGCAGAGCCCATGGCTGTGTTACTAATTATTTTTCTGTGGTCTGGATGGGCCCGAGTGCTTTACAGATATTTGCTGAAGACAGGAAAGGTTGGGAGAGGTTGGCGGGACTCACTTGGGCCCCATGAGCTGACACCCAGTGTCCTGGCTGGAGGGGTCTGATAAGCGCGCTAACCTGCACCTCTCCTTCCAGAGCAGGTAGAGGCAACTGCTGCTAACATCTCCCCAGCTTCCATCTCACCCACCTCTGTCTACCCAGGCTTGGCTCGAAGCCTACATGTGGAGGGCATGGTGATAGCTCCAAGTGAAGCAGATAACTCAGAGAAAGCAAAACATGGCACATCTCACATCTGAGTGCTGTGGAGCAAACACATTCGCCACAACTGGGCAAAGCTGACGCCTCAAGCACAACCCTGAGTGATTGCCGTGGTTCCCGTCTCTGTGGCAACAAGTGTGGGCTAAGCCTTCAGCCTGCATGACTGGACAATGCTCGGCCCCCCACCCAGGGCTCAGGTCCCAGCCTCGGGCTGTGCGGTTCCCGCCCTGACTGGTTTCTCTGCAGGAGTCTTGGGGGGTGCTGGCAGCAGGGCCACCAGGATGCAGCAGAGAAGGCGAACCCAAAGCCCGCCCCAGGTACAGCAGGATGAAGGCTGCCAGCGGAGAAGGATCCACAGCAACCGCCAGGTGGGCACTGCTGGTGCCATCCCACCCTGCTGCCTCCTGCTGCCAGCATGGGCTGTGACTCAACTCGGCTCCTCAGCCAAAGGCTGAGCCTAGGCCCACTCGGCACCAAGCAGCTGTTCCTGACTCACTGCTGTGCAGAAAGAGCCAGCCTTGATGGATCCCTGCCCTGTGCTGGCATTGAGCCAGGAACATGTGACCTGGCCGTCAGGGAGTGCCGCAGCAGATGGACCTGGGACAGTGGACCATCAGATCAGAGAGTGACAGTGGCACTGGCCAGCAAAGAAAACAAGGCGCAGACCACACATGGACGGCAGGCTGGGCCTGGCGCTCCCTGAAAGGGAACACAGCTGGGCAGCAGCCTTCTGCGAGGGAAAGAGGCGGTGACAGAAACGGGATGAACAACACTGTCCACTTTGTTCTCATTACCCAGGCTTGGCTTGCTTTCTTCATTTTCTTCTTAATTTTGAGACAGGGTCTTGCTAGATAATCTAGCTTGGCTTGAACTCACTCTGTAGCCCAGGCTGGCCTAGAACTTACAGTGATCCTCCTGCCTCAGCCTCCTGAGTGCTCCCAAGTGCTGGGACTACAGGCATGCACCACCATGCCCAGTTCTTTATTACTTTTTAAATTTTGAAATCTATGCATATCTAACCACTCCAAATTAAAACACAAATAAGAAGCAACACCATGTAATAAATGTTGTAATAAGGGCGCTAGGGGCCCAGTGAGGACAGTAGGTGGCTTGGACAGCGGGGGGCTCCCTTCTCTCTGGACCCCAGCACTCTCACCTGCAAGGAGTGTGTGTGTGTGTGTGTGTGTGTGTGTGTGTGTGTGAGAGAGAGAGAGAGAGAGAGAGAGAGAGAGAGAGAGAGAGAGAGAGAGTCTGTCCGTCTGTCTGCTTCTGTATGTGTAGATCTTCTGGGTTGAACAGTGTCCTCCAAAATGCATGTCTACCTGTGACCATAGAACCTATCTGGAAATGGGATCTTTGCAGACAGAATTAGTTGAAATGAGGTCACAGGAGGGTAGAGTGGCCCCTAGACCCAGTGACAGGTGTCCTTTATAAGAGAGGCACATAAGGACAGAGGCAGACCCTGGACTGACACAGCTGCAAGCCGAGCAGCACAGGATGTGTGTGTGTGTGTGTGTGTGTGTGTGTGTGTGTGTGTGTGTGTGTCTGTGTGTCTGTGTGAACCTGCCTGTGTGTAGCTGTGGTCTCTGAAGCCTCCCTCAGCCCTGACACTGCATAGCTCCAGCTTGAGTCCTGCTGCAGGGTACCCCTGGGGATGCACCAGGCACTGGGATGGGGCAGGCCCAGGCCAAGCTGGAGCAATACCCTCTAGGGCCAGCTGAGGGGCACCTGGTGTGTCTTCAGGGGTGTCTCCAAGCCCAGGGGTATGGGCCTATCGGTAGCCATGCTGGGGGTGGGGGCCAGCAGGGGGCCTCTTGAAACCTTCAGCACAGCAGAGGTTCAGCCCAGAGATGCTCCCTTCTCTCCCCCTTGGGGTTAGATTACAGGAGAAAGAACGAGAGTTACTGGGGAACTTGAGAGCAGTGAGCCTCGAACCCCAGAGTGTGGTCTTCCAACCCCCAGTTCTGGTGAGGCAGAGCCAGGAGCCTGAGCATTGCAGCTCTAGCAAACCCCTAGATGATGCCAACCCTGCTGGGCAGAGAACCGCACTTGGAGAATGGCCCGTGAGCAGAGGCTCTGCGTAGAGAATCACCCTGGAGCTCAGGGCGGGCAGCCTGGTCTTTCAGGACAGGGAAAGTCAGGCTGCAGAGGGCTCATCTCACCCTCTCCATCCTGTTGTCTCTCCCAGCTGCCCCCATCACTGACAGGATCATCTGTTCAGCAAACTGTGGCTCAGCCTCTGTGGCTGTACCCAAGAAACGAATAGTCTTGGCTAAGCTTCTTGTGGACACAGAGATCACCCAGGAGCCATAACAAGGCCACAGAAGTTCAGGGGTGCTGGGAGCCCGGAGAAGACCTTGCCTCAGTCCTGGGGAGTCTGAAGGGCTGCCTGGGGGAGAAGCCAAGGAAGCGCTGGAAAGTGGGACACTTAGCTCCTATTAATTGCAGGCTTATTTGCTGTGTAGTGTCAGTTCAGACCTGGAAATGCAGGCATTTTAACCCTCACGGTACCTCTGAGAAGGGGACAACTGCTGCTGAAGGAAATTTAGACAGTGTGGCCACTTTCCCAGGCTGGGGACGTCTGAGCCTCCAACCACAAGCAGGGAGGGGCAAGACATTCCAGAGGGACAGCACGCACGGCACATGCACAACAGCCAGCTCAGTCACGGACTCAGACTGTGTGCAGGCTTTCCCGTGGGGCTCGTGCCCCTCCGCAGAGACACACCCCGCTCAGACACAGGAGGGGGCCAGAGGTGAGCCTGTCTCTGGGCTCCAGCCCCATCTGTCTAAATAGAGCCTGAGCCCCGCTGGCTGCCTGGGGGCTCTGAGTGCAGCTGCCCCAGCTGTGGGTGGGCACCAGACGTCAGAGGCTGCGGGTTGGCTGATGTGGCCTCACACGGCCATGGGGACCCCAGAGAGCCCAGCCCACGAGGGGTCTGAGACTCATGAACAGCTGTGGCGGGCTCTGTTTACAGATGCACTGCAGTGGCAGTCAGCCCTGGAGGGGGGCAGGGCTGAGTGCTGAGGGGCTGTGGTGGGCACAACTTCCAGGATTTATGGTGACCTCCATCCTTGGCCCTGGACAATCACTCTATGGCTCTGTGGTCAGCTGGCCTCATCAACTAAATCACAAGCCCCCAGGCCGGAGACCACCGTCCTTCTGAACTTGCTGCTGGCCCTTGCATGGGATTAGGAAAGCCACTCTGATCCAGGGGATGGAGCCAGAGAAAGTGAGCCCCAGCTGCAGCAAGAGGTACTCCAGTTAGATTGAAGGAAGCCCTGGCCTGGCAGGAAGGAAGCAGCAGCTACTTCGGGGAAATGTCCTTCTCTCTGTGACAGTTTACATGTCCCCTCCATGCTCATTTCCCCTCTCCTCTCCTGCTCACTGCCCTTCCACCTCAGCTGTTGGCATCTGTGAGGGTCAAAGGCTCACCTGCTTGTCCAGAGCCATGCGGCCTTTGGACACGGACACGATGCACCCAGGTATGCTAAGCCCACTATCTGCTCTGCCCAGGGCACTTCCAGCCAGACAGAGCAGACAGTTAAACCAATGCCTAATTCTGAAACAGAGCCACAACCACTGGCAGAAATCAGTGGGGAATAGAGACGCAGAGGCGAGCAAGGAATGGAAAAGTCCAGAAATGACGGGCAGACTGATGTGGCTGGGAAGGTGCATTGAGAAGAGTCTGCTGAGCTTATGGACAGGTCAGGGTTGGATCTCCAGGCCCTGAATCAGGCTGAATGATTTGTACTTCATGGTGTGAGCAGTGGGGAGCGACGGAAGGTTTTGGAGAAAGGGATGACAATGTCTGGCCTGGGACCAGAAGGGCTTCTAGATCTTGCTGATTGTCCTAGGATCTCATAAAAGTCACTCAGCCTTGACTCTGAGTCCTGAGGCCTGTCAGGTCTCCCAAGGGGAACAGAACAGTTTGTGTCTGTCCCACTTGAGGTGAAGTCTGTCCCTGCAGCCCACCTGTGGCACTCTGGAGCCTCTTTTCCTTCTCTTTTTCTTTTTTCCTATTGCATTTGGGCTCTTTCTAACACACTTCATCCTTATGCTGCTTATCTCTCCCCACCCCCAACCCCAGTGAGTGAAGACCACAGCTGGGCTCCTGCTTTACTTGCTGAGCACCCAGTGCCTAGCACCAGGTCTTGGATCCCAATAAACTCACCATCTGTCAACTAAATCGAGAGGAAAGCTCCACCCTGCAGGCACCAAGAGGGGCTGCTTTGCTCCCTGTGGCTCTCCCCTTCCAGCTGCCAGGGCTTGGCAGCTCCAAGCCTCCTAGCAGAAAAGTCTCTGAGAAAACCAGAAAAAACCGTGCTGTTCCCTCCTGCACCCCTCACCCTCACCAGAAATCTGGGGAGATATGGACTCTTCCTCCTTCCCTCCCTTGCCAAAATCTCTGTTGCTTTCCTTCCGATTTGATCCTGGCTCGGAGTAGAGGCTGAGAGAGGAAAATGGTACCTAAGGAAGGTTTTGCAGGATAGCACAGCCTGAAGGAACCACTCAGAGAAGTCGTTGACATTGGCTAAGGCTTTCCTGCCAGAGGGTAAACCTGGTTTTAGACACAGGTTGCCCTACTCCAACCGCGGTCCTTCACAGGTACACAGTATACAGGAAGCAGCAAGAAGGGACGGTGCAGGCTGAGCTCTCTGTCCAATGTGCTGATCATGGGTGGTCGGCCAGCCTTGCGCAGCACACCCACGCTGAGGGAGCTCAAGCGCTGAATGAGGACAATGCTCAGCAGTGAATGAGGACAATGACTTCACGTCTGCCACCTGGCCTGAACTCATCAGAGTGCTGCAGTTCCTGCCTGTTCTGAGCAATGGCCACGTGTTCTCTCTGCACTCTGATGTGAACAGGGTTGGCTGGGCTCACTGCATTTGCAGTCCCAATGGATCCAGCACCCTGTGCCCAGATCTTCTCAGGACTGGATATGGGCAGGGAGGCAGAGGAGCCGGGATCAAATCTGAAGCTGTGGGATTACAGGTCATATACTTCCAATCTTAGGACTTAGTTCCCCCACCCCTAGGGTGGGAATTCTTTCTCTGTGAATATTACCAATTCCTTATTCTATGCAAGGCAAACAACATATATCCAGTTTCTACCTTCAAGGCTCTTAAAGGGCAGGTTAGGACATAATCTATTAAATGGGTTATAGGGAGCCATGGGTGATTATAGATCAGGCAGGGGACTATGATCACTACACTGAGCTCTAGGGAAGCTAATCAGGCAGCGGGGGATCATCGGGAGAGAACAGACCTCTGTAATAATTAGAGCTTGCACATTAAGTGCTTACTGGTTGCTAGACGTTGTTTCAAGTACTTTGACGATATTAACTTACTGATGCTCACAATGACATGAGGTACTATTATCCCCATTTTACAGATAAGGAGACTAAAGTACATAGAGATGGCAAAGTTGGCAAAGTTTCAGGTCTGAGCTTTTAACCACTGTTCATTGTTGGTTCTCAGGGCCATCTAGACTAGGGGGACCAGGGTCTGGCACAGGGCTGGGCAACAAGCACACCTGGGGGACACAAATCAGGTGCTGCCTGGGCACAGCCTGCTTGCCCTGGAGGGCTGTCCCAAGGCAAGGCCAGGAAATGATAAGGGAGACATGAATGACAAGCACTTCGCTCTGCACATAGCTAAGATGATTTTTATCCCCAATAGCAACACTCACAGTGTTCATCCCACCGGCTTTACAGGCTAACTTCTTTCATTTAAGAGAGATTTTAGATACTTTCAAGTCTTATCATAGTTACAGCTTCCCACAATAAGCCTCCTGGACTAGGTAGACCTTTCTCAAAGATTTATTCATGAACGTATTTGCTTAAAATACCTGGGGGAGAAAGCCTTACTGTGATGCTACCCTGTAAATATTAACATCTTTTAGCTTTGGGTGCTGGGTCACTTCTGCAAAGGGGTAAGAGCTGCTAGAGGTGAGGGTTAAGTGGAGGGAAAGGAATAGGAGCCTGGGGCAGGGGCAGGGCTGAGGCCAGGCTGGGAGGAAGCACTGGACCTGGAAGGGCTCTCTGAAGCCAAAGGCTTCCTGTGCTGTTCTGACAAGATGACACCTGATTCCTCTGAGATTGTTCAGTGACAACATTTGGAGCTACACGACTGAGATAAGTTACACTTGAGAAGTAAAGAGCGATTGTGGGTGAGTTCTATCACCAAGATCCCTTCCAGCTCCAACAGTTTATGAAGATACCATCTGTCCTAATCCTTTCTCAAGGAACAAGTGTCAGGAGTCAGGGTACTCATGGAAGAACAGAGTCTGACTGGGTCCCAGGCCTGCTCCATGCCACAGTGGCTGGGCAAGAAGCACACAGAGGACCCAGCTAAGAGCTCAGCTGGGGAGCACTGCTGAGGGGTGGAGGACATCCTAACCAAAGCCAGGGACCCCCAGCCCCTTTCCAGGCTTCAGAAGCCAGCATCATCTGGGACAGTACCCAAAGGAGAGGGGCTAGGCCCTTCCTGCCCCTCCTGTCATGGTATGGCACTAGAAGGGCCCCAGATGACCTTTGCCCATGTGAAGAGCCACAGGCCGTGGGCAGTGAGACAGCTGCGGTTCCCGAGCTGGGGGAAACAGCAGATACCGGGCTCAGCCAGGCCGGGCGGGATGATGGCAGGGCGCCTACCTGGAGCAGCAGCTGAGGCTGGGGCTTTGGCCGATGGGCTGTTCTCAGGGCCTTCCTCTTCTTGATCAGTCCCCAGGGGAGCTTCTCCAAGCCACTCGGCAGTGTCCTGCAGATTCCTGACCACAAAAGTGGCTCCTCCAAGGCTCTATGGCATGGGGACAATGGAACAGTCAGGGCAGGTGGGCATGGATCCCAGTGCTCCCTGGCCTCCGTGCAGCTCCTTCCCAAGCCCAAGCAGGCCAGGCCCTCCCTGGCCAAACATGCTTGTCAGCACCTTCCCAGGGCTGCGGCAGGGAGCTCAGAGCTCTGGTGGGTGAGGGGAATCCATGACCCCCAGGGTGCCCCCCACTTCCAAATCCAGTGAATGTCCACCCTGGCATGAGTAAGCAAGAAGCTGCCACGCACCCCAGTTGAGAAGAGGCCCCAGGGGGCGGCGGTGAGAACCAAGGGCGGAGCACCGCACTGGGACCTCTGTCCCTTACCCCGGCAAGCGGCAGCTCCCCACTTTCCCTCACTGGAGTGGGAGGCTTTAGCCTAGATACGCAGACAGAGCCAGCAGGCTTGAACTGAGAAGAGGTCACAGGGCGCCACAGCCATCATCTCCTTCAGACTCATCTGAGGCTAGCACTTGCTAAATCGCAGGGTGAAAGGGGCCACCCTGGCCCACTAAATGTCCAGGAAGGTGCCCGGAATCCGCATTTTAGCAAGTTCTTCACACAGGTGCACAGGAAGTCATACCCAGTGCAAATGCTGGGAAAGGGTAGACAAGTCCAAGGGTAACAGTTTTATAATACACATGTGATTTCAGGTTTATTTTGCAAGGGGAACAATATAATGCCAGACACATATTTTATAAGATTATTTATAATAGTCACCCAAAGAACAATATACAAAAGAGTGCAGGAAATCTGTCCACACACTAAGACCAAGGAATCCAACTAAGAGCCTGGGTCCCACAGAAATGTCCTGCATGAGTCCCGCTGAAGACCTGGAGCTCATTACAATGCCTCCCACAAATCCAACTGGAGGCCCAGAGCCCATAACAATATCTCATGCAGGTCTGTTTCACAGTTCTGCACTGGAAGGCCCAAAGGTCAGTGGTAGAATCTAGAAAGTCTATGCCAGTGGGATGAAGGATCTGTACTAGCAGGCTGAGGGATCTGCACTGGAGCCAGGAAGCAATGCTCAGAAGAACCAAAGCCCCCCTGAAAGTTACCACAGCCATCCTAAGCACCAGTGAGGTCCTGAGCTCCTCTGATGATCAAGACGGCCGAGTTCCCATCAGGGAAGCCAATGCAGCAAGCTTCTTCAGAAGACTGAGCTGTGCACCTCCTTCCCCTCCAGAGCCAGGAAGTGATGCTCAGCGTGAGGACCAGGGCTCTCCCAAAGTGAACTGAAGCTAATCTCAATGCCAACAAGGCCCCAAGCTCCTTGGAGGATGAAAACAGCCAAGTTCATCAGGAAAGCCAGCATGATGAGCTCCTCCAAAACAACAAACAGCTCCTTACAGCTTCTAGCAGCTCCTGACAGCCATTTTCCACTCCCAACAGCTTCTTTAGTTCCCAAAAGCCTCTTTTCTTCTTCTCCAAGTCTGCTTCTTATGCTGCTGGCAACAGTCCCCAGGTGGGCCTCCCACACCCAGCACCACGCTTACTCAGTTCAGCTAGGGGTTATAAGTTGACCACCAGTTGTCAATCTACCACAACACATTAAGGGGTCACTACTTCTTTCCAAAAGCAGTATTACAGGGCTCAATATCTGCAGAAAGACTGGGCCCTGGGCAGCTTACTGATGCCTCTCTAGTTCTCATTCTCCTTGTACATAAAATGAAGATTAGGACTGATCTAAATTTACCAGTGCAAGAAGAAATGAGCCCACTGAAAAATCTAAAAGAAGTTTAGGGCTGGCACACCGCTCAGGGATAGAGCACTTGCCAGCATGTGCACAACCCTCGGTTCCATCCTCAGCATAAATAAATAAGTAAATAAATACATAAAAATCAAAGAAGTTCAGGCTGAAGCATTTTAACAAGTGTTCTCCCTTCATAATTGATTTAATCTTAATATTCTTAATTCTGAAAATGATATGGCTGTGGAGGAAAACACTCAAAATTAAGTACAATGAAAATAAAATAAAACAATGAAAATAAAATTTAGTATACGTGACCTTGCCATTGCAGAACTCTGTCCCACGCTGAGACATACACACTGTCAAAGTTCTGGTTAAGTTTTCTTCAAGTTTCCCCCAAATATAGACAAATATATATGTGCCTGTATCTTTATTTTAAACCAAACAACATGTTCTCAGTGCCTACCTTTATTTTGCTCATTAATATACACCACACATCTATGCACACGACATAGATCTCATTTTTTAAATAGCTCAGTGCTTTATGGAACTAACGTGCTATGCTTTATGTGAATCTACCTGAGTGAATGGATTTTAGGCTGTTTCTCTATTCTTTATGTAGAAAGTTGCAACAAACATCTGTGAGAGGACCGGGGACATAGCTCAGCGGCACGAGCGCCTGTCTGGCAACTGCAAGGTCCTGAGTTTGATTTTGAGTACAAAAAAACCCGTCTGTGAGATCAGCTATAGGATAAATCCACAGGTCAAAGACCACGTTTGTTTAAATTTCTGATTGATACTGCCAGATTGCCCAGAAAGAATGTAGCAGTTTGCATTACCTGGATAACATAGGAAGGCCCCTGCTTCCCTCCACCCTTGATAACATCGTATTACCAAACTTCAAACAGCATGAAAGGTAAAAGATGGTAACCTGTCTGGTTATTGTCAGAATGGGCAGGCATGTTTTCCCGTTTTTGGATCCACTAGCCTTGGCATTTATTTATATTCCGTGAACTGTTTGTTTATGTCCTTTCTAATTTATCTTACTGATTTGAGAGATTTTCTAAATTGATTCAATTTTGTATCACATGTATTGCAAGTTGTCATGTGCCTCTTTTTTACCTTACTGTGGCATCTTTTCCTTAAAGAAATTTCAGGTTTTTATATTTTTCTTTTTATACACAATAACATCAGTCTCTTCCTGTGTGGCTTCCAAGTGTTTGGCCTTACTTTAAAAACTTTCTCACTGCCTATAACCCCAGCACTCAGGAGGCAAATGCCTATAATCCCAGCACTCAGGAGGCTGAGGCAGGGGAATTGAGAGCTCCAGGCAATCTGGGCTACTCAGCAAGTTTAAGGCCACCGGGCTGAACAATATAGCAAGACTGTGCCTCAACAACCAACCAAACAAAAGTGTCTCTCACTTGAGGATCATAAAACAGCGATCTATATTTCTCACTAGTGGAGTTTTCTTATTTTTAAACCTCAGCCACATCCAGAATTTTATTGGTGCAAGGACTGTGGTGGGACCAGCTTTATTGTTTCCACCAAGGAACTAGCCAGACAGTTATTCCTACTCATTTTTAAATATTTCCTTACTTATCCTCCCTCTTTAGATTCAAAACTCCAATTTAACTACATAGTAGGAGGGACACAAGGGTATGAGCGGAGTCACAGGGCTGTTTCAAATTCTAGCCCCACAAGATCTAGGGCAAATTACCTAACTTTCCTGTATCTCAGTTTCCTTGTCTAAAAAATGGGAATAATAATAGTACCATCTGCACAGGGTTATGTGCCAATTAAATGAGTTTTTATAGGTAGAGGGTGTAGACAGATGCAGTGGCGGCCAGGCACAGTGGCGCACACCTGTAATCCCAGCACTCTGGGAGGCTGAGGCAGGAGGGTTATAAGTTTGCGTCCAACCTGGGCAATTTAGCAAAACTTTGTCTCAAAATATAAAAAAAGTGAAAAAGGTTGAGAATGTAGTTCAGTGTGAAGATCTAGGTTCAACCCCAGTACAGGAGAAAAAGGCAACCGTAGCCTGTCCAAGGAGGTCCACCTTAGATGCAAAGACACACCCGGGCTGAAAGGGGAAGAGTGGAGAGAGATCTCCTATACAGGGAAGGGAAACTGGTATGGTCAAAACGTGCCCCCCAAAGTCCGTGTTGGAAACTTAGTCTCAACACAGTTATGAGGTGGGACCTTTAGAACTCATCAGATCACACAGGGGCTCCCTCATGAATGGATTAACGTGCTCATCATGGGCGTCAATAGTTACCTCAAGAGTAGGTTTGTTGTGAAAATGGATTTGGCACCCTTTCCCTCTCCCACACACACTCTCTTGCCAAGTGATGCCTTCTTCCACATTATGACACAGCCAAAAGACCTCAACAGATGTAACCATTCGCTCCTGGACTTCTCAGCCTCCAGAACCATGAGTCAAGTACATTTCTGTTCACTGTAAACCACCTGTCCTTGAATTCCCCCACAGCAGCACAAAACAGGCTGAGACAGTAGGCAAGTACAGCCAGGGGAGACCATAGTCATAGTCAAAGTCTGCCACAAGAGATAAAGGACTTTATGTAAGGATAAAAGGCACATTCACCAGGAAGCTATAATGATTATAGACATGTATGCACCTAACGGGACAAGACCCAAATAGCTGAGCAAACATGAGCAGAACTGAAGGCAGAAATAGTAACATCATAACAGTACAAGATTTCAATACAAGACTTTCAGGAATAATTTGAACAGACAGAAGATCAACAAGGACACAGAGGAACAGAACAACACTCAGACCAACTGGACAGAATACCCAAGTGCAGAACTCCGCACCCGCAGCCATGGGGCACACCCTCCTCAAGTGCAGAGGGAACATGCTCCATGTGGGTCCTCTGGGCTTCCTGTAAAGGGTGTAGGGTGTTGTCCTAACTGGGAGCTGAACACCGGTCATCACTCTCATCACAGTGTATAGTATTACTGTTCTGTGAACCAGTTCCATCCCTCAACTGACATCTGTTACCTGCGCCCACATGCAGGAGCCAGCAGTGACCAGCAGTGATATGGCAGGTTCTCCCTACTTCTGCTTAGACTGTGTTCTAGTTATTTTGAGCACTTTTACTGATATTTATGCTTTCTTCCACTATATATATATATTTTTTTATTTTAAAGACAAAGGAATGGAGATGTACGAACCCGAACAAGCCATAAACAATATTGAAAATACAAAATTATATAGAACATAGCAGGGAATTAGCACTGGATGCTGTATTACATAATGTCATCTTCACACTAGTTAACACACAAACATTAAAGGAAACACCAAATTATAGAGAAGATAGTAGGGAATCAGTACTGGATGCTGCAAAACATAAAGTTATCTTCACTTCTGTTAATACAAAAACGATTGAGGAAATACAAATTATAGAAAACATAGAAGGGAATTAGCTCTGGATGCTGTCCCACATAATGTTACCTTCACGTTACTCAGTTACACAGATGATGGCCCATTTGATCATTTAATTCTCTCCTCCCTCATCTCCGTTGCCCCACCACTCAATCAGTCATCTTCCCTGTGATAATAACTGTATTCCTGGGTTTATCTATACCCCTGGACTCTTACCTTGGGAAGAGATATAGCTACCTCAGACTATACTATAGCATACATGGGTGTATACAAACTGCCATGGTCGGAGGTGGAAAAGCACCTATGCTCACAACGGACCGCCCGGCTCCGCCCCGTTGCCGTGCTATGGGTGGGGGGGGGGGGTCCAGTCCGTGGGGCGCCCTCAGCGGGGCCCACAGCGGAGCAGCCACAGGGCCCTTAGCGTCTTCCACTACATTTTCAAAGAGGCTCAGGTGTGTGTGCAGAAATCCTATACATTTTCATTTTAAATATTTATTACCGGTCACTTTAGTATTTAAAAAAATTATTCCAACTAGTTTTTGCAGCTGGCCATCTTGTCCTACTTTCCCCTCCAAATGGTTAACCTTAGTCTTATCAAGTTGTGATTAATTTGCCTTTTTCTGGTCTGGGGTTAAACCCAGGAGTTTGTTCATACTAAAGCCATGCTCTACCACTGCTCCAGCTGCTGTTTGATAACTTTTTTTTCAAAATGTGTACTGGTTTGTGTTTGTACATCAGGGTGAAAGATTAGGATAATGGTGATCACCCTTTCCTCCTATGTGCTTATGTCCACACATGTGCACACAATCACACTATGCAACGGCCACCTACTCCTATTACATGAGATTTACAATTTACAATTTTATAAGCCTTTTAGGCATTTTAAAAGCATTTAGGAATTATTTATATGATTTTTCATCTTTCTTACTATTAGTTTGTTCAGTTATCAAGTGTTTCTAATATTAAATCTATATTCCTGTAACATATGCCCGTTTGCTATCATATATTCATTTTTAAAATACAGTGCTGCATTCCACTTATTATTATTTTATGAATTTTGCACCAATATTCATACATGAGAGGTTTTTACATTTCTGGGGGGGGTGTGGGTGTGTGCATGTACACGCGCACTTTGCTAAGCTTTAGTGTCAGTGTGACACTGGACTCAGTAGAACAACACTGGAATTGTAGAAATCACAAGCTGTCTAAACTTGGGGGTTTGGAGGGGAAGCTTTTATGAAAATTTGGCTTCTTCCATGATTATTGGTCTGTTTAGATTTTCTAGTTCTCTCGGAGTCAAACTGGTAGCTTATTGTGTTTCAGCTGGCTTTTAAATGAATTTGTGTAGATTCAAACACAATGTTCACCAAGAATGCTCTTCTCTCTGTATTAGTGGTTACTTTTCCATTTTAACATTTGATTCTGTCTACTAACCTCACTCTTTCCCCAGCACTCATTTGATTAGTGTGACTTTTTAAAAAATCACATTATACAAGGCATTTTCCCAGGGTGCTACTTACTATGCACACAGCCCAGAATTAGAGATGCTGGAATCAGAGATGGGGATAAGAAGGAGGCAGAGGCCAGGCGTGGTGGTGCGCATCTGTAAGCCCAGCACTCGGGAGGCTGAGGCAGGAGGATCTTTGCGAGTTCGAGACCAGCCTGGGCTACCAAGTGCGCTCAAGGCCAGTCTGAACTGCATAGTGAGATTCTGTCTCAAAAAGACTAAATAAGTAAATAAATAAATAAGAAGGAGGCAGAGGAAGAGTAGCTTGATCAGCACAGTTCACTCAAAAAACATTTCAAAAGGGCAAAGAGCCTGTCCCTATGCCCTAGCCCAGGACCTCCCACACCTACTCTTCCCAACCTGCACATCAGTTCAACCTGTAGCTCCCACCTTCCTTCAACCTCTAATTGTCTCTGGAGCTCTATCCCCAGCCCTAGAAAGTTAAAAACATGTTACTATTCTACCACTTTTGCTTCAGATCTCTTTTGTTAATTGAAGTATTCCTAGCCTAACGTGGTGGCATAGGCCTGTAATTCCAGCACTCAGGAGGTTGAGGTAGGAGGATGGCAGTGAGTTCAAGGCCAGCCTGAACTACAAAACAAGATCCCACCTCAAAAAAGAAGTGTTCCTGACGTATTCAAAGTCTGTCCCTTTCCCTGTCAGTCTCAGGTCCTCCTCTCTCCAAAGACCACCACAAGCACATAGCCAGTAGGTCCTGGAACACATTCGTCCCATAAAATCATATAGTACTGTCTTGTCATTTTTATTAAAATTAAAATTTTCACTAATGCTACTATTCTGCAATTTCCTCTTTCTGCAACATTGTTTCTCAGCTTTACTCACATCAGTCCAGAATAGGTTTGTGTGTGCACATGGACATACCGGTTTCATTGAGGTATAATTTACATAAAATTCCCTGGGGCTGGGGTTGTAGCTCAGTGGTAAAGCTCTTACCTAGCATGCATGAGGCCTTGGATTCAACTCCCAGCAGTGCCACCACCACCACACACACAAAAATTCCCAGCTACATCTATTTTAACCGTGACATAATATCCCAGTTTTAGTTATTCATTCCATGACTTCAGACATCACAACTAGTGCAGCTGAGACCTCATTATTGAATTTCCGGTACTGCTGTCCCAGATACCCTTGGAGCTGTCTCCGCAGGCACATGCATGAGCTTCTCTAAGCAATCAGACACCTAGATGTGAAGCTCTTGGTCACAAGGCACGTACACTTTCAGCTTTTTAGCCCTTGCCAGAATGTCCCCCGACACTTGCACTGCCGCTGTTATGGAAGAATCTTACTCTTCCCAAGCTGGTGCCATTACCTCTTTCCTTGCCCACCTGTCACCTTCTCTCTTCCGGAAGGCATGTGTCTGACTGGCGCCCCGTGAATGCGTGGTGCATGAGAGAATGAGCTCACTCTCTACCAGGAGACAGATTTAATGTGCTAAAAACATTGAAGGCTTTCAAGACCCTTGCTGACTGGGATCCAGGGAGGGCTTCATGGAGGAGGTGGCATTTGGGTTTGGCTTTGAAGGACAGTGAGAGAGAACAGATGAGGGTGGAGATAAGGACAAGGTCTGGAATAGGAAGGAGGGGGTGCAACACTCCAGGGGATGAAACAGAAAATGACTTTTTTATATAATTTGATTTGCCAGAGGTATGGGTCTTAGTTGAGCTTGGCATGAGCAGGGGTAGAAAAGTTGTATGTGTGGATTTTGTACAACTTTATGGGGATCAGACACATCTCCCTCCTCACCCATGTATGCCTCAGAGCCAGGGGCAGTGGGCAGGACAGGCCCTTACTGCAAAGGTCGCTTGGGTTCTAGGGAGCCTGTGGGGGGTCTGAGGGCAGAGCCGGACACAAGGATGATTCATCCGGTAAGTGGCAGGATCATGGGGCTACCCGGCCCCTGCACCAAGGCCCGGGTCTCCTTGCTCCTCCTCAGTAGCTGAGAAAAGAGCGGGGCTGGTGCAGCCTGGGTTTCTTTCCCAGACCCACTTGGGAGCACGGGAACTGTGGTTCCTCTGCTCCTCTCCTCTGCAGCTCTCCGACAGGGCCCGGGGCTTGTACATCGCTTTCTGTCATCCTCCGCTCTGGCCACTACACGCTGGGCAAGCTGCACGAGCCCTGGACAGGAACGTGAACCCTTTCCTCTGCGCTTGTCAGGGCGGGGTGCAATCCTGTCCTTCCTCTCCCCCTGCTCTCGTGACAAGAGCTATCCTTCAGCAGACCCAGCTCCGGGCACACTGCCCAGAGTGGAGGGGAAGGGGACAAGTACACGACCTTCACGTCCTTTTGTCTTAAGCAACTTCAGCAAAACCAGCAGCAGCAGCAGTGACAGCAGCAGAAGCAGTAGGAGCAAAGGTCCAGGCTGTGCTGAGGTATGGACAGCTCCACAGGGACAGCGCTAGGCCCACTGGGGCTCCGCTGCTGGGGTGTGG
This sequence comes from Dinomys branickii, assembly GCA_004027595.1. Lineage (NCBI taxonomy): Eukaryota > Metazoa > Chordata > Mammalia > Rodentia > Dinomyidae > Dinomys > Dinomys branickii. Next base: position 260,452 of record PVLD010000264.1, on the reverse strand, counting down.
GTGTGGCTACAGTTGGCACAACCTCTCAGGGCGTGAGTTTCTCTTCTATCAAGTGGGTTCACCTTTCTCCTAGGATATGGAGAGGTTCAAAAGTAGCAATAAGGCAAGCAGGGTCCCTGAGCAGCGCCAGGGTGTCAGGCCAAGCTCCCTGTTCAGGTGGTTCTAGTACCTGAGAAGGTTGCCCCACGCCTGGCCCCATCTACACACCTGGGCGCACATGGCCCGGGCCCAGGAGTTTTCCCTGACCCGGAGACAGTGTGACTATCATATCAAAGGACACTCCCTCCACACCCACCATACAGCCCATTCAGTTCTGAGGTGACCCCTGCCCGCCCCCCAGCCCCACCAGGCCCTCCGGGACCTGAAGCCTTTTAAAAAGGAACATCTCAGTTCTCCAGAGCCTAGAGCAATGCACTTTGTTGGTCAGGCCCTGTTGCTGCTGCCATCGCAGCCTGGCCAGCCTTCCCTGAGGTCCCTGGACAGCCAGTCACTCAGAGAGAAGGCAGTAAGCAAATGAAAAGGGGACTCCATCACCAAGCACCGCTCAGCCAGCTTCCTTCTCTCTGCCATCCCAGTGGCTGTACATAGTGGGGATTAGCTTACCATGCTGCAAGCATAAGACTCATTGAAGTAAAACAAGCAGGTAATGAAGCAGGTGGGACACCACCTCTCAGATGTGTCTTAGTGTGACAACCCTTCATGCTCCCAGGCCCATCAAACATGGCTGATGTCCCCAAAGGGCTCTGTTACTCAGATTACTGCCGCTTAGGTGCCTCCAGGTGATGAGGCCCCAAGATCAAAACCCCAGCACACAAGCTACCTCCCTGGCTCACTGGCCACAGGGTCATGTCCCTCCCCTAAATCTCCAAAGCCCTTAGGGTCCCTGCTTTCCTGCCAGGACACACGGCCTGAGGGCAGCATTCCACTAGCTGGACAATTCGGAGAAGACTAAGTCACAGCAAAAAGGCTCTGCTCTCCAGGGCCACCTCTCTGTGCCAAGCCACTCAGGGATGCAGAGGGAACAGTTGGCTTCCCACAGGAAGCCGGCTTGCCCTTTTTGTCTCTGATCCTCTGAGGGTACGGAGACCCTGGCTTGGCAGGGATGACAGCGCACAGGCCGGAGGAGGTCCTGAATCTCATGTGCCCCGTCCAGCCCTCCCAGCCCCCTACTGCAGGTGCCGAGGAAGACAACGGAGCAGAAGGTGGCAGAGTAGAAGGCGGGAGCCCAGGACACTGGGGTCCTAGTTCTGGTTTTCAAAGTGGCTCCATGATTCTGTTCCCTTCTGAGAACACCACTAATGACAAGGAGGAAGGAAAAGGCAACCATGAGGCCACTCTTCCCTCTTGCCTCTCTGCACTTCCCAGGACTGGCCCCAGGGATGCCTGGAATCTGGCAGCTGGGGTACATATCCTGCCCTGGAAACACAGGACATGGGTCATGACTTCAGGGCGGTCTCCTTGAAAGCCACGCTTGGGCAATCCAGATCTAGAACAAGAGCACACTTTAACTCATCTCGGTGGCCCAGGTCCTGATCCCGACTCTCCCTGCATCCCTGTCTTATAAGAGCTGCACCCAACAACTCAGGGTCAAGAGTACAAGTGTCATGCTGACCACCCATGCTGATGCGTGAGCACGCTGTGCAAACCACTGCTTTCCCAGAGGGAGTGTAGGGCCCCAGCTCAGACAAGACAGGGCACTAAAAGCTGCTGATCTCACTCTCTGCTGAGCACTTCCCCTAAGCACTTTCATTACAGCCCTTCCCTGGGCGAGCCTGCCTGTAGTTCGAATGCCATGTGGATTCCTACGCCCTGGACGCGGTGCAGAGAGCCCCCGGCACTTTATGTCCATTATCTCTATGGTTCTTCACCAGCCACCTCCTAGGAAGGACCAGAGTGGAGCACCCATGGGGCTGGAGAGTCAGTGGGAGGAAACAGGCCTGTAGGGAGCCCGTGGAGCCACTAGACACCAGCATTTCATGCGTGGTTGTTGTGACAAATGGGGCTCTGGACTGACCAGAAAGGATGAGGGCGTCCTTGAGAGAGGGAACAACCACATTTCCTCCATAGAGGCAGGAAGCACACAGCTTCCATGTAGGCTGGAGTCCCCAGGAATAACACTTTCTGGCTGCAATAAACACCTGACAAGCTTCCAAGCCCTCCCACCCATCTGGAGAAGGTATCTCCACTGCCAAATGTCAGGTAGGGAAACTGAGGGCAGAGTGCCAGCCAATAGGGGCTCTCAGTCCAGAGCAGAAGCTCAGCTCCAAAAGTCTGGTTCTCCTTCCATGACCCCAGAACAGGGCTCTTTGAGGCCTGCCCTTGTCTGTGCTATCCACGAGTGACACACCAGCAACTTCCTGGAACTATGGGTGCTGGCCTTCCTCCTGGAAAACAAACCTCAGTGGAGCAGCTGGATATATAGTCCCCCACTCCCTCTCCCTCCCTCTCTCCCTCTCTTGCCTCCTCCCCTCTCTCTTTCCCTTCCTCCTTTCAGAGTAGGTTTGTCCTCTCTGGCACTGTACTGTCATCCCACAGGCAACTGGTTCTCACTTGGTTTTCTAGGGACCCCACCCCTTCCCCCAGATCACCCAGAGGTTCTTGGTGATCAGTCCCAGGCATGCCATAGTCACCAGCACCACCTTCAAGGGCTCAGTGCTCAGGGGGTGTCTCTGACACCCTGGGGTGTCTCAGGGGGTGCCACCTGTAAGCTCAGACACACGGCAACTCCTTTCCCTCAGCATAAGCGGTCAGACCCTCCTAGCTCTCCGCTATGGGCTGCCTGTAGGTCCCTCTGAGCTTGGGCCCTGTGCTCAAGCTGCTGGCTCCAGGGCAGGAGAGGTAGCTATCTTTGGATCTGACTGGCCCTGGAAAGAGTGCGAACTGCTGTGGGTTATGCTGAGGAGGTAACCAGGGGACTTTAGCTCACCTCTTCAATCTGCTTCCTCCTCCAGAAACTAGAAGCACCTTTCAAAGGAGGAGAAAAGGCTGGGCCTGCCCGATGTTATCCTCACACCCACCAGGAGGCACCCACTGCTTTGCCTACAGGGCTGGGGGTGGGGAGAGGAGGAGCTTCAGTCCTCCCTGGGGTGGGCTAGGGGGTCAGGAGACCTGTGTGCAGGTGACAGGACTGGAGTGACCCCTGTGCCCTGTGTCTGCACAGTGTCTCCATCTGTACAGGGACCACAGCTGGCTCCAGGTCTGAAACACTATCACTCTTTCCCTGCTTCAGTTTCCCTCCAGAGAAAGGCGTTTGCCCGGGGGAGAGGGAGGACAAGGTGAGTTGAGGAGAAGTTCACCGCTCGGGCCACAGATCCAGTGCAGTCACTTTTTCTGGAGATAGGAGACAAGACAGGAGCGATCTTTCCACACAGGAGGAGGGCACAGCTGAGAGAAGGCACTTTCACCAACACCTTCCCAACCCTTTGACCATTCAAGGAGAATCTAATCTCCTTGTGCCCCACCCCACCCCCGTGCCTGGGAAGTTTCCCTAGGCTTCCATCGAGGCTGACACACAGGATGAACCAGGCCAGGGAACTAGGCTGGTCCTCCAGCAGTCCTCTCCCGGAGCGACTTCTCACTCCTTCCCGGCCCCTCAGGGATAGTACAGGCCCACAGGTCCATAGTCACCTGTGCCAGGTGAGTGTCTCCCGAACACTGTACTCCTGTCCCCAGACATTTCTGATCCCTGCAGTGTTCATACCCATGGCATCCTGGAGCCCCATGCAGAAGTGGCAACTCCCTGAAGGGCTGAGGGAGGGAGACCTAGAAAGGGATTCCACTAGAGCAGGAATGCACACCAGATTGGACTGGGGGTCTGGAGAGCGAGGACAGCCCCTGCCCCTTAGAGGGCATGGGGGGAATGCAGCGCCTGGGAGGCCAGCTCTGTGGACCTGCTAAATGATCTTGGTCAAGCCATAACACTCCTGGGCCTCAGTTGTCCCAAGGCCTTCATCCAATCCCCAAGTTTCTCCCTCAAAGCCACGGTGAGGATATAGCATCAAGAACCTTTCTTCAGAAGCACATGGGGGAAAGGTGGCAGGCACCCTTTGCCCTGGTGGCCCAGGAGCCCAGGCCACCTCTCGCGACATGGGACCATGCTCCGGGGCACAGCAGCGGTGATGGTGATGCTGTCCTCGCCCTTAAGGATGGGGTGACTGCCTCCTCCCTTCCCAGCCCTGGGAGTGGTCGGCAGAGCTCGGGGAATCCCTGAGTGTGGTGGGGGTGGTCCCCGGAGGTAATTCTCTCCAGGCTGTCAGGCAGAGCTGGGGACCCCCAGGCGAGCCTGTACCACCTGCAGCCCCCGCAGTGAGGACCGTCTACCAAGCCCTTTTCAGTGGGCAGCTCAGGCCACCCTCCCCTGGAGGCAATCGGGGGCACAGCCAGCGTGGCAAGGCTCTGTGGCGCAGTCTCCCCCGCCCCCATCTTTCCAATCCGAGGTCCCGGAAAACACGGAGCAAGCGACCCTTCCCACCCCCTCCCGGTCCTCGACCCCGATTCTCGCCCAGACCCCAGCCCCATCCGCCCAGGCTCGCACCGCGCGCTCACCACGTCTGCGCCTCGGCGCCGCGGCCCAGCCCAGGCGAGATGCTCAGGCTGCCGGGTGCGGCGACAGGCCACACGCTCCTACCTGGGAGGAGCTGCCAGCCGGTCCTCCTCCTCCTCCTTCTCTTCCTCCTCCTCCTCCTCCTCGCCCGCCCGGCGAAGCCAGCACCACCTGGCAAGGGACCGTCAGCAAATTCCCCTCCGCACTACCGCGGGGGCTGCATCCCGCCCCTCCCAGCAGGAGCCAGCCGGGGCCCCGCCCCATGGCTGCGCGGACCTGTCGGGGAACCCAGGGTAGATCAGCAGATGCAAAGTCCCAGACTCCGCCTCGGAGATCCTATCGCTACCAGAAACCATCTGCAAATTCCCATTGCACACGCACAAGGCTGCTGGTCCCTTGCTGCAGTTTGCTCCGGCATCCCTAGCTGCTACTCTGGGCCTCCGCGGCTGCTGGGCCCCTTTCCCTCGGCCGGAGCTCTCCTCCGAGGGCTCCTAATCCCAGCAGCCCGGCCAAGAGCAGAAAATGATACAGAACCCCACGAAGGTAGCACTCTGCCCCGCCCAGGGACCACCTCGCGGTTCGGTTGGTATCCAGTTCCGGCGACTTCCCCAGCACCAGAAAGCACTACAGATTGGCCACCGCCCCGCCCCGGAGGCCCGAGCGAGTGGACTGGGTCATTTCCAAGTTTGCCCAGGGTCACACTCCTCAAGTGGGTCTCCAGTTTCATCAAAAGCCCGGCTACCCTGCCAGAGGTAGCTGATTTTGACCCTGGGGGCAGTTGTTTGAACGCTAAAGATCAGCATGCAAAGTGAGAGACCTGCCTGCCTTTCCAGCTAGGCCCTAGCACATTTATTTAACAGACGTTATCTGGGGCTTGCTGTGCAACAGCTTATGAAACAGAAGCCACCACTGAATAATCTCTAGAAGGGACGCCCTTCCTGCAGCTTTATAATGGTAAGGTACTGTCAGGGCTGTTAGCAACGTGATAAAAAGGCCAGAGAAAAAGCAGCGGGAACCCAAAGTGTGTGACAGAGGAGGAGGTCACCGCGTAGCTAGGCTTTCATGGGGGGGCAACCAGCTGCACAGCACCTCTGCCAGGCTGGGAGGACCACACCATGTCTCCCATTGCTGTGCATCTACCCCCAGCCACCTTTGGAAATCCCAGGGTGAGCCACTAGACAGACTCTGTCCCACTCTATACATTTAAAAGCTCTCAGTCACCCACTCATTCTCTGATCCATGCATTAATGGCACAGGAAGGCTTATGATCACCTGTTAGGCAGCGGCAACAGACCACTGGGGTCTGAGTCCTAGCCTGGCTTGGCTGTTATTGAGCTGTGCAGTCTTGGGTAGCTAACTTGATCTCTCTGTTTTTCCTTCTCATCTGTGACACTGAGAGGGCTGGGCTGGCTGGGGTCTGTCCTAACACTTTTATTATACTTCTCTAGAAGGACTCATGGGTGCAAAGACAAACCAGATAAAAACAGGAGTGTTCATGAACTCGAGTTCTGAGGATTTGAGTCCCAGCTGGGCCACCTAAATATGGGACTCAGTCTCTTGAGCATATGTAAAATGGGGTAAATAATTGTAATAACCTTAAAGAATGGTTATGAGGATCAAATAAGGTATTGTATACAAAGAAAGTGCTCTGTAAATACTAGTTGCTATGTTTGCTGTTGTCACGGTGGGAGAGTGGGACTTAGGCAGAGTGATTTCTTCTCTTTGTTGCCTTATCATGAACCTGCCACTAAGACCACAACACTCCCTGCAGCCCATGGAGGAGAGATCTGATGGGCATTAAAGACATGGCGGGGGGGATCAACCCGTACAAAGCCAGGTGGGCTGCATGATGGAGAAAGAGAAGACCCAGTCTCCCAGCCCTTAAACACCAATCACACAGGGGTCAGGCTTGTGGCAATTTCTCCATAAAGACATGTGAGAATGAACAGCAGAGGGTTTGGCATTTGTCCTCAATGCATGTGGCACTGAAGCCACTTTCCATGTGGACTCTGGTAGGATTCTGGTAGGAGTGCTCTTGGTCAGAGTTGTCATCTTTGAATGACTATGCCTATTACTGTCTTCATAAATATGCTGCTAACTGCACATATCTTACCTGGAAGCAGAATCCAGAACAATAAAGGCCACAAAAGGCCTGAGTAGCTGCAAGAGATGGAGCTGCCTGGCAAAGTCGTGCGCTCTCTCTGCACAAGAGCACTTGGTGCCTTCTGCTAGACCCTACCTTTATTCACTGCACGCAATTCCAACAGGTCCAGTGTGGCAGACACCACTACGAGCGCCCTCTACTTTCCCTTTCTCTTTCAGCAGTAGAGCTCTATAGGTTACAGCCTCAGCCCATGGCTACCCTGCTGGAGGTCCATATCTCAGGCCCTTGCAGCTGGCTGCAGCTGTGGACTAAGCTGCTAACTTATGGGTTATGGAGGGCTCCATTATGGGTCAATAAAGTTGCCAAGTTCCTGGACCTGCCCACAGATCCCTGGGTGGCCCTGAGAATTTGTCCCTGATCTCTAGAAGATATTTCATCAGAAACACTCACCTGGGCTCACAAAGATGTACAATGCACCAGTGCAGCATCACAGAACTGTCCCTACTTCCTCAAACCAAACACAACTCTCCCACCTAGATGCCTACAGGTAGCTTCACACACCACCCAGAGGCTCTAGCTGGGAGGGAAAAGGTGGAGGTGGCCAGGAGAGCTGGCCAGGTGCTCATCAGTCCTGCTGTGATGACTGGAGGCTCGGGGCAGGGAACCCACGCTAGTGTCCCCATCACCCCAGGGCCTGGTGCTGGGTGAAACTGCTGGACAGGCAGAAGCAGGGACTGTGGGTCTAGGGGTGATAGGAGTCAGACTGCACATTTTGCTACAGGATCCGGGATATGAACTTAGGCCATTAATAAGGACAGTATTTCCAAGGCTGAACCAAGCCACTACTCACATTTTAAGTGACAATCCAGATACCCTAGGTATCCCCTGTCCCAAAGAGCCAAGTGAAGACTTGCTTAAAATGTGAGCTTATTTTGGGAGCCTGGGTGTCTGTCACACACTGTCCTGCTCTCTCGGGCAGAAGGGGATTTGATTTCCCGTGCACAGATGGAAGGACAATGTGTTGGGATGGAAAGTCATTTGTCAGCGTCCCCTGTCTGACCAGACACGAGGTTGTGGGTTCCTAGAGAGAAGCATCAGACTTGTCTATAGTGGGAGCTGACACTCCCTAGGTCAGTGGGCCAGGGTGGGGGACCCTGTATCACCTGGCACCCCACCACAGAGACCTAGGCCTCCCTTCTGCTCTCCCTGACCTCTGGCCTCTGGCCTCTGTCTGGGCCCCACTCACCAAAGCCCCACCAGTTAGGTGTTCTTAGCCTGCCACAGTGGATGCTTTGGCCAGTACTTCTGTCCCAGAAGAGAACTGAAAAACCGGTGGCAGGTCGCTGTCATCCACCACCACCACCAAGCCACTACCAATTATCAATAATGGAAACTTCTGGGGTAGTTGAGGTCAGAGAGAGATTCTGATGACATCACAAAGGCAGCACTCTGTCCTGGAATGCTGGAGACACTTGAGAGGGGGTTTGGAGTGGAGCAGTCTGAGCATTTCAGTGGAGGTTTGCAGCCTGTGCAATATTATCTCAGTTCTGTCTTGACCCTGGCTTATCAGCTCATTAAAGAATATGTGGGACCCTTTGTTAATATTTTATTGCAGCTGAAGAACCCCCCTCCACCCCAAGATGATAGTTATAAAACAGAAATATGGCTTTCTTATGCCTTTTTTTTTTCTGGATCCCAAAATAAGGACCCTCTCTCCATGGCCCCAGGACCAAACTCAGAATCAGCTCTGCTGCCTTGTCCTGCTGGGAGATAGCATCTGCTTTCAGTGAGGAAACTTTTCTCTGTTTTATAACCTTTACTAACTGTGCACAGAAAAGTATTTACAAAACACAAATGAACACTATAGTGGATCACAAAGCACACACTTGAATAACTAGACTCACCCAGGTCAAGAAATAAAACATGATCACCAGGAGTTTCCCCAAGTGGCTCCCAGTCACACCCCGTTCTCTTCCAGCCCCTCCCCACCTATTCTGACTTGAATGGAAATCCTCTCTTGCTTTGCTCTAGACTTTTACCAGCTGTTTTCACCCTTAACCAACACGATCTGCTTTGGTCTGTTTTCAAGTATATATTAATGGAGTCCAAATAAGTATTTATTTTTATGTTGAGCTCCTTTTACTTAATATTGTAATTCTAAGATTAACCCATCCTGCTACATGTTGTTGTAAGCTATTCATTGTTGCTCTGTGGTACTCAATCGTTTGATTACGCCATGGATTAACTGATCCTTGGTGGTAGCTATACGGCTATTTCCAGTTTTTTTATTGGTGAGTTAGTGCTATGGCTTAATGTTAGTTCATTCCAATATTCATATTGAAAATTAATCTGCAGTGCAATAGTATTGAGGTAAGGCTGTTAGAAAGTGATGAGGTCATGCGGATGAGATTAACGTGCTTCTAATGAGATGAAGGCACAGCCTTCTACTCTTTTCACCCTTCCACTTTCTCCGGTGTGAGGACACAGTGTCAAGGGCTCATCTCGAAGCAGAGAGTTTTCTGACCAGGCAGAGAAAAGGCAGTGCCTTGGTCTTGGCCTTCTCAGCCTCCTGAAGTACGATGAATGGGTTTCTGTTGTCTATACATCACCTGGCATGTGGCACTTGGTCACAGAGGCACAGTCTAAGGCAGTTTTTCCGAACACTGTCATACTCCTGGCTCACAGGTCCTTGAGTTTCTGTAAACCTGGAGTAAAATTTGGGGGTCATTGGTAATATGGCTCTTCAGCTTTTCTAGTTAGTACTAAAATGTTTTTCCGGATAGGCTTGCATCCGTTTATACCTCCACCAGCTGGGAATGGGAGTACCTTGATCCTTCTCTCGCAGTGTTGGGCCCTGGTGAATCTGTCACCATCCTGGTGCACTTTTAGTAGTGTCTTTCATGATTTTCATATGCATTTTGTGAATTACTAAGGAGATGAGGCACATGGTCCCATACTTACTGGCTGTTTGTAGTCCCTTTTCAATTAATCACCTTTTTCTTTTAAAGCAGTTTTAGGTTAACAGGAAACCTGAGCGGGAAGCATGGAGGTTTCCCATATACCCCTTGTCCTGACATCTTCACAGCTACTGCTGCTAGCAGCATTGTGCACCAGCGTGACACATTTTGTTATAGTCAGTGAACTTACACTGACACGCCACTATCCCTCAGATTCCATGGTGTGTATTAGGTTCCCTTTCGGGGTACTGTGCTTGGTTTTGACAAGTATGTAAGGACATGTCAACAGCGTGTTCACCCTCCCTCCCTGGTAGCCCTGACCCAGCTCCTCTTGCTGCTTCCAGGGTTTCCTCTTATCCAGAATACCATATATGAAGTATGACCAAAGGTGTAATGAGTGTTTAAATTAAGAAATAATTATTACAGGAAAAGACACATTGCCATTAATCTCCCTCACAGTATTCCCCCACACTCCAAAAGACAGACTCAGCCTGTCCTTCTTGTTGCTTTTTAAAGCAGTTCTGGAAATGCTCATCTGTGGATATCTTTCACTGCACTGGCATAGCTACTTCAGCGTCTTGAATAGGTCAGGGTATTTACCTTTCCTTTCATGGTCATTTTGACCTTGTGAAAGAGCCAGAAGACTCACGATATGAGATCTGGTGAATAAAGTCCATAATGTTTCATTTGACGGAAATTGCCACAGATAGTTGAATAATGAGGAGTGACCAAAACTATGGTGAATGTTTAAATTTTTTAAATTTATTATAATAAAAGACACATTGCCATTAATCACTCTCAAAATACTTCCTTTTGCTTCAAATACACTTATCCTATCATTCTTGGCAATATGTCTTTTTACTGCAGTAAGTTGTTTTTTCAATACCTTTGTACTTGATCACCCCTTGTATCACAGATTGGCTTTTTCAGATTTGCTTCTTTGACTTAGTAATATGTATTTAAAGTTCCTTTGTGTCTTTTCCTGGCTTCATAATTTATTTCCTTTTTACCACCATGTAATATTCTATATTCTGGATGTACCATTTTATCTATTCTGAAGATCCTAGTTCTTTCCAAGATTTATCAGTTAAGAATAAAACTGCTATAAGTGTCCATGTTTCTTGAGGACATAAGATTTCAATTTCTATGGGTAAATACCAAAGAGTATGATTGCTGAGTCATATGGTAATGATATTTTAGTTTTGGAAGAAATCACCAACCTGGCTTCCAGCGTGACTGAACCATTTGCATTCCCACCAGCAAGGAGTGAGCGTTCCTGTGGCTCCACATCCTCGCAGCGTTTGGTACTGTCAGCGTTTGGGATTTGAGTGATTCTAATAGGTGTCTAATAGGTATGAAAGGAGATCTCATTGCTGTTGCAACCACCTAATGTGAAGATCTTTTCATATGCTTATTTGTTATCTGTGAATCTTCTTTGGTAAAGTGTTTGTCAAAGTCTTTTGCCAAAAGTTTTAATCAGGTTGTTCATTTTTTTATTGTTGAGTTTTAAGTTCTTTATCATATGTGTCTTTTGCCCATACTGTTCTCATTCTATAGGTTGTCTTATCCTTTTGACATTGTCTTTTTAGAGTGGGAGTTTTAAATTTTTAATGAAGTCTAGCGTATCTACTATTCCTCCCATGGCTCATGCCCTCTAAAGTCATCAATGTACTCAAGGTCATCTCGGTTATAACCCTTGTAGGAGTTCTATGGTTTTGCACTTTATGTTTACATCTATGATACATTTTGAGTTAATTTTTGTGAAGATGTAAGGTTTATATTTATAGTCATTTTTTTCCCATGTGGATGTTCAGTTTTTCCAACTCTATTTGCTAAGAAGACTATCCTTGCTTCAATGCTGTTCTTTTGGGGTTTTTTTGTTTTTTTTAAATTTTATTTTAAAGACAAAAGAATGGAGACATATGAACCAGAATAAGCCATAAATAATACAGAAAATACAAAATTATACAGAATATAGTAGGGAATTATCACTGGATGTTGTATTACATAATGTTATCTTCATATTAGTTAACACAAAAACATTAAAGGAAATACCAAATTATGGAGAAGATAGTAAGGAATTTGCACTGGATGCTGTATAATATAAAGTTATCTTCACTTCTATTAATACAAAAACAATTGAGGAAATACAGAATTATAGAGAACACATAAGGGAATTAGCTCTGGATGCTGTCCTACATAATGTTACCTTCATCTTTGTTACTCAGTTACACAGATGATGGCCCATTTGATCATTCAGTTTTTCTCCTCCCTCATCTCCGTTGCCCTACCACTCAATCAGTCATCTTCCCTGTGATGATAACTGTACTCCTGGGTTTATCTATACCCCTGGACTCTCGCCTTGGGAAGACATATAGCTGCCTCAAACTATACTATAACATACATGGGTGTATACAAACTGCCATGGTCGGAGGTGGAAAAGCACATATGCTCACAGCAGACCACCCAGCTCCACCCCATCGCCGTGCTATGGGTGGGGGCGGGACCAGTCCTTGAGGTGCCCTCAGCGGGGCCCGCAGCAGAGCAGCCACAGGGCCCACAGTGGAGCAGCCGCAGGGCCCACAGCAGAGCAACCGCGGGGTCATGCAAGGTTCATATGTGCAAGCTGTAGGGCGACCCTCTTGGTGCACACATTAATAGTTTGGGGTGAGTCCTGAAGACCATGGATTTGTCCCCTTGTTGCCAGGAACAGGCGGTGCTTGCTCAAGCCACCGAGACTCAAGGTGCTCCCAGAGAGAGTTCAGGGTGGGAGCTGAGCCCCGGCAACCCAGCTCGTGCTTCCTGCCTGATGTTGGAGTGAGAAAGGCGTGGAGCCACACGATCCACCTCCATCTGCATCTCCCTCCTGTTGTGGTGCTGGAGCCCCCATCCTCTCCTCGGCCGGATCCCTGGGAGCCGCCGCGGCTCACCGCTGAGGTTCCCCACTGCTCTCCGCCGGTAGCTGCTCACCTAGCTGAGAGGCAGGGGGCCACCATCTCGAGGCAGGCGCAGAGCCGGGCGTGGTGTGCTGTGTACTAGTTGCATTGATTCTCTCCAGGCGCTGATTAGGAAGGTTGCCGCAGGGTGGGAACTCTGCCCCAGTGGCTGTCGCAACCTCTCACTCTCACACCGGGTTCGACAACTGCTACCAACCTCCATTGCCTCCTTTCCTGGCTGCGCCCTCCTCTCCAGCCCTGGACCAGCTCTCAGAACTCCGCTCTCCTCTGGCCAAGTTGGGAGGCTTCCATGAGCGTGGGCCTCTGAAGCTGAAGCTGCGAGTGCCAGAACGAGGGCATGGGCCATGGGTATGCTTGGAGAGGTGACTTCCTCCTTCCTCTCCCTCCAACTGCGCTATGGCGGATCTCCGATCCTTTCCTCCAGCAGAGGTTTTGCTTAGTCTTTCCGAGGGCTTCAGTTCCCATTTCAGATCCTTCCTGAGTTCAGGATACCCACCTCTTTCCCTTCTGTCCTTTGTCTGAGTGGCATTCCTCCAGAAGGTTCTCTCTGTTGCCTACCCGGTCGCCATCTTGAAGTTCTCTCGTAAAATTTATTTAGTTATTTTTACTTTCTAATGAATTGACCATTACACTTCTAAAGTTCTGAAATGGCCAACAGACCATAGAAAGATACCACTTTAGGCTCCTGCTTGAAAGCAACAGCTACAGAAAACTGCTGGCCTTGATTCAGGGCCATTCAATACTGTTCTTGTTCCTTTTTCAAAGATCATATTTATGCAGATCTATTACCAGACTTTCTATTCACTCATTTATTTGTCTCTTCTTTCACCAATGCCACAGGGTCTTGATTATTGTGTAGCTTTATTAATGTTAATGTTGAATAATGTCAGTCCTCCCATTTCATCTCCTCCTTTGATATAAGTTCACTATTCTGGGTCTGTAGCTCTCCATATAAATTTTTTTTTTTTTTGTTTTGTTTTGGCGGTACTGGGGATCGAACTCAGGCCCCTGCGCTTGCTAGGCAAGCGCTTATTCCACTGAGCTATATCCCCAGCCCTCTCCATATAAATTTTAAAATTAATTTGTCAATAATCAAAAAATAATTTTTGGGGATCTGAATTGAGATTACATTGAATCTATAAATCAACTTAGAGAGCATCAACATTTGACAATATTAGGTCTTCTTACCCATAAACACGGATTATTTTTTCATATATTTAATTATTTGATAACATCCATCAGAGTTTTACAATTCTCTTCACATAAATCTTGTACATATCTTATTAGTTTCACACCTAAGTGGTTTTTGAGTACTAATGTAAAGTGGTTTTTTTTTTTTTTTTGGCGGTACTGGGGATCGAACTCAGGACCCTGCGCTTGCTAGGCAGGTGCTTATTCCACTGAGCTATATCCCCAGCCCTGTAAAGTGTTTTTAAATTCCAACGTTCATTTGTTCATTTTGGCATATAGCAAAGTAACTCGTTTTTGCATATTGACCTTATAACCTGCAGCCTGCTTGCTTTCTAGTTCCAGGAGTTGGCTTATGTTTTTGGGGTCAGTTCTAAAGGTTTTCAACATAGACAATCATATCATCTGAGAACAAGGACAATTCTTACTTTCCAATCCTACTTTTATTTCCTTTTCTTGTATTATTGCATTAACTAGGACTTCCAGTATGATGTTGAAAAGTAATGGTGAAAGGGAAATCCTTGCTTTTTTTCTTTCTTTTTCAGGATTTTTGTTTGTTTTGTTTTGAGAAGAGCTCTTATCATGGAGTTCATGTTAGCCTTGAACTCACTGCATAGCTGGCCTTCAGGCTGGCCTTCTGCTTACAGCAATCCTCCTGCCTCAGCTTCCTGGGTGCTGGGATAACAGGCCACTACACTCAGGCCTTGCCTTTTTCTTGATCTTAGAGGAAAGGCTTCAAGATTTTCCCAGTAAGAATGATGTTAATGGTACATTTATTGGGAGATGTTCTTTACATGTTAAGGGAGTTCCCTTAGTTTCTACTTTGCCAAAACCTTATATCATGAATGGGCATTGGGTTTTGCCAAATGCTTTTTCAGCATTGCTAGAATTTGGGTCTTAGATGTGCCGTAAAGGCTCATATGCTGATGGTTTGGTCCCAGGATGGTGCTCTTGGGGGCTGGTAAAAAGTTTAGGTGGTGGGGCCTAGTGGTTAAAAAGGTTAGGTCAGAGGGAGAGGGGCCCCCTTTAAGGTGATGCTGGAGCCCCAGATCACCGTTTGCTTTCTCGAGCCATGAGGTGAGCAGCTTGCTGCACTATGTGCCCCCACCATGTGTGTGGCCTCCCCGCAGGCCCAGAAGCCATGTAGCCAGCCCACCATGGCCTGAGACCTCCAAAACTGCAAACCAAAGTAAACCTTTCTTCTTGACAAGCTGATTATCTCAGGTATTTGTTACAGTAACAGAAAGCTGAGCACCACATGCATCTATTGATATAATCATGTCATTTCTTCTTTAGCCTACTGATGTGCTAGATTAAATTAACTGAGGTTTTCTTTCATAGTGGTAGGACTTCATTTTATTTTATTTTTTACTCAGGGTCTTGCTATGTAGTGAAGGCTGAACTTGAACTCACTGTGTAGCCCAGGCTGGCCTCAAACTGGCAGCAATCTTCCTGTTTCAGCCTCCTGGATGCTGGGATTATGGGTGTGCACCACTATGCCTGGCTGCATTAATTGAGTTTTGACTGTTGAAACACTCCTGCATACCTGGGATAAATCCCAGTTGGTAGTGGTATATAATTATTATTACACATTGTTGGATGTGATTTGCTAATTGTTTACTGAGGATTTTTGCATCTGTGTTTACATATTAGTCTGCAGTTTTCTTTTAATTTCTTTATCTGGTTTTAGTATTAGGATAATGCTGGCTTTATGAATAAGTTAGGAAGTATTTTCTATATTCCTATCTTCTGAGATTGTAGAGAATCCTTATAATTTCTTTAATATTCATTAGAATTTACAAGTGAACCTACCATTTTCTGTTTGGAATATTATTAATTATTGATTAAATTTCCTTAGTGGACTCAGGCTCATTCAGATGGTCTTGTCTTCACTGTGTCCTGGCAGACTGTATCTGTTGAGGGTTTTGTTTACTTTCTCTAACATAAAATTCATGAGCATAAACTGTAGTATTTCTTTCATATTCTCTTTTTTTTGGTACCAAGAATCGAACTCAGGACCTTGTACTTGCCAGGCAGGCACTGTGCCAATGATCTATATCCCCGGCCTGCCTTTGGTTTTCTTTTACTGTCCACAGGATCTGTGCTGATGCTCCCTCTTTCATCATTCATAGTCCAAATTTATGTCTCTTCTTTATGTTTCTCAACTAACTTGACTAGAGGTTTATCAGTTATTTAAAAAGTTACTGTTGTTATTGTGGTAAAATCAACACAACATAAAATTTACTACCTTAACTATTTTTAAATGCCCTGTTCAGTGGTATAGATACATTTGTAATGTTGTAGAATTGTCACAACTACTACAAATCTCTTTTTATTTTACAAAACTGAAACCCTGTACCCATTAAACAATAATTTCTCACTATCCTCCCGCCAGCCTCTGCAAGCTATCATTACCCTTTCTGTCTCTATGATTTCAACTACTCTAACTACCTCACGTGAGCGACATCACTGTATTTGTCTTCTAGTGTCTAGTTTACTTTTCTTTTAGCATAATGACTTAAAACATGTTACCCCAGAACTGGTTCTCAAAGAGGTCACTGCTCCACTGAGCTGTGATTCTCTGTTTACTCACCTGTTTCTCTAATTTGGAGGGCAGTGGTTTGTCCTGCGACCTTGCTTTCCTATAATCTAAGAAAGGTTGTTGCTTTTTCAATTTTTCATCTTTTTACTG
Organism: Dinomys branickii; assembly: GCA_004027595.1. Taxonomy (NCBI): domain Eukaryota; kingdom Metazoa; phylum Chordata; class Mammalia; order Rodentia; family Dinomyidae; genus Dinomys; species Dinomys branickii. Next base: position 244,011 of record PVLD010000264.1, on the reverse strand, counting down.
ATTAGTACAGAGTGGCCACTTCTAACCACCTTACACACCAAGAACAAAAACTGGAGGACCTAGTTTTGGTTTTGGAAGTACCTGTTTCAATCTTTTACCCATTTTTATACTCAGCTATTTTTTTCTAGTTAATTTGAAGGATTTTATGAAAAGGATTTTCATCAGTTATAAAGGTGAGAATTACTTGTTCCTGCTGTGCTTGCTTTTACAATCTCTTTATGGTGCTCTTGAATGAATAAATTCTTAAAATTTCAAGTTAGTAAAATTTATCTCTTTCTTGCAAGTTACCACTGTTTTTTTAAAACTATGATTACACAATATTTCCTTTCTCAGAGGACATAAAGAAATTGTCCTTCACTACCTTTGTGTGTGTGTGTGTGTGTGGCACTGGGGGTTGAATCCAGGGCCTTCCACGTGTTTGACAAGCACTCTGTCACTGAGCTACATCCCCAGCCCTTTTTATTTTATTTTGACACACTAAGTTATTTTATTTTGTCTAAGTTGCCTAGGCTGACTTTGAACTTGCAGCCTTCCTGCCTCAGCCTCCTGAATAGCTGGGATTACAGGTACGTGCCACCACACTCAGCCTCTTTCACTATATTTTAAAAGTTATGATTTTTTGCATTCACGTTTGTTATGGTTTGTTTCTAGATGTCCCCCACAAGCCTCACGCAGCCCACAGGTGGTGGGGGAGGTGGCTAGGTAATGGATCTTAAAGTAGGAGGCGGGGTTGGTCAGATGCAGGTCGCTGGGAACACGGTCTCCCTCCCAGCCTCTCTCTCCCTTCCGCTTCCCAGCGCCGTGACCGACCAGCAGCTCCTCCTCCACTCGGCCTCTCTGCTAAGCAGACCCACCTTGGACCGACCAACCATGAACTGTGACTGTGAGCCCAGATAAATCTCTCCCTCTTTACACTGTGGGAGCCAAGAAGTGTCTCTGCGATGAGGAACATGACTAAGACAGCATTTGAGCCTAAAATTTCTGTGACAGGATACTTATAGAACTGGCACAATAGGTAACCCAAAGTCTGTCCCTCACTTACAGGGCAATAAGCACAAAGCCCATCAGAACCAACTCCTTTGGAACTAGCCAAATGCTTGCAGCAACCAGGGGAAGGCTTCTCAAGAGTGCTGAATCTCAGTGAGAGATTTCAGGTTTCACTTAACTGATGCCAGTGGTGTTCTCCAGATCAGCCGGGCTTTGATGAGACCAGCCTGCATCCCCAGGCCCTGTAGTGAGGGCACGCAGAGGTGATCTCGGTCCCAAAATTAACATTATTTACTTCAACTTCATTGGTGGTCAGAAGGACTAGAAAAATGGGCTGTCTTTCCCTTAACTGGGAACTGCCTTGGGGCGAAGTTGATACTGGGCAGGCATGTACATTTGTCAAAAATATTTAAAGGCAAATGAATTAATCACTGCCCAGAGCATTGGAAAACATTTGGTAAAAACAGTAATAGGCTGATTGGAAAAACTTTACAGATAGACTGGGAAATGAGATGCTTTGGGAAATTAAGCTTTTTAATTTAAGTATTGCTGGGCGTGGTGGCTCACTCCTGTAATCCCAGCACTTGGGAGACTGAGGCAGAAGTATCACCGTGAGTTCCAGGCCAGCCTGGACTATATAATGAGTTCAAGGCCAGGCTGAACTACATAGCAAGACCGTGCATCAAGAATTATAAATTATTTACCATAACAGTAACAATTTCCTTGTGTGAAATCTTCATATAATTCAGGAATGGATTTTAAAAAATAGAAGTCTTATTCTTCCCATATCCAAAATAATTTTAATAGGCAAATAGTATTTTATTGTATAGAAAATGCCATAATTTTTAGTCAGTCCCCCATAAACATTTAACCCTTAAATTTCTCCCTTTATTGGTTTTTTTTTTGTTTTTTTTTTTTTCCGGTACCAGGGATCGAACTCAGGACCTTGCGCTTGCCAGGCAAGCGCTTATGCCACTGAGCTATACCCCCAGCCCTATTGTTTTTATTATAAATACTATTGTACTGAATTTTTTTCTTACTGACACACATTCTTATTTATTTCCTCTATTTAATAGAATTTTAATACCCCTATGATTATCAGGATAATATAGTAATTCAGAAATTAGCTGGCTATGGTGGTGCATACATGTAATTCCAGCTCTATAAGAGGCTGAGGCAGAAGGATCACATTCAAGCCCAGCCTGGGAGACTCTTTCTCAAAATATAAAATAAAATCTTTCAAAAGGGGGCTGGGGATATAGCTCAGAGCAAGAATTCCGGGTTCAACCCTCAGTAGCACAAAATTTTTTTCCCCAAAATTGTAAAGCTCCTTTTACTTCAGGCACATGGAGCCAGTAGATGGCTAGTTGAAAAAGATAGTAAAGCAAGAAGACATTTAACAAGAGAAATTTCATAAGTGATTCAGATGATACCAGTGTTAAACTGTTCCAGGGCATGGAAAGGGGAATAAAATGCCCATGTTGTCTGGTATGAAGCCTGCATAGCATTGAAAACAATGTTCATCAACAATCTTTCTCACGTGTGCACACACACATGCACGCATCATTGCTTAAATTTTTTCACTACGGCTACTGCCTGAGCAAGCTGGAGCTGTGGGATGGGGCCAGGTTGCCTGCAGCCCACGCCTTCACACCCCGGCCCCATAGGAAACACGTGATTTGGAAGTGATACCAGGAAACACATCTTCTCCCCTTCCTCAGGCTGGCTTCCTCACTTCAACGATTTTGGTCATTGTCACCATGACACGCAGCTGCTTCTGAGGTGTCAGTGTTCTGCTTCAGCTTACCCGCCCATCACAAGCCAAGTAATCTGCTAAATGGTTTGGATGTTATTTGTGCGTCCAGAAAGTCTTTCCAGGAAGATGCCTCCTCTCCTATTTGGTAAGGTTTTATATGAAATAAGAGTGTCCAAAAGTTCTGATATATGCTGCGGAATCTAGAAGGCAAGTCCATGTCTCGGGCTCGGTGTGTGCTCGGAAGAACCTGAGAAGGCCCTGAGCCCTCACCCCTGCACAACCTCAACCTCCGCACGGAGAAACTGGAGGCCAGGGCAGAGTTGTAAACTGCCTGGATGAGTTCCGAAGGCACACTTTAGTACACAGACACACACACACACACACACACAGACACACACACACACACACACACACACACACACACACACAGCCTATCTGCTAAGACTAACAGGTTTTTGTTGCTCCTATTTAAGGAAATATCTGTTCATTCACTAGCTGATCCTAAGGCTAAGAGAACATAGATGTCAGCAGCCGTAGATAACAAGAATACATAGTTCTGAAATTAATTGTTCAGAAAAGGCACACAATAAACCATAAGGACAACTACAAAAAAAAAGAAGCAATAAACTCTCAGGAAAACAAGAATCAGACTTCTAGCATCATCGTATCATAATATTAAAATGTCCAGTTTCTCACAAAACATTATAAGGAAAGAAAGGAGATAAGAAAGTATGGCTCATAGGTGAGAAAAATAGTAATGGATAAAAACTGTCCCCAAAGAATCCCAAACAGTGACTTACAAAAATTAGAAAATAGAATAACACAGCTTTTTTTGTGGTACAAGAGATAGAATGCAGGGCCTTCACACTAAGTTACATTCTCTAGCTTTTTTTAAGTCAAGGTCTCATTAAGCCAATAAATTTCCCAGGTTGGACTCAAACTTGTGATACTTCTGCCTCAGCCTCCCAGAGTGTTACTATTAGTGTACACCACAGCACCTGGCTTGGATTTCCTTTTAAAAGACTTTAAATCAGCTATTTAAAATGTGCTCAAAAATTAAAAAAAATATATACAAAGACCTACAGGAAACCATGAGAGTTATGTCTCACAAGTAGACAATATCAACAAAGAAATGGAAGTTATAAGCCAAATAAAAGTTTTGAAGTTGAAAAGTACAAGAACTGAAATGAAAAATTCACTCGAGGGATTCAATACCAGATCTGAGCAGGCAGAAGATCAGTGAATGTGAAGATAGGTCAGCTGCGATTACTCACTCTGAGGGGCATAAAAATATAGAAAAATGAACAGAGACTGAGAGACCTACAGGATGTCATCAGGCAGAAGAACATGAGCATAATAAGCATTGCACAAGGAGAGAAGGGCAGAAAGAATACTTAAAGAAATAATGGGCCAACACTTCCCAAGCCTGATGAAAAGGATTAATCTATGTACTGAAGAGACTCCAAGTGAGATCCACATTGTACTCTATTGAATGACAGGCAGATTTGAAAGGAGCAAAAGAGAAGCCAGTTTTCACATACAAGGAACGCTGAATAAGATTAATAGCTCATTTTTTTATCATTGTTTGCAATATATGTCTATAATACTTGAGATTTACATTTGTTCTGAAGGGTTGGTACATATATATAACATATCTTAATCATTTTAATCTCCTCTCCTCCATCCCTTCTGTCACCCATTCTCTGATCTCCTCTCCCTACTCCAAAAAGTATGCTTTTATTTTACTCTTTATTTATAATTAGCTTGCTCATATGAGAGAAGCCATATGATATCTACCTTTCTGTGTCTATTTCACCTACTGTTATATTCTCAAGATCAATCATTTCCCTACAAATGACTTGAATTCACCTTTCTTTATGACTGAATAAAATTTCCGTGTGTATATATCCTACACTTTCTTTACCCATTCATCCACTGATGCGCATCTAGGTTTTTTGTTTGGTTGTGTTTTGGGTTTTTGCATCTAGATTTTTTTCCAGAGCTTAGATCTTGTAAATTGTGTTACTATGAACATGTATATGCATGTAAGACTAGTGTGATGTCTTTAATTTTCATGAATATACCTAAGAAATGTATAGCAGGGTCAAATGTAATTTCAATCTGTAGTTTTTTAAGGAGTCTCCATACTGATGTCCACAGGGGTTGTACTAGCTTACATTTCCACCAACAGTGTAGAAGTTTCCTTTTCCCCAGTGTCGCCACCAACATGTTTATTGACAGCCACTCTGACTGGGGTAAGATGAAATCTCAGCGTTGTTTTGATTTGCATTCCTTTATGACTAAAGATGATTAACATTTTTTCATATTTCATGAATATTTTTAACATTTTGGCCATTTGTACTTTTTTGGAAAAATGTCTATTTAATTGATTTGTCCAGTTTTTGAATGGGTTGGTGGTTTAGGGAGTGGTTTAGGGTTGGTGGTTTTGGTGTTTTACTCTATTTTCTATTTTTTATAATTTCTTTCTTTGTGTATTTATTTGTATGTTCTATTCTTTTTTGTATATTCCCTCATCAAAAGAATACAATAGCTAATTTCTTATTAGAAGCCACTAGGGCCAAGATGATAAAGTAAAAGTACCAAAAGGAAAAGCTACCAGCTAAGAACTCTGTATCCAGCAAAAATTATCTCTCAACAGTGAAAGAGAAACTAGGATATTTCCAGGTCAACAGAAGCTGAGAGAATTTCCAGGCGTAGACCTGCCCTGTACAAAACGCTCAGCAAAATTCCTTGGGCTGAAACGAAAGGGCAGAACGCAGTAATTAGGTTCCATATGAAAACAGTAAGTCTTAAATCATCTTCTCACTTGTACTGTCTCTTATGAGAGGTCAGAGATGATCACATTTTGTCCTCTGAATGCTCTGTGTCTATTTTCTCTGAATCTTAAAACTTTTCCCTTATCACTGATCTTCAGAAATTTAAGTATTACATGCATCAGTATGATTTTCTTCGTGGTTGGCATTCACTTATGTTTTTGAATCTGTGGACTTATTTTTTCATTGAATTTGGAAAGATTTCAGTCATTGTTTTTTCAAATATGTTCCTATTCTATCCTTCTTTCCCAAGAGCATAATCACACACACACTACTCCATGTGCCTCTCACTGGTCTCTGGGATGCTTAGTTTTAGCCTCTTTGCTTCTCTGGTTCTCCTGTAGCCCCTTTAGAAGCCTCCACATCCTGTTGAAGAACCCAGAAGTCCTTGCTGAGAACTCAAGGCTCTGTAAATCAACCCATTTTTCTATCAAATTTACTTACGCAGTTGAAAAATAACAAGAGCTCCAGGGTTTCATCAACACCAGGGCTCAGGGAAGTGGACCCCTCTTGGGCAGGTAGGAAAAAATGACAAGACATCCATGGGGAGGAAGTAACTATATTGGCAGTGTTTTGTTTTTTTCTTAACTTGGTTGCAGGAGTATGGGTTTTGCTGTATTTTTAATCTTTTTGTTTGCTTTAAATATTATATTTTTTAAAAAACACAAAGATATGAACCTTTACATGTTAGAATCCCTGAAAGTGAAGATGAAGGAATTGAAATAAGATATTTGAGGCGAGAAAACCATCAGGTCTAGTTGTGGCCTCTTGCTACCATTCCTGTCCCCTCAAAGATGTTCTCTTCCTCTTATCTGTTCCCTGAGATAGCTCAAGGGCTCCCCCGGTAGAGTGACCATGGAACAGGCTGTGGGTACCCTTGGGCCCACTGCCTCTAAACTGACACTAACTGTCAGTTATTGTTGAGCACGTATTACCCCTGATTTTGTTGCCAGCGTATCACTAGTATGTAGGGAAAGGTGGCAGAGTAAGTGCCTTTATTCCGCAGTGAGATGATTCTTTCCCCAGCCTTTACTTCCCCTCTGGCTGATCAGTGCTTAATACTCTCAGCCCTGCTTCCTGTGTCCTTCCACATCCACCCCCAGCAGAAAGCCTCCTCCTTCCCTCCCTCAGCCCCTCACAGTGTGGCCCCGGGGAAGCCAGCTGCGTAGCTCCCCCTGCTGCAGCTCCTCACTCGTCTTGCCCCTGACCAAGGCACTTCAGATAACAGCAGCAGCAGTAATAGTAGTCGCTAAGAATTGTACCTTACTCCCATTAACTCCTTTAAGTCTCACAACAACCCTACAAGGTAGATACTATCATAGTTCTCATTTAATCCTCAAAACATCTCCAGTGAGAGACATTGCTGTTATCTTCTGAAAAGCTGTACAGGTGAGGAAACTAAGGTCAGAGCTGGTTATGGTGGTGCACACCTGTAATCCCAGCATTTGGGAAGCTGAGGCAGGAGGATCACTACAAGTTTGAGGCCAGCCTGGTCTATATAGTGAGTTCAAGGCCACCCTAGACTACTTAGCAAGACTCTGTCTCAAAAACAAAACACAATGCCTGATCAAGGTCAGACCAGCAGAAAGTGGTTGGTGGCCAAATCTCAGCTGAAAGAGTAGCTATCAGAAGAGCACCCTGGTTAACTCCTAGACTAGTGGGAAAGACAAAACTTACTGAATTAAACCACATCCCCAGCCCTTTGCGGGGTGGTTCTTTTGTGTCACTGCACACCTAGAACAGATGCTGGAGATTGAATTGCCGATGAATATTTCCTACATGAAAATGTATGTTTGGTATTCATTTATGTAGTTCTTTAAGGAATCCCCATACTGATTCCCACAGTGGTTGCACTAGTTTATGTTTCTACCAACAGTGTAGAAGGATATATGGTATGCTGGTATGTGAAAAAAGAGGCTATAAAATACTGTGCACAACATGATTTCATTGCTGTAAAAACAAAAGCTGACCCCGTCTGATCTGAGCTGACCCCGTCCCCCTTGTGGGCAGTGAGGGTTGGCACGTCACAGGATGCTCCTGTTTGTAGCAGGGTGCTGCTTGGTTTAGGTCCAGCCGCATGAAAGTTGAGGATCAGAGCCCAAGGTGAGAAAACTGGGTATTGAGCACCACCCCTTGCACAGAGAAGGGAGACTCCCTGTGGGCCATAGCACCTCCTGGAGCACTGCCGGTCTCCAGGACCAGCTCTGCTACTCCCATGTTGCCAGAACCCCTCCTTTCCTACCATCGAGCAGATTAGCACTGTCAGAGCCATCAGTCACGGGCAAGACAGCTGCAGGATTTAGGGAGCTGAGCATAAAATAAAAATGTGTTGAAAATGTGTGATTTCCAGATAGCAGAAAATTAGACCTTGTGTAGGTGCTTCTGGGCGTGGGAACCTGTGCACCTGCCTGGGGGCCCCAGTGTAGCTGCCCTCGTTTCTGGTGGGGCCAGGAGTGCTCTGGCTCTGTCCTCCCCTTTGAGAGGGGTGGGCTATGAGACTTGCTCACAGAATGGGGGTGGGGGGCGCCTGTAAGGGCGAGGCAGCGTGTCAGGGCTGAAGGAGGCGGGGATGAGGAGGAAGGGCAGAGGTGCTGGGCGTGGCTGAGATGGCAGAGAGACCTGAATGCCCTCACCTTCTGTGGTCCGACGGGAACACAGCAGTTTCCTGGGGGCCCAGTCAACGTGGGGAGGCATAGGAGAGGGATTTCTGGGGTAGGCTTACAGCTGTTCAAGCTGAGAGGTGGTGAGAGAAGTCTACACAGAGTTACCCTCTGCCCTGCAACTCAACCCTGTACCCTGCTTAGAAGCCTGTGCCCAAGGGCAGTGCTGCCCCAGCAAGCAGGACCTATGTGGCTACCCTCCTGCTGCCAGCTCTTCTTCCCACCCCCACCCCCTGGAAAGAGAAGCGCTGAGCACAGGGAGGAAGAGAAGCCCTGCTGCCTCACCTTGCTTGGCTCTGAGGCACACGGGGGGGGGGGGGGGGGGGGGGGGGGGGGGGGGGGGGGGGGGGGCTTGCATATGGCGTTTAACCCATTCTTTAGACCAGACTAGCCTGGGTGTTTAATAACTGACGAGCATCAGAAGGCTAGTGAATCTCCCAGAAATATTGTCCAGAGACAGAAGAGGGGCTGCCACAAAGCATAGTCCAAGACCGTGCCCAGAGACAAAGCAAATCACTTCTTGCTTAAATCCTGTCAAGCTCAGACTTTCCCATCAGCCAGGACCTGTGAATAGAAACACAGCCGGGTGTCAGGATTTTGTACTAAGACAAAAATGGCTCAAAGAAAATGTAGCATTCTCCACCCAGCCTGCCCCGGCCCAGCTCCTGCACCAGCCCCCTGCCCTGCACAGGACAGGCCTCCTCAGCCTGTCCGTCAGCTCACACCTGAGAGCCAGGATAGCAGAGCCCTGGGTGGGAGCCGCAGGGCCAGGGGCAGGGTGCAGATGAAGGTGGACACAGAGGGCAAACTGGGGGCCTACCATCGTGGGTCACCGTGGGGCAGGACTAGAGATAGAGGAGGCTGCTGGGGACAGGCTGAGGTGGAAAAAGTGCTAGAGAAAATGGCAGCTGAGGGACCGGCTGGGAGCTGCTCTCCTTTGTCTGCCTCGCTTTTACATGTGTGGGGATAAAGCCTCCCTCTTCTGGGAGGGGCTCTTATTCCCTGAGATTTGTGGTGTGTGAGATTGTGTGTGTGTGTGTGTGTGTGTGTGTGTGTGTATGTGTTGCTCTGAGGCTCTGGTGGGAATGACTCAGCAGCGCAGCCAGGCCTGCTCCAGTCTGCCAGCTCCGTGCAGCTGCGGCCGCTGAGCCTGTCCTGCTTCTCCCTGCAGCACCCACAGGGCTGGCCCACAGGCCTGGCTTCCTGACCCCAACACAAGGGCAGAGGCCTTGGGGAGGGGCTGTGGCCCTCACTCAGCCCTCACCCCTGCCCTTTTCAGCAGCTTCTCTAAGTATGGGGGTCTCAACAGAACTTCATTCACCACTGCCCAGTGAGGTCATGCTCTGAATGTCCTCACCCACAGAGTCTAAGGGAGGGCCACTGGGCCACTGCTCATTCACACCCAGTGCTGACAGATATGCCTGTCCACAGGGGTAAAGGGACAGGTGGGACACTCACCAAAGGACCGCAGCAGCAGCAATAAAGAGAAACAGCTGGAAACACCCTGTGCTCATTGGGAAGGATGCTCTACATAAATTACAGTGCATCTGCAGCGCAGGACCCCACCCTCCCCTGGAGAGGATAGGAGCTGTCCGAAGGCACGGTATGGAGCAGTCATGGGGACAAACACTGGGCAGGGGCACAGGAGGCTCTGGGGTGTGCGCAGTGCATGCAGCTTGCTCACAGCCAGAGGCCTCCATAGGGACAGAGGGCAAGTGTGCTCTTGGACCTCAACGAGTAACAGGCACCTACATCAAGACACATAAATACAAGTTTGTATATGAAGAGTTAAAGGTGAAGATATGTGCTGGGCACACCAGGGATACCTTGTGGCCCTTTCTACCCCCACTCCTAACTCCAGACCATTCCTGGACTCAGGGCCACAGTGCCACTAGAGCCAAAGTCACCTGAATTTGATCAACCCAACACCTCTGATTCTTTAGAGAGAGCCCATTGGCCTCTGCTATTCCACTATTCCTCAGGACCTATGGTATATATTCTTTCTTACCTTCAGTCCCCCAAACAATCTTAATGGTCTAAAAAAACAGGTGCTTTATGCAAACCAGGATGCCCTAAGCCTGCTGTTGAGGTGGATGCCTAAAGTCATAGCACTCTGGAAGGCCCAGGCAAGAGGACACCAAGTCCAAGCATGGGCAATTTAGCGACTTAGCAAGACATTGCCTCAAAATTTAAAAAAGAGCTGGGGATGTAGCTCAGTGTGAAGAGCCTGGGTTCAACACACACACACACACACACACACACACACACACACACACACACACTGTCCTCACCACAGTGTCTCCATGAATAAACTAGATGAGAAAATAAACCTGTTGGGGATCACCACAGGATAGAGGACAAACTCCCTGGCCCTTAACCTGACACTCATTAAAAGCATGATTTGTGCTTTCTTCTTAGGCAGTCAGGGACTTAAAAGCTACTTCTGAAGAGAGAGAAAGAGGGAAAGAGAGGGAGAGAGACAGAGGGAGGAGGGAGGAGGGAGGAGGGAGGAGGGAAGATGGAGGGAGAGAGAGATCATTTAGGTCAACAAGATGCCCAGTGACTAAAAAAATGGTACAAAGCTTGACCTTCATTTTGCATGTTTCCTTTATTGCCTTCAAATTCGGGTCAGACCCTTGCTCAGCTTTGCCTACAGACATGTTCATCCTTAAGGTATGTCTGCCTAAAAATTGCTGAGGTTGATGAGTCCTACATTAACATAACTTATCTCATCCTTCTTCAGGATTGAGGACATCAAGGGGAGAGATTTACAGAGACCTTCAAGTACGGGCACCTAGAGTCACACTCCCTTGTATCCCAGCAGAACCTCTGCAGTACTGACACCTCTGCCTCCGAAGCAGGAGCTTCCAGTCGCATAAAGACGGGGCTGTTCTCTCAAGCTATAAAGGCTTCTTCAGAGCTGTGACACCAGAGCTGACACAATGACCCACCAAACTCTGCCCACCACAGCAAGCCCGTAAGACCTTGCACCTTCTCCTCTGTTCAGGGTCCAATCTGATTGGTCAGGGCCCTAGGGCCCCAGGGCCCCAACTTCAGTCCTCGAGCTGAAGTCTCTTCCCTATTTTCTCTTCCTTTCCAATTAAAGCTTTGCCTGCAAATTCACGCTGTTGCCCCAGTGTTAATTTCCGTTATCTTTGAAGCCAGTACCCACACTAGCCAGTAACAAGCCGACCAAGCCTAGACGATGGGATGAAGTGGTGGTAGTGGTTGTCTCACTGGGGATAGGGACAGGAAGAAGACACTGCACTCGTGGTGCCTTTGTGTGGTTCAGCTCTCAGATGGTGCCTTCTGGAAATGAGAATCAATTGCTTAAAACTGTAATATACTATGTGAGGAAAACACCATGTCATCTGAGTTTGGAGCTCAGATTCCTCACCCTGAGAGAGGACTGCCTAGGAGATCCTGCCCTAGGATGCACACGTGAATGTGTTATGTGTGTGCACAAGTGTGTGCTTGATAAGTGAGTACCAGTGTGCATAGGTGAATGTGTGTTTTATGTAGGAGCAAGTGCGTGCAGATAAACTTGCACAACATCCTTGGCCTCCAGGCCTGTTGCCAGGAGGTGGCCCTGAGAGTCTTAACCCTAACTATCCCCCCAGCCTGGCCCTTCTCTTCTTCTTAGATTGCTGAGTGTAACCTAGGAGGAGGGCCAGGAGAATGGGGAACGTGAGCAGGCTGCCCGTGCTGAGCAAGGCCTGGGAGGGGGAAGGCACCTGTCCCTTTGAGAGTCCCTGAGATGTCCCAGTGCTAACCTGCTCTAGCAGCCCTGGGACCAAGAGGTGGAGGCAGGATGGAGGTCCTTGAGCAGAGCAGGCTGGGAGCCCAGGGAGCCCTGGGGAAGTGCAGGCGTGGGGATGCAGCCTTCTCTGCAGAGTAGAGGTGGGTGAGCTATCACTGAACTTGAGAGACTAGAGAGGGCCAAGCCAGCGCCCTGCCAAGCAGGTCTTGGGCTGATGAGGCAGCTGCCTGGGGCACTGGGGCAGTGGTGCCCACAGCCTTGCCTCTCTATCACCACCCAGACCACAGGTCAGGCTCCTGGCTTGCTGCTGACATTTCCAGCAGGGGAAGATTTCTCTGCCTGCTCCACACTTCTCCTTGGAAAGAGGGGAGATGGTGAGTGCTATGCACGGCCCGTTGGCCCTGGCTGTCTCCCCGCCATCTGACAGCCTGCTGGGACCTCCGTCACCAGCATCCTACCTGAGATGGGTAGCTTGAAGCTGTCATGGCTCTGGAGTCAGAAGTCTGTTTCCAGTCCTGGGCTTCCACTGCTAGAGCCAGGTGGTTGAAGCCAACCACTGGGCAGCCCTCAGGAAGCTGAGGGCTTAAAAGGAGGCCCAGAGAACAAGGTGGGGCTGAGCAGCCTTGCTCCCCAAGGGTGTCTCCTGAGCATGGAGAAAGTGCTGGCAGGTCAGGATGACACACTTAGCAGCAGCACAGAAGTCTCTTTGGACCAGGAATTTAACTCAGTGGCGCAGCACCTGCCTGGCAAGCCTGATGTCCTGAGTTCAACTCCCAGTACACCCCACCAGCTCACCAAGGCAACCCCCACTGTCCCTGCTGAGCATCCGCTGCTGGCATGGCCTCCTCCTCAGTCCCACCCCCAGCACCTTCACTTGAGCCAGACTCTAGGTAGAGGGGATGGGCAGTGATAGGCGCAGGGGGTCATCTGAGGGCCGGAGTCAGTGGTGCCATAGATGGGCTGGCAGGGACCATGGACAGCCGAGTACCTGGAGTTTACAGAGTTGAATGTTGGCAATGACAACAGAACACAAATGTCTATGTGCAGAGAGGAAATTACTCTATTACTGAATTAGTGTAATTCTTGTTCTGTGATGTTATGGGTTTTGAATTATTGTCCTAGTCACTCTATGCCAAGGAAGCTGCTGGGTAGAGACACTCCCTGTAGGCTGGTGATGGTACCTTGTAGCCAAGAGGTGGTAGAGGATTCTCATGGTTCAGTAACACTCATTCCTCACTTCTTCCCTAGGAATTGAACTCAAGTTTTAACTAGGCATACAGCCACCTGGAGTAGACTCATCTCCTAATCATCTTTGCATCTAGATTTAACCATGTGACTGTGTTCCAGCAAGCGGGAATCAAATGCAAGTATGAATAACTTCCAGAGAGTGTCCTAGGAGGCAGAGACATCCCTTTGCTGATGCCTCCTGTCCTACATTCCACTGATGAGATCTTTTTTTTTTTTTTTTGGTACCAGGAATTGAATTCAGGACCTCGAGTTTGCCAGGCAGGTGCTGTGCCACTGAGCTATATCCCCAGCCCTTTCCCGATGAGATGTTAACTTGATGGCTTACCTCTGAGCAGCCTTTTGGGCCATGAGTTGAAAGGTACATACTAGAGAACAGTAGGTAAATGATACAGAAGGAGCACAGCTGGTGCACAGCTACAGCAGGACCAGCCCTGTGCTGCCACTTCAACACGCGGGAAAGAGGCACATCTGAGGTTTCAGGGGTCAGGGAGCTGCAGAGTGCCTGGGTCCCTCTTGACCCTGTAGAGTCCATATCAGCTCTGGAATGCCCACCTCTGGACTTCCTTTACATGAGAGGAGACACATACCTGTCTTAGGCCAGCCACGGTTTCCTCAGGTGTCTTGTCCCTTCCCAGCCAGATCAAACCCCAAGTGAAAGTCAAGAGCCAACTCCTCCAGGTGTGGGCAGAGGAGAGCCCACTAAGCTTTTCCTACCTTGTCCCTGGACAGTGCCCAGTCATGAAGGGGCCTAGGAGCTAGGATGGCAGGGGCTAGCCAAGGTCTCTTTTTCCTTGGGTTCAGAGGAATGGGATGAGTGTGATTCTAAAATGAGATGGCAGGGCTGGGGGTGTAGTTCAGAGGCACAGGGTGTGCTTAGCCTGCACAAGGCCCCAGGTTCCATCCCTAACAGCAAAAAACAAGTAAAACAGCAACCACATTAACTACACTGGCCCCTGGGGGATTGCAGGCAATTTGAGGGTAGAGACTGGTGCGCAGCTTAGCACACAGTAGGTGCTTAATAAACCTTTGCTGGCTTCCTACCTGATATTGTACCCTTCCCTCCACAGTGCAGTTCAGCTTCCTGAGCCAGCTGGGGGGCTTTGGGTTTTCTCAGTGGAGGACGGGCAGGGGTGATGCCTGAACTCTTCAGAGGAGAAAACAAGAACTCGGAACTTGGAAGGTGCTTGCTCAAAATGAGTCACTAGGCAGTGCAGGAGCGGGGACTTAAACCCAGGGTTTTAGATGGAAAACTTCACCTACCTGGAACAAAAACTAGAGCTGAGACTCTGACTCCAAGGCACCCTCCTCCCAACTGCTGGACCCAGTGGAGGCCCTGAGTAGGCTTGTGATGCCCTGAGGTGACGAAGGAGAGGGACAAGGGATGGAAAAGCTGTCAGGCAATCCCACAGCAGCTTGGAGGCCTGGGAAACAGATTGGCCCAGCACAGTCGCTAGCCCAAACAGTGTATTTGCACAAACAGAACAAGGAATTGGAACTTGAGGTGCTTTACTGCCATCTACTGGAAAATTGTCATAATAGTCAAATTTATGGTAAATGTGAAAAAAAAAGTCTCCCTAGAACCATAAAGTGTAGAACCTGAACAACCACACACAGCAGCCATAGATGCACCTTTTCACACCTGAGAGCATGAGAAAAGACACCCCACACCACGGAGACTCCAGTCGCGTCCCCTCCCTTCCTGTGTGAGAGTCCCTGTCTCACCCAGAGGCACTGTAGCCATCTGCCTGCCCTAGTTTCACCACCTAAGGTCCAGTAGCGTCTGTGCATCTGTCCACGCACTCCATGCACACATCCTAGACGCCAATGCTGGGTCAGGTACTTATCTGAATTTTTTCACATATTACTAGCTGTGAGCATTTGGACATTTTCTTAAGCCACTGGGTAGTCTTCAGTGTGAAAGGATAAAAATCCAGTAAGACTCAGGTAAGGTGATGTATATGAAGTTCTATTGACTTGCTATGGTGAGAGCCAGTGGCCAACCCTCAACCTACTTCAGGCACCGTTAGATTTGAGTTATACTCTTACACACATGGGTGTCCTCAGAGAAGACAGCTCTGGCATATTTTCCTTTAGAAACAACCAGGAAACTGTGGCACAAATGCATGGATGTAAAGCACCCAGGGCACAGCTGAGCCCTGAGCACAGTGGGTGCCATGGGCACTGGCCTTTATCTTTTCCCTCCTCTAGCACCATCTGGAACCTGGAGCCAGCTAGAAGAGTTCAGGGTCTGTCTGATTCCCAGGAAGGAAGAAGAGTTGCAGGTTTCATTTATGTGCAGGAAGAGGCTTGCTGACTGCCGGTGGCCAGGCCTGCAGGCTCTGAGCAAGGCCAGGGGCCCCTGGAGCTTTAGTTTCTTCATTCATAAAATAAAGTCAGTCACATTTTGTACCCATTTAGGTAATGCAAGAAGTAACTAAAGGGTCTGCAACCATATTGGAAACAAGCTAAACACACAATAAATTATAGCTGCAACCTCAGTGCTATGACCCAGGGGGTGCCCGGAGCCAGTCGAAGGGTTCTATTCTCTGCCACTCAACTGTCAACCACTGTTAGGGGGCACTTGAAAATGCATGTCCCAAAGCTAAGAAGGAGACAGGATTGAGCTCCTCATTCCACCCCACTCCTCTTATGGGAGGGAAATTGGTACACACTTTCCAGAGGGTGGGGAGGCAACAGGGATCCTTTTGACCCAGCCACTCCATTTCTAGGAATTCGGCCAAGGAAGTAGTCACAGGCCCATCAGAATGTTGTGCTAGGACACTCATTGCAGGGCTGCTAATAATAGTGAGAAACTGGAAATAATCTAAAGTTAGGGACTCACTCAATACACATTTTGGTTGGATGCCAGATGATCAAGTGCTAAAATCAGTATTCAGCAGAAGCCAAGGCCAGTGCCTCCCACCATCTCCATGCAGCAAGTGTCTTTGGTAAAGAAGTAAATTTCAACAAAACGTTATCAAATTTTGTTTGTGATGCCAATATACTAATCGATGTGTTTCACTGCTGGCGTTTAACAATTGGCCATTATAGCTCAAGCATAGCATTTTCTCAGTATTGGCAGAAGCTGGACTGTTTCTGTTATATATTGTGCACATTTGTATTAATGAATCAATGCTTATATTGACTGATACTGATGGAAGAGTTTGATGCCTCATTTTCTCTAATAACGTCTTGGTTTTCCCAATATTCTTCTCTATATTCCCTCCTTCCTTCTGTATATTCCTTCCCATGTTGAGTTAAATATGGTTTGCCACAGTAATATGGATCAAACACTATAGTTAATGTTTAAATTAAAAATTAATTATTACAGAAAAGACACCTTGCCATTCTTCTCCCTCACTGCAAACATTCTTATTCCATAGCTCTTGTCACTTTCTGAAGCAGTTCTGGTCTTCTTTGGTGAGTGCCATTGGAGGCTGCCTCTACATCCTGAACTGATTCAAAATGTTTACAGTAATTTCTCTCATTTAAAAACATTACAAAGGGCTGGGGATATAGCTCAGTGGAATAAGTGCCTGCCTGGAAAGCACAAGGTCCTGAGTTCAATCCCCAGTACCACAAAAAATAAAATTAAATTAAAATTAAAAAAATAAAAAAAATAAATAAAAACATTACAGTGTGTCTTCATCCACCTTTACTCACCAGATATGGTGCTGTGAAGCTTCTGGCTCTTCCCAGGGTGAAGATGACCGTGAAAGGTAAATGTTTTGAACCAAATCAGGAGATCAAGGGACAGTCACAACAGTGCAAATAAAGACACTCACAAAAGACTTCCAGAAATGCTTCAGAAAGTGTCAAGAATAAGGGGATAAGTGTACTTACAGGGAGGGGGAGTATTGTGAGGGGAATTAATGGCAATGTGTCTTTTACTATAATAATTTTTTAAAAAACTAAGCATCCACCATATTTTATCATACATCATATATTATTTTTAGGGGCTTTTCCTCCTCATAAAATTATTAAGTTGGTTAAATCGTCATGTTTTTATTTTATCTTTATAAGATGTAAAGAATTACAAATAGGATTTTAAAAAAACTTATGTTTAAATATAAAGTAGCTGAGACTTGAATTACTAAGTTGGTTAAGTTGACATGTTTTTCTTTTATCTTTACAAGATGTAAAGAATTACAAATGGGCTTTTAAAAACACTTATAGTTTAAATGGAATAAAGTAGCTGACACTTGAATACAATTTTGAAAGCTACTTTGTGTTCAGAATGTTAGTATTCCAAACATCTCCAAGGATGAAACTATGATATGATGGTGCACGTCTGTAATCTCAGCACACAGGAGGTTGAGGCAGAAGGATCGCTGTGAGTTCAAGGCCAGCCTGGGCTACAAAGTGAGTTCAAAGCCACCTGAACTACATAGCAAGACCTTGTTTCAATAAATAAATCTATGATATAAACTAATGTCTGTTATTCTGCCTCATAATACCATTTTAAAATTTTATTGTTGCCTCACATAGTATCTTTTAAAAGTATCCGGCTGACATGCTTTCTCCATATTTATTAGTAACTATCTATGTTTCCTTCTGTATTTAAACTCAAGCTCTTCATAATTTCTTCTGTACATACACAGACTAGGAGTGATTACATTTTACTTATACAACAGTGAATATACATTTATACCTTAGCTGACTACTAGAATTTCAACAAATAGAGCATGAGCAAAGAGATTTGCCGCAAGTGACCTCTAGAAGACTGTTGATATTTGGAAGTGGTGATTAACGTGTGTAAAGCAGGCTACTGTGCTTACGGTGTACAAGGGCCATGGACCATGTCTCAGTGCCACTGCTTACATCGGGGGCCCGGGGAACCCAAGCCCATGCTGAAGTCTGTCTCTTCAGAGGCCAAAACTGAAGATGGAAACATGAATTTTAACAGCTGGTTATAAAAACAGTTGAAGATGTGAGCCCAAAAACTTGGAATGGATTAGAGATTAAAAGATGGATACAAAATGTTAATGATGTTTATCTCAGGGTTTCAGCTTAAAAAATTTCTGCTTTGTTTCCAATTAAAACTTTTTTTGCATTTTCTTTATATATATATATATATATATATATATATATATATATATATATATCCTATGGTTTTAAAAACTAAAAACATTTAGAGTCTGTCTTTTTTGTCACCCTGTTCTTTCATTCAGGGACAGGTTTCGAGCCTATCCAGAGACAGATGGTCAGGAATGCTGACCAGAGCTGCTTCCTGTGGTCATGTCCATGTTCACAGGGTCAAGGCCTTGACAGTATGAAGTTTTCCTTCCTGGGCCAAGCAGAAGGCAAAGGCCAGTGTGAGGACGGGCAGGGCAGAGAGCAGGGGCCGGCCCCCTTTGACCAATGCAGACTGGACTCTCAGTTACAGGAGTGCCAGAAAAAGCCTACTTCACATCTGAGGTACAAAGCTACAAATCCATTTCTTCTTCCTCTTTCTCAGTACACCTCAGGAATGTTAGCTGGTTTCATAGTGGCCTGTAGCTTGACCTGTAGCTATGGGACTAAGTTTTGGCCAATGAGAAATAAATGCACATGTTAACAGCATTTTCCAAGAAATGTCCTTAAAGAGAGAAACCTTCCTTTCTCTTTTACTTTTTGCTGGCAGGAACATGGATTTGGTGGCTGGGACAGGAGTAACTATTCTGGACTATGAGGCAACAAACTCGGAATGACAGAGGGACAAGATGGAAAGAGTCTAGGTCTCATGTGATCATAGAGCCCGAGCACCAATCCTAGATTGGCTCTCTTACACTTTCTTCATGTGAGAATGAAACAGAGCTTCCATCAGAGGTTGAACTAGTGTTTTCTTGGGTTCTGTTACATGCTGTAAAACACAATCATAATTAATTATAGTCACTGTCACTTCTTTAGTGCTCACAGCACCAGCCACTCTTACATGTTTTACCTGTGTTGTCTTGTTTAGTCTATGAGACAGCTCCAGGAGGTTGAAACTGTGACCAGCCCTGTGCTACAGACACATCAAGGTTGACCAGTCCATGGTGCAGCAGTGTTGAGATGAGGTTTTGGGAAAGTGACTGGGTCATGAGAGATTAATTCATCCAAGGGTCAGCAGGTTCACTGCTGTAAAAGTGAGCCCTCTCCAGCACACTTGCCCTGGCTCCCATGCGATGCCTCAGGTATACTCCAGTGTACCAAGAGGTGCCCACCAAATGCCTACATCTAGAACTGTGAAGATGAATCTCTGTTCTTTATACACTACTGGCTCTCAGGTATTTTGTTATAGCAACAGAAAATGGGCTAAGATGACTGGCTTGCTCCAGATTGTTCAATGGCTGACTGGCAGAGTGGAAATCTGCATGTAGGCTACTGGCCCCCAGAGCCTGTCTTTCAATGCTCTTTGGACTCTTTTCTTCTGAGTCCCTTGCACCTCTCATCTCTGTTTCCATCTCCTACCACAGGACTCTTTTAAGCTCTGCTCCTTGCCCCATCCCACTCTTTATCTCCTGTACAAAGTTCGCTCCCTCATAGCTTGTTTCACTGGGAAAAGGCTCTGACTGGCTGGGTGGTGGTACACACCTGTAACCCCAGAGCTTGGGAGGCTGAGGCAGCACTGTCACAAATTTGAGTCTAGCTTGGGCTACATAGTGACTTCAAGGCCAGCCTGGAAAATACAGTGCAACCTTGTTTCAAAAAGCATAAATAAGAAGAGCCTCTGACTGACAAATGCACACTAAAGTGTAACAGGTCAACGTCAGCATAATATGTTACCTCCTCATAAGGAAATAGGTTATTTATTCCTGTGTCAGTGTGAAGGACAGTGTATGAGAGAGATGACACATGCTGTGTAAGGACTTGAAATCAAGCCACCTGGATTTTATGTCTGGTAACAGAAAGTTCTGCAGTCTTAGCACAACTCCCAGTCCCTCTCAGCCTCTATTTTCCCCTTCTAGGAGATCATCAGGGTCTGACTTTCACTAGGCAGGAAGGATCCGTGTGAGGGACAGTGAAAGAACCTGAGTATGGACTCCTGGCCCCCCAGTGCCGGGCACATCACGGGAGCCAAGGAGTAGGGATCTTTTACTGAATTCTGTTTATGCATTGCTTCCCAGGCCTGCTTTTCAAAGGTCAGGTATTAAGGTAGAATTTATTATTTATTTATAATTATATTTATTTATAATTTATTGATTCAAATATTTAGTAAGGTCCCTGTGTGTCAGTCTCTGTGCTGTGTATAGGCTACAGAAAAGAGGCTGCCAGGTAAATCCCTGCCCTTAGAGCACACAAGAAAAGAGGCGATGGCTGGATAAATGAGCATTCAGACAAGGTGATCATGGCCAGTGAGAGCTATGCAACCGGCAGGATTCTGTGGCAGGGACAGCTGGGCCTAAGACAGGTGGAAAAGGCAGGTGCTATAGGGGCAACATCTTTGCCCCCGAAAACTCATGCATGAACTCTGCAAGCTGGTGAAGATCCCATTTAGTGGAGAGGGAATGTGAGGCTCAGAAAAGCTGAGGAATTTGCTCGAGGTTACACAGCCAGTAAATGGGGACAGAGATTCAAACCCAAGTCACAGACACCAGAAAGCTCAGGCTTCCTGCCCCACACCACCCTCCCTCTCCCCCATCTCTGCTGGCGGTGGGGAGGGGGGCAGGGGGACAGGGGGACAGGGGTGTGAGGTCTGTGTGGCCTCCAAACAGCCCCGGGCACTGTGGCGACCTCACTGCCCTGGTCTCCCACCCTCCTCTAATGGGAAGGTCCAGCTTCTGCTTCATTCCCCGCCATCCTAGACACCTGGCATTGCCAGGCTCTCAGCAGAGACAGCCGATCCCCTGCACCTCCTGAGGTCCCTGCATCATGAAGACAGAGACGTGAGACACGTGTGTAGCCCAGTGCCCCCTCTCGCCATCCCCCTTTCCTTCCTGCTTCCTTCTCCCCTGTGCCTTCCACCTCCCTCCTCACCTCCCTCCGTTCCCCTCCTCCTCCTCCCTCTGGCTCCTGCATGCTCCTAAGATGAAAGGACCGATTAATCTTGCTGCCACCACCACCACAGAGCTGTGGGTCCGTGGGTATCGGCATCCCTACCAGGGCTGCCTAAGTGGTCCCTGGAAACTGCAGCTAAGTGGGGAAAGATTGCATTCATTCTTCCACAGCCCAAGCACTGCAGAGGGGGCTCTTCCAAACTATCCAAGATTTCCAGCCTAGTGTTTCTACCTTGACATGTGGGCCTGCATGCTGCACACCCTTTTCTGCACTCACACACCCTTCAGCAGCACAAACAGCAAAGAACTTGAGGGCATTTGATTGACATGGTGTAGGTTTACATGTTTACTTATCCTTGTATGTTCGTTCATTCCACTGATGTTTATTGAGCACCTACTATGTACCAGATAAGATATATACTATGCCTGATGGTGATAAGTGATGTCGGAGACAACACAGAGAGAGTGGAACATAGGGTAATGAGCAGAGGAGTTGTAGAGAAAGGGAGATCATGCAGGTTTCTCAGGCTGGGGAAGAATACCTGTTTCCTTTATGCAAATGTTATGTCCAGGACAAGTTAAGTATCAATGAGATATTTACACATCAAAGCATATTCTTAATCAGATACAGGCAAAGCTTGTAAATTAACATGAGCAAACCTCTGAAACTTAGTTTCCTCAAAAGAAAAATGAGTTTAATACTTCTTATTTCAGCTGGCTTACAGGGCTGTTGAGAGACTCCTGGAATGAAAGTTTAGCTTTGTGGAGGAACCGTGTAACCTGCAAAGCACCTTATTGCATCAGAGTAATGTAACCGTTGTTAATACGAAGGCAGAGTTGGCAAAGTAAATCACCACCTCTAAATAGAAGTTCTGAGATAATCTAATTTCCTTCCATTGGGCTGACTAAAATGAAGATTATACTGACATGGTTTCCAACTCTGGGCAGGTAGGGATGGAGTCTTATTAAGCCTTCTGAGGCTTGAGGAGTCCTTTGGGGTTGCCCCTGGCTGTGATTTGCTGTGGGCAGTAAAGAGCATCCTGTCTGAGGACGTCTTTTATGATCTTAATTTCAGAGCACCAGTTAACCCTGAGACCCCAGCCTGTATTCACCCCATTTCGTCTGAAATCAGAGCATGAAAATGAAATACCCCATCCAGGCTTCTTGGCTGCAGCTCCTCGCATCTGGGGACATCATGCACCCAAACACTGGAGGAGTCATGGGGCCTGACCACACAGGGCTGAGGAGCCCTGGCCTGAGAGAGAAGCTGTTTGCTCCATGGAGTTTCCTTCTTCCCACACAACCTTTTGTAGTGAAATGGAATGATTTCCCCCTGGAAGGGGAATTCATTTTATTCAGATAACACCACTGAATAGCAAGCTTTAAGGCAAGCGCCTCCAGAAAAGTGCAGAGCAGCAGTCGGATGCTTGTCTGTGCCCTTGCCTCCTTGGGACCACCTGCAGGTACAGTCACAGCTTAACTATGAGGATGTATGACAGGAGCAATGGAGAACGCTGCTTGTAAATTATTTTCCGACACTGTTTATGGAGAAGGAGATGATAGCGAGGGTGGGCAGTGGCAGGATGCATGATCAGCGGCAGTGTGTCTCCACCAGACATTTCAAAGACCTTGGGGTAGGGCCTTTCCTATTGGAGAGACACGAAAGTTGCTCCATTAATCAATACGCTCCCACTCAGGGCAAGTCAGAGAAGAGCCTAAAGTATTTCCAAACTAGGCTCGAAGCGCTCAGTTTAGTTGGAAAGAGAAGACACTCCTATGGGTAAAGACAAAAACCCAGAAGAGAGGAGGTGAGAAAAACGAACACTATCCAATCTGCTGGGACCAAGGAACTTAAATTAGTCATCTCTCTTCAGCAACATCACTACAAAGCAACATCACCATTTCCCATTTTATGGACAAAAATACAGAGAGTGGGGAGAAAATGACTTGCTCAAGCTCGTAGAGCTGGTAAATGGCAATACAATGTCCAGTCTTCGTCTGCTTTACTCTGATGGGGCCAGAATCAAAGTGAAATTTCAAACTGACCTCCTTATTGATTTTGTCAGAGATAAGCACCAATTTCAGAAAAACAAAACACTGAGCTGGGCTTCCTCTCACTCTATTCCTTAAAGGAGGCTGAAGAGCCAGGAGCTATAGATCTGCAGCTTTCAGCCCTTTTTCTTTTGATAAGTTGTATTTCTAAATAAACAATTATCTTCATTCATTTGTGTCTGCACAGCCAGATCTCCCTGTTGCTGACTATTCCCTTCCCCCACTGACATCTTCCCACGTTCACTTAGCTTCTCTCTTTCTTACACACACACACACACACACACACACACACACACACACACAAATCCAGACATGCACACCTTCCCACTATACACCCATATGCAAAATAAAATTAGAAATACCATCCGACTCTCAAGGTATTTAAGGAATGGAGATCTTCA
This sequence comes from Dinomys branickii, assembly GCA_004027595.1. Lineage (NCBI taxonomy): Eukaryota > Metazoa > Chordata > Mammalia > Rodentia > Dinomyidae > Dinomys > Dinomys branickii. The sequence continues at coordinate 220,355 of PVLD010000264.1, read as the reverse complement.
ATCAATATGGCCCGAATGGTGCCTCCTGTGCCAGTGGGAGAGGCAGGCAGAGCTTGTGAAGGGGACTAGACAGCCATGCCTATGACACAGAGATGCTCCGAGGGGGGAAAGGCCACTTGTGCCTTCTTGCATCTGTCCTGTGACACTGGAACTCACAGAGCTACCAGATCTTCAGGGGCCACCCCCTGGCAGACCGTTCTTCTGCTTGCCTGTAAAAGCCTTCAGAATGTGAAAAGGTTTCCTGGCCTCTTTTTTATTTTTATGTATGCTCATAAAATACAGGGAAAACAGCGGCTGATGATTTGAAAATAGAGGCTGAGCCGACTGGCATATGGCCCTCACTTCAAGGGACCGGGGATTGCTCTTGTTGTAATCAACCACTTGAGAAAGCAGTAAACAATTATTTATATGTTATACTTGCCTTCACCCGGAGTGGAGCAGGCGCTTAGGGGAGCTGTGAAGACGGAGGCTGTGAGGCCCCCAATGGCCACGTGGTGTTTAGTGTTCCCTGCTTGCTCGGTCACCCCTGCTCTGGCCCCACACTGATGCTGCTGCCTTCTCACAGTTCCCACCTGGGAACTCAGAGTCCGGGGAAGGGTTGGAGCGAGGAACAGGGAAATAGGAAGGGGCTCCAAGCAGAAGTTCCAGGTTCAAGCTCTGTGTTTGGATGTACCTCCCGATGCCCTCTCTTCCTCCAGATCAAAGGTGCTCGTGGTCTAGCATGAGGCTGGTTTGTCTACACAGAGGCAGAGAGCAGGAGCATTCGTGCTGCACCAGGTTGGGATCCCAGCTCTGTCACTCACCTGCTGTATGACCTTGGACAGGTGACTTACTTTCTGTGTCCCAACCTTTTCATCCCTAGAGTGAGGCTTGTCCAGCTTCTCAGATGGTGTGGATGGGTTTAATGAAGCGATTGCATGCCAGAAGCTTAGCCCTGTGCCCGGTCCACAGGAGGGCCTCAGAGGTAGTGTCAGTATAGTAATCACCATCTGAGACCCGAATCGCGCTTACCCTGGGCAGGCCTCTTTAGGAGCTTTATGCCTACTGCCCTTTAATCCCCACATCTCTATTCTACCACAGACACGAGTCTGGGAGCACAGTGGTGGATGTGGCACATCCAAGCCCCGGCAGACGGCCTCCGGCTCTGTCTCTCAGCCCCTGGGCACACAGCCCTTCCGGGGCGATGACGCTGGTCTTCACGCGTGTTCTCCGGCAAACTGAGCCACCAAACCCCACGTTTCCTTTGGTCCAAGCCGGCAGCAAGGAAGGTTATTGGTCACAGCCAAGAAGAAAGAAGGAGGGAACGACAGGTTGACGGCTGGATCAGGGGCAAATTCCCATCTCCCAGTTGGAACCTGCGCTAAAGTCAGGCAGAGCGCCCCAACCGGAGCCAGGGGAGGCGAGAAGGCGGGGAGCGGTGGGGGCAAGTCCACGGCGCTGAGCCGTTGGCCAGAGCACCGCCCCCGGGAGGGGAGGGAGGGGCGGCGGGGGGCGGGGGGCGGCTGCCATCCCCGCTGCCTCCTGGGCCCCACTCGCTGGCGCCCAAGTGGGAGGACGGCAGCACCCCTCTCCCTCCTCCCCACACCCCGCTACCTGCCCAGTCCCTGAGGCCAGCGTGAGGAGGCAGCGAGCCAAGCCCGGCCGATCCCACAACTTTGCAGCCGCGGAGAGGGCGAGAGCCGGTGTCCGGGGCTCCTCTTCTGGGCGACCCGAGGTCGGTGAGTTGTTTCCCCACCCCTCCGTGGCGGGCGGCGGCCGGCGGCGGCTTCCTGGGCCTCGGAGGCGGTGGCCGAGGCGCCGGCGGCCGCGCACCGCCTGCCTGGCCCGCTCCCCGGAGCGACCTCCGCGGCGGGCGCCGCGCGGCACGGACGGCTCCCCGCGCGACCCCCGCATCGCCGCAGCAGGGGTGCTGTCCCCCGCCCCCCAGGGCAGTGCCGGGGCAGCCGCCGCCCTCCGAGCGCCCCTCACTCCCCCGGCCCCTGTCCTTCTCCTTCCCAAGCCGCGGCGCATCTGGAGGCTGCTCCCGCGCCCCCCTGGCGACTGGCGCGGGGAAGACACTTGCTTTGCCGGAGCCCGGGACCGAGGCCCCCGGGGTGGGCAGCGCCGCCGCAGCCTCCCTGCACGCATGGCCAGGGAGGTACCGAGCCCCTGGCCGTCCCGCGCCCCCGGCGGTCACCCTGTCGCGCGCCCTGCGCTGCACCTCGGCGGCAGATAGCGGCCTGTGCTGCCCACCAAGGCCCCGGTCCGGGGTGCGGGGAGACTGCCACCTGCAAAGGGGCTTCCAAGGTGACCAGCCGCTCAGTCCGGACCGCACATCCCGGACCGAGACCCCTCCTGAGTGCAGCTGCTTCTCAAACTTTTCTCGCGCCTCCGCCTGTCCTATTCCTTAGTCTCCGGCAAAGTTATCTCTGGTGCACAGAATCCCATTGTCCGGGGGCTTCCTAAGTGGGGCTGTGGGGGTTGGAGGTCGGGAGTTGGGGCGAGGCGGAGGAGGCTGCTCCGGGTGTGGTGCCGGGGGTGGCTCCCCGGAAACTCGGGCTGCGCACGCCCTCGTTCTCCCAGTGCGAGCCTGCCGGCACCGAAAGGGTTTCAGCGCCATGGGGATTGTTTGGGTTTCTCCCGCCAGGAGGGCGAGAGGCAGGCGTGAAAAGTGGATTTTAATTTTGTCACCTCAAGGGAAAATGCTGTTTGCAAAGACACAGCCTGGGCAGCCAGCGTCAGAGAGATGGGCTGAGCAGGACTCGCTGGCACAGGCATTTCGCCTGCGCCCCCCACCCCACCTTGTGCCTGAGCGCCTGTGAATATATTGATTATTTTAATTGATCTTTTAAAATAAAAAGCCGGATGGCAGCCGCTGCGTGTGTGTACATGCACATGCACAAACACAGATACCCAGGCGCGCTCAGATTACACGTAGAGTCACACACAAAGAAACACACGAACACCCAACGGGCCATACTCGCATAACCCTGCAAAGACCCTGGGGAATGGCTGAGGCACCTGAAATTGCTCGAGATGAGTGTTGGGGGCAGGGGAAGGGAAGGTAAAGGAGGTCTTACAGTAGGTCAGGTGCCTCTGTCCCCATCCCAAGTCCTTCGCTTCTTCCTCCTAGGGAGGTCTGAAGCTGAAATCCCAAACCAGGGCTCGTTTTCGCGACCGTGAGAAGTGCAGCCCTACCTTTCGCCTGCCCCCAGCCCCTGCAGACAACAAATAAATCCCACTCCCCGTGCATCTGACTTCAAAAGTCCAGGGCGCGGAGGTCGCTCAAGTCCGAGGGAGTAGCCTCCGAGGTAGGGCCTGGCCCTGGGAGTCCACTGTGGCATCACGGTCTCTTTCCAGTTTGGCTCAGATTAGGGAAGTGGTCAAGGGCGACCTGAGGGGCAGAGGTTAGGGGTGTAGATTTGGGAGCAGCCCTGAGGACCAGCCTCCGGGGAGGCGGGGGAGAAGCGCATGAGGGCGCCCCCTGGCCAACGCAGTAGCGGTAACGTAAGTCTCCCTCTCCCCTGCGCCCCTTAGGAATGTAATCAAGGATGCTGGCCCTGAGGCTGCTCAACGTGGTCGCCCCTGCCTACTTCCTGTGCATCTCCCTGGTCACCTTCGTGCTGCAGCTCTTCCTCTTCCTGCCCAGCATGCGCGAGGACCCCTCGGCTACCCCTCTCTTGTCGCCAGCCCTGCTGCATGGGGCGCTCTTCTTGTTTCTCTCTGCCAACGCCCTGGGCAATTACGTCCTGGTCATCCAGAACTCCCCGGATGACCTAGGGGCCTGCCAGGGGTCGTCGGCCAGGAGGGCTCTGTGCCCCCCGCCCAGCACCCATTTCTGTCGAGTGTGCGCCCGAGTTACGCTGAGGCACGACCACCACTGTTTCTTCACGGGCAACTGCATCGGCAGCAGGAACATGCGCAACTTCGTCCTCTTCTGCCTCTACACCTCCCTTGCCTGCCTCTACTCCATGGTGGCCGGTGTGGCCTACATCTCCGCTGTCCTCTCTATCTCCTTCGCCCACCCCCTGGCTTTCCTCACGCTCCTGCCCACCTCCATCAGCCAGTTCTTCTCCGGTGAGTGGGCCTTGGCAGGCAGGTTCAGCAAATAAGGCCTCCTGCTGCAACTCTAAGACTTGCCAGATTTAGCAAATAAAAACTCAGAATGCCCATATAAATTAAAACTTTAGATAAACAATTTTTAGTATAATTACACCCCAACATTTCATGGAACATACTAAGAAAACATACTGTGGCCCAACTGAAATTGAAATTAATTGGGCATGCTGTATTTTATCTATCAATACCCCCTTTCCTCACCTATCGTACTGTCTGTTTACCCATGGAACTATGGTGGCCAGGCAGTACCTGCTGTGTGCCAGGTGCATCCCCCATGTAGCCCATGTTATAACTGTCCTCTGCCTGGACCTTATAAATTCATTCCCTCCAAGGACTTTGCCCACCAGAGGTCTCGACACCCAACTACAGTAAGATTAAATTTGACTCCCACGCCAGCCTCAGCAGGAGGCTAACCCCATCCTCCCGCCTCCACTGGTTTGACCCCACCATACTGTTCTGCAGCTTGTGGTGACTCAGAGCAGGGGCATCCTGGTTGGAGACCGGGATGTTGAATGACTTCATACCCGTAGTGCAGAGCTTGTGTCTGGGCTGGGAAATGATCCTCTGAAACGCCCTGACACCTGCAGGAGCCAGGCGTATGGGTCTTCACGCTGGTGCGCAGCTGGGCACCCTGGTGGGGACTACATGTAGAATAGGATGCCTCAAGGGATGCGCTTTAATAGCAGCTCTCACTGTTTTACTAGGCTTTGAAATTTGCCCCTACTTTCTTTCCTTCCCACCCTGGTCATGGGTTGCACAATTGGTAGTGTGCATATGACTGCGTGTGTGCACGTGTGTATGGCACTGGTATTCTGTTTCTCAGATGAAGAACTAACTGGTCTTCCCAGTGTCTCATGACTACTGGGTAACAGCCTCTGGCTTGTCCCCAGGACCGTAAACCACAGCCTAGTGTCTTCATCAGCAACTGGGGATGGAACATGTTCCTGAACACACTGACCATCTAGGAACCTCAAAAGGCAGGGTGCAGCTACTTTCACTGAGAGCCCAAGCTGTCTTCACGCACCAGAACTGCCCTGGGCTGGGCATTCACAAACTTTTGTTCCACTCTTGGAGAAGCCATCCTTTCAGTCTCTGTTGGGGCTGCAGCCCAGTTCCTCCTAGGCATAGAATTGTTGTGCCAGTTGGCTGTAGGAACAGGGAGGCCCAGCCACAGGGGATGTCTGGAGGGCTGATGGCTGAGCTGGGCCCAGAACCCAGAACTCTGAGGCCTTCTGGATCTCCATGCTGGCATAAGAGGCTGCCAGGACCAAAATACTCAGGCCAGGAGAGGGTAGGTGGGCGGGCTGGGGGTGGAGTGTGAGCACAGACAGGTGGAGGGATGAAGAGAGCCAAAGAACCTGATCACACATCCTTTTCCAAAAGTACTTTCACCAGCCATAAAAATGGGTAGTCCCAGAAAGAGGATCTTGAAATGGTTTGATTTGAGCTAAGTCTGGGCTTGAGGCCTATCCATATGTGCTAGGTTTGGGAGACAGGAAAGAAAGAAAGTGCCTCCTGCTTCACTCTGATGGCACAAGAGAGCCAGTCAGGGCCCACCCCAAAGCCTAGACCCTCTTTGAGTGGAAGGGTGAGTCCTTCTGTCCTTCACCTGCTCCCCACACCCACTAGGGAAAGGAGGCCAAGACTTATCTCCAGCACTCCCATCGCATCTCTCGTTTGCTAACGTTAGGTCCCTCCCCGCCTCAATGCTTCTCTCCTCCAATGTCCTCCACCCTGTTCAGCTTCCTCCTTTCCAGCTCTTCTTTGGACTGATTGCCAGTCCAAACTGCTGAGAGCTCACGCTCTCCTGCTTAGAGGATAGATAGGTGGGCAGGTAAGAATAGGAAGGCACAAGTTACTTAATAGCCGTCCTCAGCACTAGTCCCGATCCTGAGTCAGATCTGTCACCAGAGCACAGGATGGCTGTAAATGGGTCCCTGAGAGCTAAAGGTGAGAGGGGTCTTTCATATGAAGGTGGCTGCGGACCCGAAGCCCTCAGCTAATGGCAAGAAAAAGAGAGGGCTAGGTAGGTTTTAGAAGTTGTTCTTTCTGTTGGCTTTGTGAATCAGGACAGATTTTGTCATCAACTGAACTTATTATCTGGAAAATGACACCATTTGACATGTGTCCTGGCATTTGATAGGTGCCACTGGCAAGCTCAATAGGAGGGAAAGGCAACTGATGTCCGTTGAGCACCTGTTATGTGTCACCCGCTGGGCATGTCTCATTCCGTCCAATCCTCATGACAAGTCTGTGAAGTAGGTATTACCATTTTTTAAGGCTTGGGAATGAAAGGTTCAACCAGGTTAAGTTGCCTCAAAACCGCACAGCTCTAGACTTGGGGCTATTGCCTCCAAACTCATAGTCTCTCCCCTGCACTGCACCCTCTCTGATACTCTTTCATGATGAATGAGCCACTTTGGGAGGAGGGGAGCTTCTTGTCCTTGGATGTATTTAAGATGTTGGGTGATGATCTGTCAAAAGTGGTACAGATGGTGAGAGGCAGGGGACAGGGGAGATCAGATGATGTGATCTTTTAAGCCATATAGAAAAATGCTGCGTTTTTTTAAAGAAGCAAAACTATTATTAAATAGTTAAGAGGAGCTGAAGTAGCCAGGCTAGGAAACTTCAAACACTTTGAAAGAAAGCAGGTCCCAGAATAGCCTTTTGTAGCTGCTTCACAGGGCCAGGAAAAGGCCACAAGGTCTTTTCCTCATGCTCTGATTTAGTGCCAAAAAAAAAAAGCCCATGGGAAGCAGCTTCCATCCGCCCAGGCTTGTTCCTGAGGCTGAGTGGCAGGGTAAGCCTGAGCTTGACAGCTCTGATGTTCACATACCCTACTTCCAGGGCCATCTTTGCCCATCAGCATCCTTGAGCCCAAAGGGCACATGGCTCCAGGATCCTCCTTCCTGTACGTGGCTGCCCAAACTAATCTGTGCAGACAAGGAAGAAGTAGGTGGGGGATGGCACAGCCCAGTGTGAGCCCTTTCCCACTGCTGCCTCTGTCAGAGGAGGGGCTGCTCTAGATGCCAGCTGAAGCAAGCTTTCTATCTCCTGGGCAGCAGCACCTGTTTGTTTTCAGCTCTGCAAAGAAAACCCCGCTATCAAAGCTCCTAGGGATGAGGCAAGAGGAGACTGCTGAGAGCAAACCCAAATCAGACCCCACCCTTCCTGGCTGCTGAGCCCACCACTCTTCAGCAGGGCAGACAGGTGTTAAAAGCATTTTAGGGGCCTGGAAATTGGAATCTGCAGAGACTGGAGAAGAGATGGGCTGGGGCAAAGGGTTGGTCAGGGAAGGGAAAAAGCTAGTCAGGATTTTCAGGGATAGAATAGGTTATAAGGTGGTGTCCCTGGAGCAGCTACTCAAACCCTCACTGGGGAAGGTGGTAATGGAGTTGTCCTTCATGGATCAAAGAGCTAGGGCTTTTGAGCTCTGTCTTGGGTCCACTGCCCTGGCTTCTGGGCAAGCCAAGGTAGGTGTCTTTACTGTAGCTGCCAAAGCTGCAGCCCAGCCAGGATTCCAAGCTCTGGAAAAGAAGAGAAAGCTTGATGGCCCTAGGACTTCAATGTGAACACTTTTTGGATGTAGTCTCCTCCTTTGGAATGACCTTCGGCAGGGGAGCTGCACCAAGTGTGAAGCAGAAAGCTGACTACTTCTTAGATCATTTCCTTGTATCCTGCATGCCTATGGCACTGTCACTATTACATCCATTCTGCAGGTGATCAAACTGCAGCCCAGGGAGGTTAAGAACCTTTTGCAAGTCTACACAGTCAGGAGATTCTAACCTAGCACGGATGTCCTCCCAAACCCTGAGGAAGTGTGTGGGATCCCTTACTAAAATCAACAGCAGGAAGTGTTCAGTTTTGATCAACTTAGTGGAAGGCACTGTGCCACTGTCAGGGCCGAACTGGGAATCTCAGGGGCCTGTTCCAGGCTCAGCAAGCTTTGACTGCAGGACGGCTCTGGCTGAGAGTTCTGGTGCCACACTGTCCTCTTGTTAATGTTAATGACTGAATTTTTTCTAAATCTGTGTGCTGCACTGCCCTTGAGGCTGACTGAGCTCGTGACTTGTTCTTCTCAATGACCAGGTCCTGTTCTCCATCATGCTGTCACTTTCCAGAGTCGTCCCAGACAGTGGGGACCCGCAGGGAGAAGGCGCTGCAATGTGACAGCGAGTCGGCAGCCTCTTTAGGGCCCTTGAACCACCTCTTGCTCCTCCCGAGTAAACCCCCTTCTCCCTCTTCCAGCTGAGGGAGAAGCAGAGAAGCATTTCTGTCTGTGCGGAGATGGGAACAGGGTCTGGACTGGAGCGAGAGAAGCTTGCTGAGCCTAGCAAGCTTCCTTCCTTCTCCCTCACGTCCCCAGTTCTCCCCTCTCAGCTCACGAGCCATCAGCACTAAGGAAAACTTAGGTCAACTAGATCATCCCTCCTCTCCCTCACTGCAGCGCTGAGATTGCTACAAAACGCAGCTTCGGTCTCATTAATCTCCCTCCCTCCCAGCGGAAAGCGCCAGCCAGATCGCCTTTCAGTACGTGGCCTGGGTGTAAAGCGGTTCTGGTGTTTCCCCTCCCCCCGCAGGAGCTGTCCTCGGTTCTGAAATGTTCGTCATCCTCATGCTCTACCTCTGGTTTGCCGTCGGCCTGGCCTGCGCCGGCTTCTGCTGCCACCAGCTGCTGTTGATCCTCCGGGGGCAGACTCGCCACCAGGCTCGAAAGGGGGTGGCAGTGAGGGCCCAGCCCTGGCGCAAGAACTTACAGGAGGTCTTCGGGAAGAGGTGGCTGCTGGGCCTGTTGGTTCCCATGTTCAATGTCGGAAGTGAGAGCTCTAAGCCGCAGGACAAGTAGCAGGCAGGCACCCAGTCATTTCCATTTCTCTGTGTCCCAACTCCTCCTCAATATAAGACCATAACACCCTTGTTGCCACCCATGACCCACTACAACCTTGGGCTAGTAACGCCCGTGCACCCACCCTAGGTCTTCCACCTAGCCTAGAACACTGTAAGAGGGAGGAAAAATGATCTCTTCAGCAGCCAGCCAGTGGCTTCTGCTCTTGTCCCTTCTTGGGAAGCCTTCTTCCCTCTCCGCCTAGCCCACCCACTTCCTATCATGTCCCAAGTAAACCCTGTGTGCTGGAACACTTTCCCTCACGTGGGGAGTGAGCAGTGGCTTCTTGCGGCTGACAAGACTCCCCAGCACCTGGAGGCTGGCAAATGCTTAACAGCACACGTGTGAGGAGCAGCCAAGCCCCCTCTGCAGGGGAGGCCGGACGCAGCAGGTACGGGTTCTCTACCCTCGCGGGGCGGTGGCGCTGAGGGGAGCAAGGGCCCGGGAGCTTGCTGCCCGCCCTCCAGGTTCAAGGTCCTTTCTCTGGGCTTGGCAACCAACGGCCTGGTATTTCCAGATGCTATTCCCTGCCTGGCCGGGCTTAGCTGGCCACCGCAGCCCAGCCCAGGCCCGGGCTGGGTGATTCCTTTCCCTGGCACTCTTCCAGCTCTTCTCTTTTGTTTCCAGCCTCTGGTTTTTTGCCAGATGTTGCGAAGGGAAAGAAGCAAAGAGAGGGAAAAGGAGGCCACCCATAAGTGAGGGAGAGGCGCCTGCCATGCTGTGCGACTGTACAGAAAGTCGGGGGGGGAGTTGAGGGGGGAGAGAGACAGAGAGAGATGGTAGTGAGAAGAGAGGGGCACGTGGTCTCACTCATGCCTCGTGCAAAGGGCCGTCTAGCAGCTGAAGCTGTTCAGTGCTTGAATGGCTATCTGGGAGGTAGTGAGTGTTCCACCACTGAAGGCATTCCTCAGGATCTAGGCACCTGTCTGCCAGGCTTGCTGTGCAAGAGATTTTGCACAAGGTTGTCCTAGATGAGTGTGGAGATTCCTTCTCACTCTGAGATACTAGTGTCTTCTTTGTAACTGCTAGGCCTGGGGGCCAGCTCTGCAGAGATGGCTGTGAGTTATTTGTTTTCATGAAGAGTAGCTTTTCATGGGAGGGGTCTGAAAATCATGATGCAAATTTTTGGACCCAACCCAGCCACCAAAGAGAAGACTACACAGATATTAATAGTAGTTAAGAGGGCTGGGATTGAGGACAGGGAGACAAAACAGTGTTAGGGTCAGGCGGGACAATGTGGGGAGAGAAAAGCCAGATCATGCTCAACCCAAAGAGAGTAGATGAGGGAGTGAAGGCTGGGGGCGGGAATGACCAGAACACAACAGTGCACTTGCCAGACTGTCTCTGCCCATCAGACTGCTCTGGACGGATGCATTGCTTTGTGTACTGGGACCCAGAGAAGCAGAGCCTTGGGCATATGAGGGAGTGGGGACCACACAAGTGCCCCCTCCTGACTGGGTCCAAGGACAATACAACACCCACACAAGCAACAGGGCTGAAGCCCTGACCCTGCAGTGTCCAGTGGGTGGCAACGGTGGCTCCAGCTGCATGACACCATGAACCCTTGGGCACGGACTGGGTGGACTTTACACAGGTCCTGCCTTCATTCCCTGCTAGGACCAACATTGCAATGGTTTAACTGCTTACACTTTTCCCTCCTTCCCATGTTCACTCCTTCAATCATCCATTTGTTCATATATATGAACATGTATTTATCAAGCACCAACTATGTGCCAAGTTTCAGGCACTAAAATACCGTGGTGAACAGGACAATGAGATCCCTGCCATGAGGGGCATCTCGCCATTGCCCCCTGTGTGCCCTGAGTCCTACCCTTTGACAAATGGTCACTCTGCCTTCTTGGCAGTTCCTTACTTGGAGGAGAAGGATGTGGCAGGGAGAGCTGGTGAGGTCCCCAGGTTTCCTCAATAGAGCAGTCTTTAGGAGTATCCCTTGTCTTTACTCCCAAGTCTGGCTATACTTAAGCAGTGAGAGTGGCAAAGGGGAGGGAAGAGGCCTGGACAAGTCAGGCCTTGGGTGTCTCTGGGCCCTAGAGTTCAAGTTTGGAGGTCAGGTGTGCCACGTCCAGAGACTCTGCACCATGAAGTCTGACATGGGTGGGGAGGGAGATAATGGTCCCTGGGGTGACTGGGGAGGAGGTTTCCAGGTGTAAGACTTCAGCACCATTTGTGCACATGGCCCTGTATGTGTTGTTGATGAAAAACATCAATAAAATATGTGGTTTTAATTGGATTTGATACCATTGTGTGGGCACAATGGTTGGTAGCAACACTGGTGGGACTAGAACACACAGCTGCTAGGCAGACTAGCTCTCCAGAGATTTCAAATAAGTATTAAAAATACTTCTGTCCAAGTTGGTAAATAATCATGGCCCAGATTCCCTAAGGGAATTTTCCTTGGCCCAGATTCCTCCTTGGGGACCCCTCCACACTCCAGCAGTGAAATCCAGGGTACAGCTGCAGCCCTCCCCCAGTGCCCACTGCGATTGATAGGGATGGGCTGCGAGGTGGTAAGTATGTGAAAATCAGTCTTTGTCCAGGATGCTGGGGTCTGTGAGCCTGTGAAGACCAGGGATGAGCACTTCCCTCTCCTTTCTCCCCCCACTCACCTGCCCACATAGAGGGCAGGTGGGGAAAAGAAGAAGAGAGTCCATCTGCTCTTTCATCACAGCCAGGGCTGACTGCCCCTGGGGCCCAGCCAGGGCCTCCGGTCCTTTCAGCCCCTATGACATTGGGAAGATTTGAGCCACCAGTGCTGGCAGCATCCAAGAAAGCTTGGAGTCCTGTAGGGAATGGCTCTGAGTGGATGTGAGTGCTAATGTGCCTAAAGATGCGCAGGACTGGCTGGATTCAGTCAGACAGCGCTGGTTCTGCTTGAGCTGTCAAGGAACCTCCAACTAGGCCAGTGGTGTGACAGTCTGCATTCCCCACATACGCACTAAGAGGCAACCATCAAGGAAGCCCAGATGTGCTGGAGAGCTGGAGGAATGGAGTTGTGGCCAGTTCCCAGCATGTTCCTGGGGCATGAGCTGTCCACTCCAAAGGGCAGACGCCACATTCATGCTTTTAACACCATTATATTCTTAAAGCCTAGCAGGGACTAGGCACCTAGTAGGCACTTGATAATTACTGACAATGAATGCGCAGATTTTGGATGTGTTTGTTCCACATCAATTATCTCCTATGGGTCCACGACTGTGCTCTACACATTATGGAGAGAGAAAAACATGAGCTAACTCTGTCCCCAAGAAGTTCTCACCTGGGAGAGGTTTCTAGGAGTGCTCGGGACAGAAAGATAGGTCATTAGGACAACCTCAAAGGTCAGGCTGTCAGGAGCACTGGGTGGGGAGAAGATCATGAAGCTGGGGTTCATGGCTGGGGATATAGCTCAGTGGAATAAGTGCCTGCCCGGCAAGTGCAAGGTCCTGAGTTCAATCCCTAGTACCGCAAAATAAATAAATAAATAAATAAAATAAAAACCTAAATTAAAAAAAAAAAAAAGAAGCTGGGGTTCAGGGCCACCCAAAGCATCTGTCTCTGTTAACTGGTCCCTCAGTTAATAGTCAGTGGTGTCATTCCTTGCTAATCACTCTGCCATCCATGCGGAGGAAGGGGCACAGGGGACACCTGCAGGCCATACTTGGCAGCACAGCTCTTGATCCCCAAAGCATGGTGGAGTTTTCTGCCTGTGATAGTAGAAGTCACGTTCCTCTGGCCTCTACTCCAAGCACTGGGGTAAGACACTTGGCTCTCCAGTGCCTCGACATTCACACCTAGAAACTGGGTACTCTGCTGTGACCAGGCCCTACTGTTGAGTTAGGCAAAGTATGAACAGCCTACTGGAGGCTTCAGAAGCCCAGGTGGCTTTGGGAAGAGGGTGACCCTAAGGAGTCCTGGACCCATGTCCCTTCTACAAGTCAGTCCTCAGGTCTTGGGGATACTCTTCTTTCCTACAATTATGATTACTCTTGTCACTGTCCATGCATTTGGGCCCTCAAATGCCCTAGTTCTGTTTTATATTTTGTGCATTCTAAGTGGCCTTGTTGCTCATAAGAGTCCCCCATCCCAACTCCTTCCTCCCTGCCCCTGGGGACACACACAAGGATGCTTGAGGAATGACCCCCACCCAGGGAAAAAGGAGAGATGGTCAGAGAGTACCGCACTTGCCCTATCCGAGTGCCTCAGAGAAGAGGCAGAGCTGAGGACCTGCTCACCAGCCAGGGTAAGCCTCCTGGTGGGGGTGCAAGGCACCTTGTCTCTCTGCAAGCACGTGGAGAGCCCTGTGGGCACTGCCAGCCTCTGGCCTTCCACACAGCTTCAGCGAGCAGTGCTGGAGGAGGTGGCCCTCCAAGACCAGAACAGCAGGAGGACCAGCACCCTTGACCAGCAGGCTGTGTCCATGCCCCCTGTCAGCCAGCCCTTGGTGGCCCTCTGCACCCCAGTGAGGACTCTGCACATAGCTCGTGACCCCCCCTGCCTGCTTCCTCCTTTCACTGAGACCTCTGCAGGCCCTGCTAAGTGACATTTCTCCAAGGCCTTTCTTCAGTGGTCCTACTCCCCATGCAGAATCTTCCACCCCAACTCCCTCTACCCCAGCAATTCCCCATCATCCTAACTTCCTTTCTCCTGTGGGTTTGGATCCCAACTGTACCACACCTTATGGGAGGCAGGAATGGAGATGGTGGGATCCTTTGTTTCCTCAGTGCCTAGCATGGCAGTAGGGCACATACAGTAAATGTGCTACTGCTATAATGATCAACATTTACCCAGCACTTACTATATGCCAGGCCCTTGTCATACACACACATTATTTGTACTGACTCGTTGCTTGTAGCAATCCTAGGAGGTGCACTGTATCATAACCCCTATTTTCCAACTGAAGAAACAGGCACAGGGCTGGGTGTGGTGGTGCACACCTGTAATCCCAACACTTGGTAAACTGAGACAGGAGGATCAATGCAAGTTTGAGGCCAGCTGGGCTACATAGTGAGTTGAAGGCCAGCCTGGACTATATAGTGAGACCCTGTCTCCAAACAAAACAATAACAAAAACTAAAAATAAAACAAAACAAACAACAAAAGTAGGCACAGAGAGGTTCTATAACTTGCCTCAAAACCTTACAAGCAGTAAATGAAAGAACTGGGCTTCAGACTCAGGCTCTTGCCCCAAAGTCTGTCCTTTCAACCCAGGCACTAGACTATCTTTGTGTTGCTGTCTATTGTAGACACCCAATAAAGTCCGTACTGAAAAGTAACAAGGAGTCATGTTTTTCATTGACTGATTTATTCATTCATTCAACACATGCACTGAACACCTACTATGTACATGTACTGGCGGGCACAGAGGAAAGAATTAGGCTCAGCCTTTGCACAGCAGTGCTGACAGCTGCAAAAGCCTTTAGTTAAAGGAGGGCGCGCTGCACACTGCCCAGACTGGGGACTGCAGACAAGTTGCCCTAGGAGGAGCACGTAGAGGTGAGAACACTCCATCCTGGGGCCCCTTCCCCAGGGCTCAGGGATGACACCTGGCTTTCTGGGCTGTGTCTGCCCAGGCAGGATCAGAGCCCTGCAGGAGGCAACCGGGCACTGCTAGGGGTCTGCACACCCAGTCCTAAAATGGAAGGCCCGAGGGTTGGAACATCTGCACGACCTCCTTTAGGACACGGAAAGGCAGCCTCCCTTGGCCCCCACACCAGTCCCTCCCTCTGGGACCATGGCGCAGAGCTCTGCAGGCTCTGATCTGGAACCCCGGCAGAAGAAGCGGGAAAGTGCTTACTGCTAAACACCTTGAAATGAGGCTGCTGGCTAGGAGGAGGGACAGCAGCTGCCAGACGGTGATTTCAAGGGGCCGGATATGGTGGTACCTCAGGCATGCGCATTCTGGGGAAGGAGGCAGTGCAGGAGGGGTGGAAGGCGCCACCTGGTGACATCTCTGCGGTGTGCTGCAGGAGGAAGAGGGGAGGGCTAGGAAGGAGCAGGGGTAGGAAGCAGGCCCGCTGAGGGCCGAACTGAGCAGGGCGCTCACACGTCCCCAGCCAGTAAATGGCATCCTGGAAAGACAGCCGCACCGTGACTCCTGAGGGCCGAACGGTGCCGAGGCCTTAGGCGGGCCCGTAGCTGCGCAAGCCGGTTATACTTTGCCACAGGTGCCTCCTCTCCCCACCACTCCACACCGAAACTACCACATTGTTCCCTCGCTTGTTTGGGCCCTGGAAGCTTAAGAATGTGTGCCGCTGGGATAGCCAACCTTCGGGAGACCTGAGCTCTAGTCCTGCCTGTGCACGGGGTGCACTCTGTGACCCAGGCCGCCTGGCCCAGTTCCCACACCTCCCACCCAGCGTGCTGTGAATCCGACAGCAAGGAGACTGCAGGACCGTGGCCGGAGAGCAGCCCGAGGTGGCTTCGAAATGGATAGGCAGGAGAGAGGCAATGACACGAATTTGGGTTTGATAGATGGGAGCTGCAAGGAAGGGGTTGATACTGAGTTTATTCTAAGACTATTAAGGGTCACGCTCGTGGTCCAGGTGCCAAGAGAGTGAGGCGGCCCGAGCTAGAGAGGCCGGGTGCACGGACGGCGGAGGCCCAGAAATCCTTGTCCATGCGGGGTCATTAACACGGAGCCGCAGGGGCGGGGAGTGGCCAATCCGGAGAAAGGATTTAATTAGCAAAGCTTTCAGGAGAGAAAATTAAATTATAAGAAACAAAGGTTCACTCCGAGGACCACGACCCAGGAAACCGACTCCTCCGACCTGCTCACGCCAGGGGGGCCTTTGCACCGCCTGCCCCCAGGGGGCGGGGCCACGGGGCGCAGGACCCTGGTCCCATGCAGCACTGGCTGGGGGTGGCCAGGAGGCGGCGCTGTCACCCGGCGCTCCGCAGCTTGGGGTAGGGCTCAAGGGGGCCCTGTGTGCTGACCCAACCCAGAGACCGGCACACAAAGGGCTGGGGAAGGTGGGCGTGACATCGGCGGGCCAGACTCGCGCTGCCAACCGCAGTCTGAGGCGAGGCCCAGCTCCACCTAAGTGGAATGGGGAGAACGGCCTGACCCCGGGAGCGGGTGTTCGACAGCCTCGGCCCTTGTACCCCACCCCCGCACTAGCCCTCAGCGCTCCAAACCTCATTTCTCCTTGCCACCCACTCCTTTCCTACCTTCCCTTACCCCTGCCCCCAGGGCTTTGTAATTTGTCACAGAAGCAACCATTCTGGAGCTCCAGCTAGACCAAGCCTGGTGAGCTCTCTAACCACAGCCCTGTGCGGTGTGACTGTCAGTCCTGTCCTGCCAAAGAGCAAATGAGCTCAGAGAGGACAAGGAAGCCACCCAGGTGCACAGAGCTGGTAAGTGACAACGCTGAGGTCACGTGCCCTAGGCCTCTGCGCTCTTCCCCAGTAGGTGCGCACCTGTTTTTACCCTCTGTCCCTGTCCCCGTAAGGACCTGTTGAATGAATGTTCGGTTGTTTCCCTGTCAGTGGGGGTAATGGCTGAGCGATGTGAAGACTGAATGAGGCAGTGTGTTGTAAAACACACGGGCCTGCACTTGGACCCCAGAGTGTTTTTAGTCAAATTTGGTACCGGTGTTTCTCAAACTTCACAGTGCTGGAATCGCAAGATCTGGTTCAAACACAGCAAGACCTGCGACTCTGCCTTTCTCACAGATCCCCAGGTCCTGGTCATACTGCCCACTGCTGACTGCACTGTGCGGGGCAGGCTCTAGGCCCAAAGTTCTTTTTGGTTCCCAGCTTTGCACAATTGCACAGGGTTGGACAAGCTCACCAGATAGTGGAGGACACATTGTTCAGGAGGTGAGGCTGAGTCACCAGCTAGGAGGCTGGGCCAGGTGTGAGATTAACGATCCTGGCTTGGGTAAAATGGACAATCAATACTCAACTCCTCTATAGCTCCCTACCTGCTGGCTGTATTACTCTAAAGAGAGGGGTAAGGCCTGGGACAGGCTGGGAGAGCAGGCTTGACAGGTATTCTGCAGGGCATGTAATGAGGAGGGGCTCTGTTGGGTGCAGCAGGATGCCAAGGCAGGCAGGGGACTGGCCAACTGCTGGTCATTGCCTGTAAGTACAAAGTGGAAGGCCGGCCTTGGGTGGAGGCCAGCTTAGCTCACTGCTCCAATGGACTGTTCACCTGCAATAACAATTTTATGATCATTCTTCACTGAGCACCAACCATCTAGGGGCACTAACAGACCCTTGGAGAAACCCAACACATGAGGAAGCAAGGCTGGAGGGCTTATGTAACTTGATAGCTCACACAGACAGCCTCAAACCTGAACCCATGATAGTTCTCCCTCACAATCATGCTCATGCTACTCCTGTTTCCTTCAGCTAAAACACTATTCCCCTGCCTCTCCGTTTGCTCTGCCATATGCCAAGGCTGAGCTCAGACCTCAGCTCATCTTGTGTTCCTCTAGTCTAAGCCTGGTAGAGCTCCTGCAGCTCTGACCTGGAACTTGCCTTAGGCACCAGGCACAGCCTTGCATTATTACTTTTCCCATTGGTCACAGCTCCTGATTCAAATGCCAGGAGTCCAAGACTGGGGACCACAGGTGTCTCTATAGGTCCTGTGCCTCCACAAGCATTTGGTGCTGCCAGGGCCAGGGCTGGGGTAAGGAAGGAGGGGCAGGTTCCTCTGAATGACTGCTGGCCACAGCTCGGGAAAGCCCAAGGAAAGCAGACAGCTCTGTTGTGGGTGAGCTCAGAATTCCAGGTCAGCTGCTGAGCAGGATAATCCACTCTTGAGAACTACTATGTGCTTGTGTGGTGCTGGGGTGGACTTGCCAGCTGAGGTGTTGTACCTACTACAACACTTCTGTTCTCAATACTTTGACAATAAGGCCTCTTGCCCTAATCAGAGGGTATAAAGCTGTGACTATATAACTTGGGGTGTAGAAGATCTAACAAGAACCATCAAAGTGACAGCTGAGAGTCACTGGTACCCCTCATGAGATAGGGAACTTGTCTGTCAGTCATCATGCAATACTCTACAGCTCAGTTAGCGCTTAGGACCAAAACCATGTTAACAATATGCTTGTCACCTTGAAGTGACAATGACAATGCTTTGGTTAGCTAAGCTTCAGGAACCATTAGAAGTTTTAGAAGTGGAAATGACCAGGCTTTGAGATTACAAATACCTGAGGAGGGAAGAGGAGGAGGAGGAGGAGGAGGAGGAACAACTGAGTAACGCAGACCACGTCTGAGGATTTTAGGTTACCAAAGTGAGATTTACCCAGGGCTAACTTGTGCTGTCTGGTGCCTGCTCACCTCTGAACCTGTGGATTTCCTTGAATTAACAAAAAAAATCAAGAGTGACAGACACAATTACCATCCAGTGTGTGCTCTCCCACATTCCCTAATTTTCCTGTGGTAGGACAGGAAGCCAGTCCTCGTAGGGGCTAAGCAAAAGGGAAGTCATCGGTGACCCAACCTACCTAGTACAATCAGCAATGTTAGTAGTTTACTAGCTAGGAGCTTCACAGTGTAACTAATGCTTATAAAATGCTTGAAGAATAAAATCATCACAGAGTGAAAGGTATACTACTACTAAATACACCTTAACTAGACAAGCATCAGCTTGGATATCCTGTAAGGCATAGGGGATGCTTCTGTAAGTCACCCAGCCCCTCTGGGCGTGCTGAAGTGCAAGGGATGATTACTGAAAATGTGCTTCCTCAGCCATGTCTGCTACTGTGTTGGGCTGTGGGCATCCTGGGCTGTTGGGTGTGGTAGTCCCTGCCCTTCCTGTTTTGTTTAGATGAACATTCATTTGTGCTTCCTGAGCTGTGCAGTGAGGAGAGGCCCAGAAGGCTTGTGCAGAACAGAGAGAAGCAGAATTAAACGTTCACCAGGGAGGCTCACCAGGCTTCCAAACCAGGTTTTCCTGCATATGTTAAAGATGATGCAGGACCTGTTGAAGATGCCTTTTCTATTTGTGTGTACCTTTTCCCGGCTTTTCTTCCTCTGACTCTAGGATGAAGGAATCCAGGGAATTTCACCCCTACATCTTGCCATTTCCCTCTCCTACAAGGAAGGGCAGGCAACCATGTGGGTCTCAAAGGGTTACCAGCAATCACGCTCCTGTGATTTCCCCTCATGCACGTTAATAAATTAGATGCCCTTTCTCCTCACCTAGCTGTCAGTTCATTCCAGGGGATCTTCAGAGGGTAATAGGAAGCTCTCCCCTTGCCTCTTCCATGGCAGTTTTTCTTTGCAGGAGAGGTAAATGCAGGTGGTGACTTCAATCCAGCTCTCTGCTGAGACAGTATGGTTTACCGTCTAGCAGAAGTAGCAAATCCTGATTCTTAAGGGCTTTTGGTTTTTTACTGTCAGCCCCAAACGAAGGAGGACAGGCTCCAGGCCAAGCCCTCCCATCTGCCCACCCAGCAAGCAAAGCTTACAGGCTCATCTCCAAGGGGCCCCGAGCTTTCCTCTGTCCTAGGCCATTCACCAGAATGAATATCCTTCCAAGGCTACTGCAGTTCCTGAGATCAATGAGTCTTTATGAAGATTAAGGGCAGCTACTTGTACTCCCAGGCTCCCAAGCCACTCCAGAGGCCCTGCTTGGACAGCAGTCCTTCACCTGCCTGGGCTCTCACGTGGGCTGCCTCGGGATCCTACTTGCAGTTTTTATTCCCCTTCATTTCCTAACAGCTCCCGCCCACTCGGTGTGCTCACGCTGTGTTCACTTGTACTCCGCAGGCTTTGCTCCCTTTCTTGCTCATCTCCTCCAGCTGCTGTAATTTGAGGCAGGAGTCACGCAGACTGTTCTTTCAAGCAGTTCTCTAATATCTTGCATAACCATCCTTCATAAAGACAGGGGGGCCACGTGTTGTAAGAATGAAGGAGGGATTGAGAGGAAAAGCCAAAGTCGTCACACGTGGACCCACAGATGTCTCCTTCCAGAAAGCTAGGCAAAGCAAAACCATCTCGGGTTGGCATTTGCTCTCTTCCTGTTAACTGTACCAAGTGTTGGTGGAAGATAGTCTTAATTATCCTGAGCAAATGACAGCCCTTCAGAGGCTGCATGGTCTCCCGAGTTTCATCCCTAGGTCTGTGTGCTGGAGACTGCCTTGCTCTGCAGAGCAATTTCAAAACTCTAAGACACCATCCTCTGGTGCTGCACCCTGAGCTCAGGGTGTCAAGTGACACCAAGAATTCTCCCTCCTCTTTGATAAGGGAAACTGAGGTAGCGGAGGTAAGGACTGCAAGAGCCTGGCCATGTAGCCTTTCTCAGCAACTCTGATTGTGCTTCGTCAGGCAGGCAGCCCGTTCTCATTTCTAATCTGTCTCCCCACGTGGGTAGAAGGTGACGCCCAGGCACTGGAGCTAGGACAGAGACATCACAAGGTACCGCTCAGTGTAGTCTGCACAGACAGCAGTAGTGTAATCTACCAACCGTACCGCCCAGGGAGCCCCTGCACTCCCAGCTGCAGCAGAGAAGTGTGAGAGGCAATGAAAAGCTAATTGATACGCCCTACCAGGAGGAAACAGGCCCTTTGTCTCTGATGAAGGGAAAGGGCTGTTTGCAGATGACTGACCAGCAAAGGACAGGGTGATTCAATCACAAATTACCCTCCTTTGGGGCTAATAAAAATCCTTAGAAAGAATTTGAAAACAATTCTTTGAAAATTGTTTGAAAGCAGTTTTTAATTTCGGAATTAGTGCATTCATGTTAGCTCTAAGTAGTTGATTTAAGAAAGGCAAAACCAGTGCAGATTGAGAAATGTTTCTCCCGTAGACACCTATTACAAGGTAAAAATCTTACAGAAAAGGCTTTAATATAAAGCCATCTTATTGGAGTTCTGGGAACTTCTTTTCTAAGTACCAAAAAAAATTTTAAGTTAATGTAGTTTATGGCTTACCTGTAACATAACTATAGATGTTAAAAAACTTAGTGCGGCCAAGAACCTTAGAGATAACTAGTTCTATATTAGTTAGCTGAGAGGAATGACATATGGAGAGGGTATCTCAGCCAAAGCCACCAGTTAGTAAATAGATGTGATATGTGAATGCAGGCCTTTAGAAACGTTGTGCATCAGGCTACAATCTGTAGTGATGGCATCAGTGATGTGGCTTAGACAGACCTGTACACCGGCGGTCCTAGCCGGGCAGGTATTTCCAATATAGGAAATACTGAGAGGTGCAAACTCGAGTACCTGGGCTCCCGTAACCCTCACAGGATCCACTTCTGTGGCGCCCCGCTTCCCCAAACCTCACTCCCCAGGAAGGGTGCTCTCCCACTGGGGGGCGGCCTTCTACAGCCAGCTCCACCGACGTGTTCTTCCATTGTGGTATCCGTAACAGCCATAAATTTGAAAGTCACTTGGACAATTGCATAGGACAGAAATAGTACTATAAGACTTAAGACTGTGGCAATGCTATAGGCCTTCTAATGAGCGTAGGTATATTCCAGCATCTTAAAAACCCCAGGAAGGGGGTTCTGACTGGCCTGGCAAGCAGGAAGGCCTTCCACGTCTTCCTGTTGAGTCTCCAGGTGAACCTTGCTAAGGGGAGTTTTAGGAAGCACAGAGGAAGGCACTGAGACATACTTCTCAGGACCTATTGAGGGAAGAACGTCATTTAATATAGTTTTAGTTCAACCTCGTATACATCTATAATGGTTTTGCCATTTAAATGTTCTATTTGTGAAATGTCAGGTTAGAAAGAAGAAATCTCCGGATTGTACTCTCTCACTTCTCCCAACCTCTGCAGCATAAACCTCCAAGGCTCGGAGGAGGGATGAACTACACGTTTTCCTTATGACTGACTGGTATTCTTCTTAAGTCCGTACTATGAAAGTATGAACAATGAATTGCCACATAGTCTGTATTCAATCCCAATATTCCCAAATGGCATAAGTATCTATGTTTGAAACTTAGAATTAATTAAAATATTTACTCTAGATTTTATGTGGTATTTTTAAGCAGTCAGGAAGCAAATGGGCCAAATAGTTTTCAAGTAAGTGGCTTTTATTTTTCTCTGACATTTCACAGTCAATTTCTATGTAACTTCATACCTTCTCAGAAGAATTCACATTTGGTAAGTAAGTTTCTACCCTAAAGAATTCATAGCTGGAAACCACTTCAATATATGCACAAGAGTTACTTTTCAGCTAAGGAATCTTAGTAGAGAAGAAAAGTCAGACGATACTATCATCAATAAAAAGCAATAAGTATAATAAATTACAAATGTCATTAAACTGCATTCCCATAACTGATTCAATCCAAAGGTTTTTCCAGACATTTCAGTATTTCCAATAAAATCTGCCACAAGTTCTAGGGGTTTGAGCTAAAACTGGCTTCTCACTTTCCTAAAATAGATTTGCCCCAGCATTTCATACCAAATTACAGCATGCATCACTAGGGCCACTGCTACTTACAGCCTTGTGCAACCAGTGATCTTCCTGGTCAGCTCCGAAGCTCCTCCACTTGCTGATCTGGCTTCGTCTCAGGGTCTCTCCTTTTAAAATGTAGCTTCTCTACTTGGATTCCTTGACTTCCAGCTCCACCAGGAGAAGAACATCCACACTAACAGCCTAGAGACTTACAGCTCTAGTGCAAGATCAGAGGAAAGCCAGGGGTCTGCCTCTCCACGCCACTTCGCAGTGAGGATCAATGACGGCTTTCATCATCTTTTATAGGGACAGGAAAGGAAATGCAAACCTAATCTAGAAAGAGTCCAAGCGGTTTACAGCTCTTCTGAGGGCTTTCCGAATGGAATACATTTGGTTCTCAGCAAGTGTGTTCAGATTTCTGACACTCAGTAAGACTCATGATTGGTGTCCAGGCTGTTCTAAATGAACCTGTCTCTGTAGCTTTGCTGCCAAACATATTTCTGCCAAAAAGGAAGCTTCCTAGCATGGTGCAGAGGGGCTATAGCACCACACAGATTCAAGGGAAGTAAAGGGAATGGGCCAAAAGAAAAACATTACAAGGAGCTAGGTATACTTTAAATTTTTTTTTTTTTTTTTTTTTTTTTTTGCGGTACTGGGGATCGAACTCAGGACCCCGCGCTTGCTAGGCAAGCGCTTATTCCACTGAGCTATATCCCAAGCCCTTAGGTATACTTAAGAGACACACATTCGCTCTGATTTTGCAAACTCGCTGAGAAAAGCAAACAGCAGGTAATAATTCTATGTTGATTAAAGGGATTGAACACTTAACTGAGTTGTTTATTCCTAAATCAGTAATATCTAAATGTGTGTCTGCAAACACAGTACAGACAATCAGAACTCGTAGGATTTCTAAACTACCCAATAAAATGATCATTAACTCCTGGGCTTAGAAAAAACTCAGTATTTTCTTTGTAGGAGCTGGGTATGGTGATATACACCTCTAATCCCCACTCAGGAGGCTGAGGCGGGAAGACTGCTGTAGCCTGGGCTACACAGTGAGTTCAAGGTCAGTAGTCTGAACTACAAAGTGAGATCCTGTGTAAAAAAACAACAACAAAAAAAAAGGTTTTTCAACATTTTGTGGCCTTATTATCATAACCTTAGGATGGTTTTATTTAATTAAAAGTTTAGAAGCATAATCAAGTCTTCCCTCTATTATAAAAACAAAGAAAACTCAGCTATAGTGGCAGCAGGGGGGCAACTCTTATCATATCTTCAGGAACTACTGAGGCTATTCTTGAGCTTCTCAGACAAAAAATGCTTTCATTGTTTAAGAAAGTGTGAGTTATCAGAATTTCCCAGCTACTAACCAAGAGATGCTAGCATTTTCTGTATTTTTTCTGTCTCAATCAATACAGTAATCCATCACCTACAATTCCAGATGGTAATGAATTCATTTCATACCTTAAAAATATGAAGTGTTTTGCCTACTTGTTTAAGTGAAATCTGGCTCACGATCGAAGTGTCTGAGTCAAATGGTACTACCCTTTCCCTTGACTTTCAAGTTTAAGACAGCAAAGCTTTATGTGATTAATGGCTTGCACCCAGGCATGACCTGTGCCCAAAGCATGTTAGGCTCGGCCATCTGGCATGGTGCCTTGTGGAACACAAACACGCCTCCTCTTATTTAACTCAAGGGCAGATCTATGAAAGAACCCTCGTGTCACCTACTCCTGGCTTGACAAATGTCACTCTGTCTGCTCATCCATGTTACTGCGGTCTTGATCCAGTTACCAAATGGAGTGACAGGAGGTGACAGAAGAGCTCCACACAATCTTCTTTCCTGCTCTGCCCTGTGATCCAGCTAAGTGTCTGGAGGCTAAGGAAAAAGGACTCAAGAACACTGGAGTCAGAGGTCCTCAGTGGAACAGAGACCTGTGCAATCTGTGCACAGACTGCAGGTTGAGACAGCAGCCAGGGATTGGCACGTGGCTTCTTGAGTTCAGAAGGAAAAGCTCTTATGGAGGCTTTGGGAAACAAGTGTAGATTAACAGCAAAAAGAGTGAAAAGGACCACTCAAATGACTGGAAAATATGCCTCTGTGCTATATGTCTGGGTGGTGCAAGAATGCTTCTGGATCACTGCCAGGACGACTGGACACAGACGTGAGCGATGCCTGCAGCTTGGCCCAGGCCTGTGGAGCCCTACTCTTGGCAGCCTCTATAAACAGCTGGGTTTGCTCCTTCAGCTGATCTAGTTCCACCTGAGTTGCCTGGTTCTGACGAATCAACTCCTTAGTTTTCAAAGTGATCTCCAATAAGCCAGACTTGTGGAGAACTACTAGAGTATTTTGAAAGCGCCTGTGTTTGCTCTGCCGCTGCTCAGGAAAGAGATCTGGGCTTCGGCAGAGGTGCTCCGCAGCCCACAGAGGTGAGCTATAATTGGCTGACAGTGGAGAAAGGGGAGAGCTGCTCTCTAAGCCATGCAGAGTACTGTCAGAGGCACAGACAGGACTGGCAGGGGAAGCAAAGGTTAGACTGGGCGCTTTTGCCACATGGCTGCTGGACACAGGCTGGAGAGTCTGTGGACTTCCACCTGCCACCAGGGAGGGCACACCCTGCAGAGCGGAGTCCTCAGCTAATTTGGCACTGGGTGGGGCTGGAGTAGGGGGTCTAGATGGTACGGTGCCAGTCTTGGTCAGCTCGCTGGAAGACAAGCTGGGGCCCAGTCTCTCGGTGCAGACTTTCTTTTGTGTTCTGCTTGCTCCTCTTTCTTCCACACTGAGGGAAAGGCCCCTTTTGCCTGGGTGTGGGGCTATTTTGGTGTAAGAGTTGAGAATGGGCAAGTAGTTTCTGGAGTCTGACTTTTTCTCAGTGGTGTGGCATGGGCTGACAGGAGATGGCACAGGGGGATGAAGGACGAAGAGCTGTGGCTGTGCTGAGATCACTTCAAAGGAGGGTTGGACAGTCCACGACTGGAGCTGGGAGGAGCTGCTGCCCTGCAAACAACAGAAGAAAGCAGCTGCTCATTCGGGACGGAGGAGGGCCGCTCCTCTCAAGGCCAAGGTGCACATGCAGATGTGCACGACTGGCCCCAGGACAGTGCTTCCTGCATCAGGGTAGCCCTGGTCAGGAATGTGATTGAGGAAGTGGCTGGACAATGTATTTGGGTCTGACATCACACTTTTTCTTAAACTGTATTTAAGGAAACACTTGAGGATATATCTTTTTTTAATTCAAGTTCTATCACTCAGGGCCGGGCCTGGTGGCTCATGCCTGTAATCCCACCACTCGGGAGGCTGAGGCAGGAGGATCTTTGTGAGTTTGAGGATAGCCTGGGCTACAAAGTGAGCTTCAAGGTCAGCCTGAACTGTACAGCAAGACCTTGTAAGTTCTATCATTCAGGACAAAAAAAAAAAAAAAAAAAACTACAGGTAGATAAAGTAAAGACACAGTTTGTTTTTTGAGACAGGGACTCAAATATATAGTTCAAGCTGGCCTGGAACTTGCTGTGATCTTCCTGCCTCAACCTCCAAAGTGCTGGTATTACAGGCATTCACTACCATGCCCAACTTAAGTAATGACAGAGTTAAGATCACAACAGAGGTAGGGACTGGGGATATAGCTCAGTGGAATAAGCGCCTGCCTGGCAAGCACAAGGTCCTGAGTTCGATCTCTAGTACCACAAAAAAAAAAAAAAATTGAAGATCACAACAGAGGCAATACCTACATAGACAGTACAATATCCATGCAAATCAAGGCTATAATGTGACTTTACACCAAACTTATCTTTACTTAATTATACCTATAATTTCTTATTAAAAGCAGCTTTTGGGGGCTGGGGATGTAGCTCAGTGGAATAAGTGCCTGCCTGGCAAGCACAGGGTCCTGAGTTCGATCCCCAGTACCACCAAAAAAAAAAAGCAGTTTTTTTTTTTTTTTTTGCGGTACTGGGGATTGAACTCAGGACCCTGCACTTGCTAGGCAAGTGCTTATTCCACTGAGCTATATCCCCAGCCCACAAAAAAAAAAAAAGCAGCTTTTGATCAAAAATTTTATCTTATCAGGAGTCTGTGGATCCCTGTTTTTAAGGCAGTGACACTGAGCAACCATCAAACCATTGTTGAGTAACAACCGCCATGTGTTGGTTGCCCCTCAGCGAGCATGTATGCAATATTCTACATGGGTTACTTCAGGTAACCCTGTAAACAATCCCACTAGGTATTACCATTTCCCTTCACAAGTGGAAACTGAGGCTTAGAAAGTTGAAATACCTGGCTTTAAGTCACCAAACTACTGAGTGATACATCTGGTATGACCCCAAAACCACTCTTAACTGAAAGCTACTGCCTTCATTATATTGTTCCTCAATTACTCATTTTTATTTTAATTAAAGTACTGATTCGGGCTACTATCTCTGACGTTTGAGGAAGAAGTCCCAAGTGCAGATGCAGCTAGGCAGACAGCACCTGACAGGTTCTGTTCCCTAGTGTGCCACAGGGCACCTGACTGACAGGCAGCGCGTTGTGGACTATCTTCCCACACAAGCACATGCATGTCATTCTGCACATACTTCAGCTTCTTGGATGCCAACTAGGCTAGGAACATTACATGAACTGTAATTCCGATCCTGTGCAAATGTCAGGATGATCCAAGAAAGCCCACTCTGAAGCCCTGACATTCAAATGCATCTGGGATGTATAAAAACAAGCAATGCTGGCCCAAAAGCCATTTCTCCATCAGAGAAGACCCAAAACCTGGGCTCTTTCCGGCTGAATTCAGTCAGAAACAAAACTTCAAGCCATTTTCAAATGTCTAATACATTGCTTTCCCAAGATTTTACTAGTTTGTTCTTCCTAGTGCTGCTGTTAGTTTGTTCTAATTACTGGATTTTACAAATTGTATTATTCTGAAGGAATATGGAATAAAACTTTAGACTTGGACAGGACCTCAGAATCATTTCATGTTGAAGATGAAGAAACAGGAGTCTACAGTGGCAAATCGTGTGCAAAATTACACTGTTGGCAGAATTGGAATCAGATCCTTGAAAGAAAAATTCCTAAAATCAAGCAACGGTAATCATGGTATTTTAGAAGAGTATTATTTTAGTTTTAGGACATGCTACATTCTAGCATGTTTAAAAAATAACTAGACTACTCCATGAGGCCAGCCTGTCCCCACGCCTCCTGTCTCCTAGCCAAGCCCAGCAGTGCTGCCAGTGGGTCTCTGAAGAACGCGGCTCTGCTGGGAAAGCCCACATACTACTGCGTGTAGGCTGCTGGATCCTGGGCTGCCAGCCCACCCCACAACAAAGACAATTTATCAACAAGCTGCAAAAGAAAGAGCAGCTAGGGAGCCAGAGCGAGAGGCAGGGAGAAAAGGACTGAGAGCAAGGCTGCCCAGAAGCACTGGGCAGCACTGGCAGGCTGCCAAGCCTCATTTGGGTCCCTTTCCTGTCTTCATTCTCTCTTCAATAAAGGGAGCTGAGGTTCCAGCCGAGCTGTGGTTTACCAAGGAAAAATCTAATTCTTTTTCAGAATTCTCCAGGCTATGCTGTTGAGAGTCTGTGTTCCTCAGAAATAACCAGGTTACAGTTAAGACATTAGGTTTCCTGTCTTGCTACAGCCAGGTCCTTCTAACCTCTGACACACATTAAAGCAGAATCTCAAATTTTGCTATCTTTAAGTAGCCTCATCAATGTACCCTGCACAAACTGTGACATACTCGGACTAAGATAACGTAAGATTAAATGCTTTTAAATTAAATCAATATGCAGTTATGTAACAAAGCTCAGAACAAAGTATTTTTCAACTATGCAACAAGCTGTGTGGACTCTATTGGTCAAGCTGAAGAGCCATTACCATGATACTGATGACATATTTCTGACTTGATTACTATGAAAACACTCCAAATGTCACATAAGACACATGGAAATTGCTTCAACTTCTGAAACAAATGTCTTACACATCTAAAATTCCCAGTGCAATCCAAATAAGAAAGAGATTCTTTGGTTTCTTCCCTCAACTATGCTATGTATTAGAATGCACCACTGAAGTAATAACATTTCAGCTTGGTTCCTTTACATATGGCTAAAGCATTTCAGGGTCTCTTTGTCAACCACAAATATAGAAAGAAAGGTCTCAGAAATGAAGACATATATGGTGACTCTACACTTTTGGGGGAGGGGTGCTGGAAATGGAACCTAGGGTCTCATGCATGCGAGGCAAGTACTCTACCACTGAGCTACACCCCCAGCCCACATAGTTCTTTTTAAATTTGTAGTTGAAAGGTGGTACTTTGTCCCTAGGATAGAAAATACGCATTATCCACTTGTGAACTCTCTTTAACAGAGGGTGAGTTTATACATAAGAAACTCAACAACTTTTATCTGCAAAGGCTCTGGGCCTCCTCACCTGCTTGACCAGCACATTCTTCATGACGACCATGGGGGACAGTGTAGGGAAGGCATTGTTTGCAGCTCTGGAGCTCTGCCTCAGCCTGTCCTCTCTGCTCCAGCCTAAGGCGCTCAGCATGTCCTCGGACTCCATCTGCTCTGCAGAGCTCAGACATTCTGAGCTCCCATCTGGTGGGCAGAAGAATGGTCAGTTCACGTAGGCTCTGGGCTAGGGTCTCTTAACCTGGCTCCTAAGGAGCTATGGACCCTCTAAAATGGAAAAGAACATCTGTGATGATGTTTCTGTGAATTTTTCTGAGGTCTTTAGCTTTCATTGATATTAAATGGGATCCTTCCCACTCCAAAACATTAAGAATTGCTGCTCTGCTTTACTTATTTTTTTTTGAGACAGGGTCTCACCATGCAGTTCAGGCTGGCCTTGCACTCATTACAGAGCCCAGGCTGGCCTTGAAGTCACTGCTGGGTGTGCACCACCACACCTGGCCCTTGCTCTCTTACAGAGAAAAACTTGTGTTGATTAGGGTGCCTATGAAAGTAATCATCACCAGTTTACCAGAGAAATGAGTTGAAGATTTCAAAGTTAGTTGATTACTATTCTTTCAAAAATTTGTTGTCAGGGCTGGGGATTTAGCTCAGCAGCACAACACCTGCCTGGCAAGCATGAGGTCCTGAGTTCAATTTCTAATACAAAAAAAAAAAAAAAGTGCTGTTGAAAAGGGAGAAGAGCATAAGCCCCCTGGCAGGATTAACACTAAAAGTCTTCCGGGCAACAAAAGAATGATAAAAATAAAACCAATCTGTAAATATCAAAACTTATCTCTACACTGAAATTAAAATAGCTTCTTCCTAAACCCCATCCCCACCCCCAGTACTGGGATTGAGCCCAGGGCCTCCCACACTAAGGCACATCCCCAGTCCTTTTATCATTTTGTTTTGTTCTGTTTTAATTTTCAGGCAAGGTCTCACTAAGTTGCCCAGGCTGGACCTGAACTTATAATCCTCCCAGCTCCCAGGGTCTTCCTGACATTTCCAAGTGTAAAACTGTGGATAAATTTAAGCCAAAGTTTAAGTGCTTCTTTGTTGGCCCCTTCAACCCTGCTAAGCCCTCTTCTGCTGGTGTCCTGAGCACATGGGTGTGCCTACGAGGGACCCTACATAATAAGGGTGCTAGAAGGATGTTCACCAATGCAAGGAGAATGAAGGCGTCCCTAGGTAAATGCCACACAAAAAGGAAGTATTTAGATATGTGCTGCAGAAAACCAAAAGACTTCTGGACTCTGCTACTGAGTCTGCGACAATCCTAAATGTTCATCAATAATCTCAGAATTAGCTGGGTATCGTGATGAAGCAAAAAGATCAAAAGCTTGAGTACTCTGGTGAGACCCTGTCTCAAAATTTTAAAAAATTCAAGAGATGAGAAGTGTAACTCAGCATGAAGGCTCTGGGTTGTCTCCAGTCCTGGAAAAAAGTCTCAGAATAATCTGGATGAGGTGAGACCGGAATGTAAATGTAAGTTAAATGAAAGCACCTATCAACACTGTATTCTCTGCTGCTATGATCAGAAGAATATTTATCAACAGAGCTCTGATTCAGAATCCCTAACAGTACATCTCAAAAAATTATAGTTGCTGGGGTCCTAACCTTGAACTAAATGAATTAATTTAGCATGTGCCTGGGTAAGTATATTTTACAAGCACAACGAACCCAAATGCTTACACTAGTTAAGAGCTATTCAGCTAGAAACAAATGATTCCAGAGAAGACTGAGAACCTGGATCTTGGTTTCCAAACTCCTTTCTGCATATAAAGGAAAGCAGGGGGCCTTGGAGAAAAAGCTGTTACAGCCTTTTGGCTACAAAGATACCAGATAAGCCTGGACAGCTTGTTCTCAAAGTAAGGAGGTGACCAAAAAAGGACACGTCAAAAAGACACAAAGGGTACCTAGATGGGACTTCCACTGGCCGAAGTCTGGACAATTTGAATGTCAGAAATAATGTTAATGAATTTAACAAACTGAATTACAAAACAATTCCATGAATGCACTATGATACTCAAAAAGCACTGTTTTTTTACAAAGGAGTGTCAGTTAGTGATGGATAAAGAATGACAAAAGATTACATTTTTAAGCCATTAATACAGCAAATACAATAGCTGATTCAGGCAAGAATCACGAATGGATGATAAAAGTACTGGTCAAGAATTAGTTGGGGGGCTGGGGATATAGCCAGTGGAATAAGCGCTTGCCTAGCAAGCGCAGGGTCCTGAGTTCGATCCCCAGTACCGCAAAAAAATAAATAAATAAAAGAGTTAGTTGGGGAAGCCTGGCATGGTGGTGCAAGATTGTAATCCCAGCACTTGGGAAACTGAGGCAGGAGGATTGTTGCAAGTTCGAGGCAAGCCTGGGCTACGAAGTGAGCTCAAAGCCAGCCTGAACTGCATAGCGAGACTCTGTCTCAAAAAGACAAAAAAAAAAAAAAAAAAGAAGAAGAAGAAGAGTTGGGTGGGGAGCAGAATAGTCACACAATCTCAAAGTATCACTACACAAGATGTTTATTACAAAGAAAGAATTTTTACAATAAAATCTAATGCACATCATCTTAACCAAGTAATCAACCAGAGCACAAGAATAATTTGAGTTTAATTATGTGCTGCACTAGAAAGAATACAATATCAGCAATGTAGTATTTTGGTCAAAATTTTACTCTGATTCCAATCAGGGGGAAAGTACCAGAAAATCCAGAGCATGAAACACTACAAAACAACAGACTTCACTTTCTCAAAGACATCAGTATCAGGGAGGGAGGGAAAAGGGTGGATGGGGAAGCCAATAAATAAGATTAAAAAAACAGACTGAAAGGGCAGGATAGCCACATACAACGAATGATCTTCAACTGCATCCCGATCCAAAACAGACAGACAAACAGCTTTAACTGACATTATTGGGACAATGGGTGAAATCTCAATATAGCCTATAGCTACTAGTAACTGTATCAGTATTAAATTTCTTAGGCATCATATTATAATTATATAGAAAAATGTCAGGGCCAGAGATATAGCTCAGTGACACAAGCACCTGCCTGGCAAGTGCAAGGTCCTGAGTTTGATTCCTGATACCAATAGATAGATAGATAAATAGATAGATAGATGGATGGATAAATGAATGAATGAATGAATGTCCTTTTGGGGAGATCCATACTTAAATATAGATGAAATATTAAATATTTGAAATTTACTTTTAAACAGTTGAGCCTGAGAGAGAGAGAGAGAGTGTGTGTGTGTGTGTATGTGTGTGTACAGAGAAAAAAAAAAAGCGTGTGGCAAAATGAAAATATCCAGTGATTTTTTCTCATTGGTACCAAGAATTGAACCCAGGACTTTCACACTGAGCCATATCCCCAGCCCTTTTCAATTTTCACTTTGAGCAAGGTTCTCACTACATTGCTAACATGCCTGGTCTGGGGTCAAAATTACAATTCCCTGCCTCAGCCTCCCAGTGTGGTGGGATTACAGATGTGTTCTGCCATACCTGCATCTGCAAGAAAACATCTTTCTCATGGGAGTGTTTATTTATTCTGGACAGAATTTGAACTGAAATTCAGAGATTGAGTTTTTCCAAATATAAAGCTAGGAAAATAATTTAAATGAAAAACATGATTTTGATTTTACAAACTTCATCATACTTCAAAGTAAAAGGAACAACTTGGGCAGTAATAAAATCACTGGCACCAGGCCCAGGAGTGGCTGGAGGCATCACTGGGCCCTTCTGGGACATAATGAGTTTGAGTCTTTATAATACCATACTATGTGTGGTAAAATAACTGGCCTGACAAAAAGCTTAAGTTGTTGGAAGAGTACCAAACTGTCAATAGTACTGGCAGTTATAGATGGCAGGACTACGGACAATGGATAGTTTCCTCTCTGACTTCCCTAAGAGTCTAAGCTTTTACAATGCACATATTACCTTCATGATAGGAAACAAAAATAAAAAGCATACATAATATTAAACAAAAACAGACACTGTGGCTGTCGTGTTTCCCAAACCTGTCTGATTAAGGCACTTGTTTTGAAAAGCCCACACTGTAGGCCCTGTCTCAGCCTCTCAGTATCAGACTGTCCAGCAGAGGATTTGGGCGTCAGTGACCTGAATGAGGCTGTGGATAGACTTGCAATGAGGCAGCTTGGTAAACAATGTCTAGACGGTGAAGAAAAACCCAAAGTACCACCTTCCCTAGGCAGCCCACTAGTTCCTCTTAAGTCTAATCCCTTGGTCAGGCTCTGTTTCTAGTTGAGTAACAGTCTGTCTACAATTTGGCTTCTCATTCAGCATGCCTACAAGGTGAAAATACATCAGTCCAAGGATGGAAGAGTTCTAGTTTTCCTAACACCTGCTTTTGTCACTATAAATAAAACAATAAAATTGACTGATTTGCCCCTGTGAACCTGGATAATATAAATTTCCCCTAGAGAGAGTTCCAATCTTAAGCTGCTGACTCAGCCCAAATCCCCTGGCATCAACTCTGCATCCTCTGGGCCAAAAATGTTGACTTAGTTCAACATTTCAGAGTAGTTCAAGTCACTATCCTCAAATCTAGAAAAAACAAGCCTCAGCACAAAATTAAGAGTTTCCAGCCCTTTTGGGTAAAGTTTATGATAAGCTAGTAATGAAAGCTATTCTACTTTCTTGTGTCAGTGGATATTCAATTTTAGAGTTGAGCCAGGTGGCTCATAGTCCAAATACAAAACACGCAGAAACGGGGAAGGAAAGATTGTTGGAGGAGGCAACTTTTAAAGCACAGTGAAATTACTTTCTTTGTCAAAAATTATACAGCCATGTGCTACACACTGATGGTTTGGGCAATGATGGGCTGCATGTTAGATGATGGCTATACCAGACAGCTTAGGTGTGTAGCAGGCTGCATCACCTAGGTTTGTGTGAATACACTCTATAGGATTCACAGAATGACAAGTATCACCTAAGTACTCTTTTCTCAAAACTTATTCCCCTCATTAATTGATGCATGACTATACTACTTTTAACTGGCAGCTTTCAAATTTGTAACGTGATGACACCACACGTGGTACTTTTTCATTGCCATGTAACTATTCCATGAAAAAGGAACTAACACAACAGAATTACAAATATTTCCCCAGTAACCACTTACAATGGTTGAGGTTCTAAGGTTTCAAGCCAAGGGTCTAAATTGAAAAATGATGTCAAATCATTCTTTCAGAGCTAACCCTAGTCACTTTGATGGATAACCTATCATATGGCATCAGAATCATCATTTTAGATCAGCCACAAGTGGGAATGGTGGCACATGCCTGTAATCCCAGCACTCAGGAGGCTGAGGCAGGAAGATCACCAAGAATGCCAACCTGAGCTACACAGTGAATTCAAGATCAGCCTAAACTACACAGCAAAACCCTACCTTAAATAAAAGTTTTTCATCTTGTAGGTGCAAATTTCCCATCCTCACCACACAGTAAGTTTTAGGAGAGAAACTTTTTAGGCAAATCATTCACTACAATGTAAAAAGGATAAGATATTTTTAACCTGAAAATCCAGAGTCCTTATCTGATTCGGCAGCCACGGCACCAAGCTGACGAGCCACTTTCTTCATCTCTGTGCCTCTGCCTTGCTTGGCTGAGAGTCTTCTGGGGCTCTCTCTGGACAGGATTTTCCTCTCCATGTTTTACTGGGTTGGGAGGACGGTGTATCAGTACTCTTTGCCTCTGGATTGCCCTATGAGAAACAAGAGTTATATAAAAAGACATTGCCTGGGGAGCTGAAACAGGTGATCCAAACAATGATTAAAGTAAGGACAAAGAACACTGCCTCGCCCACTTCATTTATATTTTCTGCAGTCTCAACTGACAACAGCTTCAAGTTTACTAAACGAAATGGTTTCCACCCAAAAGGAGATTCACAATTCTCTTGCTGCCTTCCAATGCCATTATAGATTCAAGGCACACAAAGCACATTCAGTGGAAGCTTTGTGAACTGCTAACAAAGGCACGTTTGATTCGGCATTCTGGAATGGGTAACCAAATCGGCGGGCCCTCCAGCCTGAGAGGAGAGGTAACATTGCCCAAGCAGACATGCTCTCCTGGTACACATCTGCAGGCTTGTGACTTACTGTCACCT
The DNA here is from genome assembly GCA_004027595.1 of Dinomys branickii. Taxonomy (NCBI): domain Eukaryota; kingdom Metazoa; phylum Chordata; class Mammalia; order Rodentia; family Dinomyidae; genus Dinomys; species Dinomys branickii. The sequence continues at coordinate 185,458 of PVLD010000264.1, read as the reverse complement.
CCCACAGTGTCGACCTCTAACATAAACCTCTTAGTCCTTTGGATAAAGGACTGGACAGAGTACAAACTCCTTACAGAAGAAACATTTCTAGGTAATTGCACGCACCTTGCAAACACACTCTTGAGTGAAATAAATCAGACACATGTGTAAATAGTACATTATTTCTCTGGCTTGAGAAACCAAAAGTGTAAATAAATAAGGATCAAAATGTATCATACATATTGTGAAACAGGAACAAAATGTTCACGTGGGAAGGGGAACTAGGGAGGAAGATAGGGGAAAAAGAAGGGAGGGAAAAGAAAAACAAGAAAAGGAAAAATGGAAGTAAAGCTTTTGTAGACAGGGAGGGGAAGAGTTGATGGGAAGGTAGGGGAATGAGGGGAAAAGACTCAAGATATATCACATACAGGTGCAAATTTCCTATGATGAATGTTATCATTATATATAACTAAAATGTAGCAATCTATTTAATGAATTAAAAAATGTGTATCAAGTGCTTACTATAAATCAGGCAGGCCTTGTGCTAAGACTAGGATACTGAGTGGGATAGACATGTTCACTTCTTTCTTGGAGCTTATGATCTAGCAAAAGAGATGGACAGTAAGCAAGGAATCACATAACTAGTATTTTGATTGGTGCTATGAAGAGGGAAGGCTAGTGGTCTGCAGGACTGAGGCAGCGCCACATCCCTGGGACCTGGAGAGCGTGGAGTCAGCAGGAGTTAGCCGGGTGAAAGGCAACAGGCAGAGTATGCAGGTGTTTTCCAGGCAATGTAAAGGGCTAAGGGAGCAAGGAGACTGGCACTCAGACGGCATAGCCAGGGCGTTCACAGCACAATACAGAGGGAGACTGCTATGCAGTGACACTAGGGGATGGGGAGAAGGACAGGCAGTATCTGGGAATCCATTTGGAAAGACTGGATATTATGAGCATTAGGAAGCCTCAGAAGAAGAGTTGACATGATCAGACTTTTTTCTTCCCTTTTCTGTGGTGCTGGGGATGAAATCAGGGCCTCACACTTGCTAGGCAAGTATTCCACCACTGAGCTACAGCCCCAGCCCAAATCTGCCTTTTAAGGTGAAGACGGGCAAAAGTGGCACAAAGATCATGTGGACACTACTACTACAGTCCCGGTGCACTGGAGGAGTGGCCCTGGAGTGGGGTGATGGAAACGCAGAAGCTGACCTGAGGGACATGGTTATTATACTGGTGTGTGTGTGTGTGATGGTACCATTTTCTTCTTGTTCTCCCAGAAGAACAAAAAAGGGAGCTAGGTGGGATGGCAGGTACAACTACGCTAATTCAGTTTGCCTACTAGAGACTGAAATGACTGTGGGTCATCTCAGATGCTGGGTAGGACGTCACACATTAAGATCAGAGCTCGGGGAGAAGCCCAGGTTTGCCTCAGAAACTTCACAGCTAGTCCAGCATAACCAGACCTGGGCTGACAGGGCCCAATTGCGGAGGACCACCTGGACTGCTCTCCTTAAAAGAGTACATTGTGTACAGACACACAGGCATTTCCTTACCCCCTCAACTGGCTTTAAGGAATGCAAACGAGTCTGGTGGAGGTGCTGATGTGTAATATTTAAAGCACTGGGACAGGTCAGTGATGCCAAGCCTATAGCTCCCAAGTGTTGTCTATGAGCTAGGCTGAGACACACCATGCTGTCAGCTGAGAATGAGAATGAGAGGCTATGATTTCTTAGGGCTTGAAACTTACACATCAAAACTAAAGCACTGACCCCAAAACACTAGATACCGCCCCAATCTGTGATATGTAGATTACTCTTTCTGTGTTCTCTCCCTTCTTCCCTCCCTCTCTCTCTCTGCATATTGCAGAAGTGATGTCAGGCCTCCTACCTAGCCCAGCTCACAGCACTTAGGTCCTTCCCCTGCCACTCACCTCTCTCTCAAAGTCACTCATCCCCAGCCACTCCTCTCTACACAAATGAGTGAAACCCAGGTTTGGCCCTGCATCCAGGCCTCTGCTCTGGTTAGCCATCATTCTGCCTGTACTTAGGACCCCCTTGGCTCCTCACAATGACAAATATGCCTTAGTGTCTTTATTCTTGCCGTGCATTGTACCAGAAGTGGTAGATTGGAATTAATTTATTAGAATTCCAGCAACTTTTCCATGGTGTTACAAATGTGGCCTTTTCTGGACCTCAATGAAGTCCAGAGGGCTTTCTATAAGAATGAGGCAAATCAGCCTCCAGAACAGCTGGCAGAGGCTGAGAACATTCCAGCCACACCCCTCCCCCCAGTGTTTTAACAAATATTGAGTCACCCAGGAATGGCAGTTGTAAGGCTGCAATGATAAGAACACCAAGGATATTGTAGAAATGAAGGCAACAGGGAGGCAACAGGAAAACACCAATAATGAAAATGGGGAGGAAAGCAACGCCTGCTAAGTTTTCATGTACAGTCCATTCATGGCCCATCCTGTTATCCTTCTGAGTGGAGAGAAACACCAAGTCCTGGCCAAACAAAGAGCACTGTACCTGGAATACCCTGAAGGGCCAGGCCCAAACATTTCTGCTAATGTAGAATCTAGGGACAAACACCAGAGGAAAAATTCCCAATAAAATTAAACAGAAGATGAGAATGCTTTAGAGCATCTTTGAAAAGCATCCCTGAGCAACCCTCTTGTTCATACTTTTGCATGCAGCTGGAGTGGACTAAAGGGAACACAAACAGGTCCGAAATGAGTGAATTCTAAACACAATTTCAAGTAAAAATTATTTAGTCCCATAACTAACTCGCTAAAGGGGACAGGGACTCATTCATGTCAAATCAAATACTCTTCCTTGGGTCACAGGTTTAATCCTATTTGTATAGAAGATAAACTGGCACTGTCACATTTTGCAGAGCACTATGAAAAAGCAATGCCTCTTTGACAACTATGATGAAAGCATGGACAAGCCAGTTTACAAAGCAGACTAAAATATAAAACTGTATCTCTAGGTAAGTCAGGATCTTTTTGTATGAAACCCAACAAACGTACATAGTGTAATTTTCTTAAAATATTGTTCAAAGTCAATAGAAGCCTTCTTCAAAATGGAAGTAGATGTAGCTCGCAGATGGGCATCCAGACTAACGCAGGTCTGACCTGATTAGGGAAAGCAGTTTGTATTAGTTGCAACTAATTAAGAACCTGACAAAGTTTCATATTATCTTACTAAACATGGATTATTTTGCAGTACTTTATAGAGAAAGCATTCTAATTTATTCTTTTATAATCCTCATGACAAGGGAGGATGATGGTCTTGCTACTGTTATTAAAATATAGCCAGTGGGTGTGGTGGCACACTCTCATAATCCAGCACTCAGGAGGCAGAGGCAGGAGGATTGCTGTAAATTCAAGGCCAGACTGGGCACACAGTGAGTTCAAGGCCAGCCTGAACTACACAGTGAGACCTTATTAAAAAAATAAATAAATATAAGCCAGGTGTGGTGCCAGACACCCGTAACCCCTGCACTTGGGAGACTAAAACAGGAGGACCACAGCCAGTGTGATGCCAGCTGGACTACACAGGCAGCTCAAAGCCAGCCTGAACTCTGTAACGAGACCCTGTCTCAAAAATCCAAAATAATAATAATAATTTTTTAAAGCTACAAGCAACTCTAAAACCTGATCTATAAATAAACAAATGTGGCCCATAAAAGCTGTAGAAAATACAAAGGAATTTATTCTGGGTCACTGAGAATTTGCATTAAATATTGATCATAAAATCAAAATAATGAAACTGACAAACTGGTTAAAAGAACAGATGCTAACATTTTAGACCCTGGGAGCTGGCAGCAATTGCAAATAACGAACTAATATAATTCGCTTTAGAACTGTAAACTAGTTTGGATGTGAAAATTTAAAAAATGAAAGCCACGGTCCCAGATAAAGTTCTCTTCAGGAAGCAGGAAGTCTCCTGTGGGAGGGAACAGAAGAGCTGCGTTCCTCCTGCCTCTCCTTTGAGAGGGAGTAGGCTGCTGCTGGCAGCTGGTGTAACAGCAGACCCCAGTGCACACGGCATCAAAGAGGCGCTGGACAGAGATGCAGTGCCAGCAGCTACCACCACCACTTCTCAAACCCAGGACCACCCAAGCAACAAAGGATGAAAACTTAAGAAGTTGCCGGAGTTCTTCCTTCCTTGGTATTTATCATTTGACAGCATTAGATGTTCACAGCAGACAGGGCATTGAAGGTGGTTAAGTGTGTAAACTCACCCACTTTCTCATCTTTTGGCTTCCGGCACAGCCTGGAAGCTACCAACATTGCTTTACAAACATCTCTGACCCCAAGTACCTTACTCTGCACTAAAAAGACAAATTCCCAAACTTTCAGAATTGGCCCTGACTGGACCTCTAGTGTATGTATTACACACTACCCACAAAGTTCCCAGAGAGGATCAAAAACAGTCAAACTCATAGTGGAAAGTAATAACTACATATCTATATAATTAGTATAAAATGCTTGCAAGTGCTCCACAGTACTTCTTTTTTTTTAAGTTTTTTGAAACAGGTTCTCACTTTATAGTTCAGGTTGGCCCCAAACTCTGTTATGTAGTCCAGGCATTCCTCCTGCCTCGGTCTCCCAAGTGCTGGGATTACAGGCGTGCATAGAACTTCTATTTTTGCACTTCTTACATTAGAGTTTAATTATCTGTCTCCTCAACCTCAAGCGCTGTTTTTGTTTTTGTTTTAATCTTTCCTTCCTCAGCTCCCAACAACGTGAATTATTCAAGAGAATACATTTCAACAAATCTGTCCTGTTGAGTCTCTGACAGCCACAGCATAGCTTAGCTGTCATCAAAATACCTTGAACATCTAGAAGGTAAAGATTTTGCATTTCCAAACACCATGGTCAAATCTAGATCCAGCCTCCGGGTCTGGTCCAGTGCTGGAAACAGCCATTTAACCTACCCCTTAAAAACCTCAGGGGCAAATCCACCAACCATACTGAAGGTTGGTGGGATCCAAAATGTCAGAGATTTGCATTTCTAATCAAATGGACACCCAAGGGTTACAAGGAAAGGATCTGAAATGCAGCTTTCAGCTCTCTCCTTTTATAGGTACTTGGCAAAATTCCTAAGAGCTCACGCTCCCTTTAAAATGTGTCACGTGTGTAACATTCATGCACAGAGAGGTGTGAGAGGTGAAAGCCCAAGCAGAGGTTTAAATAAATTGATAAGGCAATAGCAAATAAATTTACCTACCATAAAACCTTAAGTAAAGCCAGAATCAGAAATATGTTACTGAGTTTTCTCTGAAGTCATTTTCTTTTGGTCTGCATAATCAGAGGTAACATTCTGGGAGAATAGCTGTATATTTTAATACACTGGTAGAAAAAACTCCTCTGAATATTGATCTTCCCTTTCACGTTCATTCCCATCCTCAAATTTGGCTGAAAATTCTTGTCAAAGAACCTAAACAGTGATTCCATATAATTCACTATGTCTGAAACCGGGTATGGTGCTCTCGTCTTCCTCAAAGGGACTGGAGAACTTTCTCAAATCCCGGCTGCAGAGTTCACACTAACAGCGCCCACCTATCCATTGGCACCAGCCCACACCAGCCCACACTGCATCTGTGCCAAACAGCATGTGCTCCCTCCAGGCGTCCACCAGCCTGCCAGCTCAGCAGGGCAGAACTGGGCAGACCCTACGACTGTGCAGTAACTGGCTTACCACCAACTTCCCAGGGCAAATGCCCAGGCAAGCGCTATGCACTGCCAGGACTTGGGCAATACCAAAGCGCGGGGTTCCGGCTTGGGCCCTGGGCTCCGATCAGAATTACCCCATAATCACCCATAACCACTAACCCCTTAACACTGCCCACCATTTCTCCCACATCCCTACCCCTGGTACAATGCCTGGCAAGCAGACCACCCTGCAAAAATAACCAGCAAAGTGGGGGGTGGCTGTCTTTGGAAAAGACAGCACACCTGCGCCGGCGCCAGACGGCAGGTAACTACAGGTCGGGGACCCTCACCCCAGCAACACTCGCGCCCTGCCCCTCCCCAGCCTCTGCTCCCGCCCCCAGGCCCCCAGCTCTGCCCGCCGCGAGCGGGCAGGGGCGCTCAGCAAAGGACCGGGGCCCACGTGCCCCAGGACTCAGTCCGCGGACTCCCACAAGCCCCTAGCCACTCGCGACCCTCCTGGCCCGCGCGCGGCTCCCTTCCCCACGCGGGCCCGCCCTTCTCCGACAACCGAGTAGACAGCGCAGAGGGAGGTGCGTCTCTCACCTCCCACCTTTTGGCCTCCGTCCCCCGAAAGTCCGGCTCTCCCTCTTACCTACCTCGCCCCCAGTTGCTCTGTCCCCTTGTCCACCTGCTTTTCTCGCGCCCCTGCCCAAACCCTCCCGGGGCGCGCCACCCCCGCACCCTTGCCAGCGAGCCGAGCCCTCACTCTCTCACCTAGGGCCGGGGTCGCGGCTCCACAACCTGCCCCTCAGGTCAGGTGGCGCATGCGCGAGCCCGGCCCCACGGCTCCATGACAACCCCGTCCTCGCCCGGTCTCCAGTTATTCCGCGGCCCTCCCGCCCATTTCTCCTCCCCCAGCTTCGCGAAGGCATTCACCAGCCACGTGACATTGCTCAGTCGACCGGGCACCATGGAGACTGCGCGCTGTTCTCCTAGAGGGGCCCCTTAAGACACGCCCCCTTTACCAGCCTCCGCCGGAAGGCGAGGTCGCGTGCGGCGGGGCCCGCACCAGGAGGTCGCCGCTCTCTCAGCGGAAGGCGGGCTCTCTGTGGTTGTTTCCTGAGGCCCAGCCGCCATTTTGGAGGGGGGTGGGAGCAGTGGGAGTGGTGAGCACGGCCTCTAGGCGGGGTTTCAAGGGGCAGGCTGGGCAAGTTTACAGCCTACGGGACAGGAGGCGTGATTCGTTTAGGGCAGCAGGGCAAGGCTGCTTTTGGGGCGCTTTGTGGGTGGGGACCGGAACGAGCCGTGCCGGCGTGGGAGACTTCCGAGCGGTGGGAGGGGTAGGCGGCCCGCCGCTCACGTGTTTGCCACGCCTGCCTCAGGGTCTATTTGCTTTCCCATCAAACTTAGATACCAAGCTGCGGGAAGCCGGAACGCAGTGATTTCGGGCCGCTTGCCGTTTGGCTCGCTTTGTCAGGTGCCAGGCTCCTTGGGTGTTGGGTTGACGTTGACACCGTTTCTCGTGCCAGACCTTAAGGTTTCCCAGTGAACCGGAGTGTGGCAGCTAAAGGAAAAAGGGGATGAGATAAGAAGATCCGTTTCATCAGTCAGGGTTAATTTGTAGAGAAAAAAGACATAAGTGAGTTTAAAAGGTTGCTGACAACCGAGCATAGTGGCACTGGCCTGTAATCACAGTGCTTTGGGAGGCTGAAGCAGGAAGATCACAAACTGGAGACCAGCATAAGCGATTTAGGGGACACACAGTCTCAAGAATGTAAAAAAAGCTGGGCTAGTAGCTCAGTCTGAAGGCCATAGGATTCAGTTCTCAGTGAAGGGCTGGTAGAGACAGGTTCTGAAGCTGTGCTGTCCAATACAGTTAGTCACCAGGATTACAGGTAGGGCACACCTGTAATTCCAGCACTCTGGAGACTGAGGCAGGAGGATCCTTGTGAGTTCGAGACCCACCTGGGCTGCAAATTGAGCACAGATCCAACCTAAAGGGCATAGGGAGAACTTGCCTCAAAAAAGACAAGAAAAAAAAAAGTTTGGATGGAATTCCAGCATTGGGGAGGCTGAGGCAGAAGAGGCCAGGCTGAACCTTGAACATAGCAAGACCCTGTCTCAAAACTAAAAACAACCAGATTTGACAATGGAACCAAAGGAAACTAACTTGTTTTCTGATAAGCGCAATCTTATTATTCTACTGTATGAGTTTGTATAAAATAGAATAAGTTGTTGAAGAAAATGAATACTTAGTATTTTTTAATTTTAAAAATTAAAAAACTGTCAAAACGACAAGACAAAATCAAAACAAGACAAAAACAGCAAAACTGGTACATGACCCCAAAACAAAATGATAGAAATTTACAATGGTTGCTATATTACATAATGTTATCTTCCCTGAAGTTGCTCAGTCCACTAGACATAAGAATGTAAGCTTGATCAAACAAAGACAGTAACAAGTAAAAAAAAAAAAAATGGAAATGTTCAGAGCTTCACCACACAAGATGGTAGGAGTTCAACAATGGTTCTTATACTGCATATTGTTTTCAGACCAGTCATTCTGATTATCAAATTCAAGCATGCAAAGCTGGTCAAGAAAAAAAATTTTAAGCATTGACTGTTCTCAATAAACCACAGACATCAGCAATACACCTATCCCAGCTATCCTTATATATACACATAAATTTTGTTTTTCATTAAAAAAAACAAAGCATAGAGAGCAATAAAAATGATACAGAATTTCAAAACATGGTGATATTAACAATGGTTGTTATATAATGTCATCTTCAAAATAGTTGCACATATTACCAGATATAGGCATGCAAGATTGATCAAACACCAACAGATATTAGTAGTACAATTATCCTAGCTATTGTGTGTGTGTGTGTATTTTTCCCTCTTCCTTTCTTTTTCCTCTTCCCCTTTCACAATATCTATTGTACCTTTCAGATTTTATTTACTCATTCAGTTTCTTATAGTAGGGAGGAAATACGATATTTATACATGTGAATCTGATTTATTTCACCCATGAGTGTGGTCTCTAGTTGCATCCATTTACTTATAAAAGCCTCTAGTTTTATCTTTCCTTATAGCGGAGTAATACTCCATTGTATAAAAATAGCACATCTGTTTTATCCATTCCTCAGTTGGTGGACATTTGGGTTGTTTCCAAGATTTAGCTATGATAAACTGCATTGCTATAAACATGGGTGCACATATATCACTGTGATATGATGTTTTCAGTTCTGGAAAAATACCCAGGAGGGGAATAGCTGGGTTGAATGGGACCTCTAATCCTAGTTTACTGAGAAATCTCTAGACTGATTCCACAGTGGTTGCACCAGTCTACACTCCCACTAACAGTGGAGAAGAGTTCTTTTTCCCCCACAGCCTCACCAGCATTTGTGATGGATTGATTTCTTCAAGATAGCCATTCTTTCTGGGGTGAGATGGAATCTCAGTGTTATTTTAATTTGCATTTCTCAAATGACTAATGACATTCAACATTTTTTCACGCGTTTATTTGCCATTTGTATTTCTTCATGTGAGAAGTGTGTATTCATCTCAGATGCCCACTTTTGTATTGGGTCTTTGAATTTTGGGGGCCTGATCTTTTTTAATTCTTTATATATTCTAGATAAGAGTTCTTTGAGGGACAGTTGGCTAAAATTTTTTCCAAATTCATGGGTTTTCTTTGCAGCCTGTTGATTTCTTTTGATGTGCAAAAACTTTTCAATAAGATGAGATTCCAAAAAAAAAAAAAAAAAGATGAGATTCCAGTTGTTGATTCTTTGAAGTATTTCCTGTGCAGTTTGGTTTTTTATCATGAACTCTCTACCTACCCCATGTCTTCAAGACTTCCACCTACTTTCTCTTCCATTAGATCTCGTGTTTCTGTTTTAGTACTTAGAACTTTAAGCCATTTTGACTTTATTTTGTTGCGTGGTGATAGGCTTGGGTCTAGTTTTAGTCTTTGGCATGTGGAAAGCCAGTTTTTCCAGCACCATTTATTAAAGAGGCTATCCGCCTTCCAGTGAACATGTTTGGCCCTTTTGTCAAAGATGAGATGGCTGAGTGTCTTTGTGGTTGTGTCTGCATCTTCCAGTCTGTTCCATTGATCCTCAGGTCTGTTTTTTTCCCAGTACCATGCTGATTTTATCACAGTAACTTTGTAATATAATTTCAAATCAGGGATTGTGATATCTCCCGTTTAGCCTTTGTTTACCAGGATTGCTTTTGCTATTCTGGATCTCTTCTGGTTCCAGATAAATTTTAGGAATGTTTTCTCTAGGTCTGTGAGTTATACCAATGGTATTTTCATTGGAATTGCATTAAATCCGTGTAACAGTTTTGGAGGTATGGTCATTTTCATAATGTTGGTTCTCCCTATCCATGAGCAAGGAATATCTTTCCATTTTTAAAAATCCTCCTCAATCTCTTTTTCAGAGTAGTGTAATTTTCATTGTATAGATCTTTTACCTCTTTGGTTAGATTGATTCCTAAGTATTTCAGTTTTTGGATACTATTGTGAAAGGTATGTTTTCCTTATTTCTCTCACAGTATGTTTGTTGTTTGTATATAGGAATGCTATTGATTTTTGAGTGTTAACTTTGTATTTAGCTATGCTACTGAATTTGCTGATTAATCCTAGGAGTCTTTGAGTGGAGTTTTTGGGGTCTTCTATGTAGAGTATCATGTCATCTGCAAATAAAGATAATTTCACTTTTTCCTTTCCTGTCTTTATTCCTTTTATTTCTCTCTCTTATCTAATTGCTCTGGCTAGTGTCTCCAGAACTATATTGAATAGAAGTAGTGACAGTGAACATCCTTGACTTGTTCCTGATTTTAAAGTGAAAGCTTCCAGTTTTTGTCCACTTAGTATGATGTTGGCTCTTGGTTTGTCATAGAGGGCTTTTATCAGATTGAGGTAAAGTCCCTCTATGCCAATTTTTGTAAGGTTTTTATTATGAATAAATTTTGGACTATCAAAAGTTTTTTCTGTATTTATTGAGATGATCGTTGATTCTTGTCTTTAGCTCTGTTGATATGGTATATTATATTGATTATATATTGAACCATCCCTGCATTCCTAAGATGAATCCCATTTGGTCATGGTGTATTATCTTCTTGATGATTTGCTGCATTCTATTAGCTAGTATTTTATTGAGAATTTTTGCATCTATGTTCATTAGGGAAATTGGCCTATCATTCTCTTTTTTGGTTAGTTCTTTTTCTGATTTTGGTATCAGGAGAATACTTGCCTCCAGGAATGAGTTTGGGAGAATTGCTTCCCTTTCTATTTCTTTAAAGAGTTTGAGAAGAATTGTATTAAATCTCCACTAAATTTCTTATAGAATTCACCTGTGAATCCATCAGGACTTGGGCTTTTTTTTTGTTGGTAAATTTTTTATTAAATTTGCAATGTCATTGGCAGATATTGGGTTATTTAAGATTTTTATATCTTCTTGATTCAGCTTTGGTAACTCATATGTATCTAGGAATCTGTCCATTTCTTCTGCATTTTCCATCTGATGAGAGTAAAGATTTTCAAACTAGGTATTGATGATTTCTGAATTTCTATAGGCTCTGTAGTGATATTACCCCTTTCATTCCTTACTTTATGGATTTGAGTTTTTTCTTTCCTTTTTTTTGACAAGGTTGGATAGGGGTTTATCAATTTTATTTATTTTTTAAAAGAACTAATTCTTTGATTCATTAATTCTGTGTATTATTTTTAGTTTCAACTGCATTAATTTCCACTCTGATATTTATAATTTCCTCCTTTCTTCAGGCTTCTTTGGCATTAACTTGCTCTTCTTTTCTTGAAGTTTGAGGTGTAACATAAGGTTGTTTATTTGTGTTCATTCTGTTTTTCTGATATGGAAATCTGCTGTAAATTTCCCTCTGAGGACTGTTTTCATTACATCTCATAGGTTCTGATAGTTTGTGTCTGCATTTTCACGTGATTGTAAATAGTGTTTAATTTCTACTTTAGTTTTTTCTGTGACACATTGGTTGTTCAGAAGGGTATTATTTAATTTATATATGTTTATGAAGCTTTTGCTATTTCTTTTATCATTTATTTCCAGTTTTGCTGCACTATGGTCTGATAATATGCATGGAATAATTTTAATTCCTTTGCATTTACTTAAGCATGTTGCATGTGCTAGCATGTGGTCTATTTTAGAGAATGTCCCATGTGCAGCTGAGAAGAATGTGTATTCTAATGTTGTTGGGTGGAATACTTTATAAAGGTCTACTAAGTCCATTTGTTCACATGTTTGGTTTAGTTCTGTTATTTCTTTGCTGATTTTTTTTGTCTAGTTGATCTATCTCTTTGTGACAATGGGGTGTTAAAATCCCCTGTTACACCTGTATTATTACTTATTTGATTTTTTCATGTCTGTTAAAATTTGCCTGATATAATTGGGTGTGCCTATATTTGGTGCATTTATATTTATGATTGTTATCTCTTCCTCTTGCAGTTTTCCCTTAACAAGAATATAGTGACCTTCTTTATCTCTTTTGATCATTGTTGAAGTTTACCTTGTCTGCAAACAGAATAGCTACTCCTGCTTTTCTTCTGAGTTCCTGTCGCATGTAGTATTGTTTTCCATCCTTTGACTTTCAGTCTATAGATTTCCTTTTGACTTAAATGCATTTCTTGTATACAGCATATTGTTGTACTTTGTTTTTTGATCCACTCTACCAGTCTGTTTCTTTTAATTGGTGAATTGAGGCCATTTACATTAATGGTTATTAATGATATGTTTTGATTTATCCTTGTCATGTAATTTTCCCACTGTTGGTTCTGTACTTTCCCCCTCTGTTTAACTGCTTACCTTGCTTGGTAGTTCTTTTCTATTGTTGGTCTTGAGATTGTGGTCATTTTTATCTCTTTGTAGAATATCTTTCAGTACTCCTTGTAGGATTGGTTTAGCACTCATAAATTTCTTTGATTGATCTTTGTCATGGAAGTATCTTACTTCTCCATCAACTTTGAAAAATAGCTTTGCAGGGTACAGCAGTCTGGGTTGGAAGTTGTTTTCCTTCAGGACCTGAAATGCTTCACTCCAAGCTCTTCTTGACTTGATGGTCTGTGTTGAGAAGTCTGCCATGATTCTGATGGACTTTCCTTCATAGATGATCTGTTGATTTTCTCTAACAGCTTTTAATATCCTGTTCTTTTGTTCAATTTCTGGGATCTTGATTGTTATGTGTCTGGGTGTAGATTTATTTTGGTTATGGCTAATTGGGATTCTATATGCCTCCTTTACATGTATACAAGGTTCTTGTCCCATACTTGGGAAATCTTCTGCTATTACTGCTGCAAATAGTCTTTTATATCACTTATATTGTCTCCTACTCTTTCATTGACACCTAACAGCTTTATGTTGTTTCTCTTTGCCTCATCTTGCAGTTGTTGAATTGTTATTTGCTGTTCCTTTGTTGTTTTTAAGAGATTTTTTTCTTTCATGATCACTAGCTGCAATGCTGTTTTCAAGGTCTGAGAGTTTATCTTCTGTTTCATTCAAGCAGTTCTTCCAGCTTCCAATGGAATTTTAAATTTCCTGAATGTCTCTTTGAATCTGTTTCATGCATTCTAATTCTTTCCTATACTGTTCATTCAAGGTTTCCATCATTTTTCTAAGCTCCTCTATTTTTTTTTAATCTATGTCTTCTTTTGATATGCCCAGCAATTCTTTCATTGTGGTTGTCATTTCTTTTTTTACTGAGCAATTGTTTCTGATTTGATTTACTCTATAGCCTGATGTAGTTGGTTCTTTACTTCAGTTGCTATCATTTCAGAGATTTCAGATGTGTGACTTCCATGTTCTTCTATGTTGATGTTTCCTGGACTTGTTCTGGGTGGGGAATTTGACTGAGGTTGCATTTTGCTGCTGCTTTTTGTCATTTTCAAGTCTCCCTATGGTTCCAAGGACTCATGTTTGTTCCTGAGATGGCCATGGGGGGCGGGGGGGCAGAGTGGGGCCAGAGGACATGGGCACCCAGACAGCTTACCCAGGCTTCCCAGAGTCCAAGGCCCCTCCCCCAGTGGCAGCAGGGGGCGGGCCTGAAGGATCTGGGTCCCCAGGCAGCCTACTGAGGCTTCCCATGTCCAAGGCCCCTCTGGAAGGTGAAACTGATTGTTTAATGGTAAATAAATTACCCTCATCCTAACCTCCGGTTGAAAGAATGCTCAGGCGGCAGGTACTGCCCCAGGCCAGCTGGCAGGTGCTGCTTTTGTGGGTGCAGACTCCAGTGCAAACTTCCCTATGCTCCCAGCAAATTCCTCGGACTTGGTGCCACAGGCTGCATGCTCTACTTAGTATTTTTAAATAGCCAAGATGCTGTAATTGTTTTCTTTGTTGATTTAACAGGATTTGTAAATCAGCATCTTTCCTGACAGTTTCTTGGTGTCAGGAGTTCTTTTCATCTTTCTTCTCAACATTTTTGGTTAGTCCGAGGTCCCTGTACTGAAGACTAGATTGTGAAGTACCATTTCTCTTGCTGAAGGGTCTTAGCCAGTTGAGTCCTCTCCAGCACCTTGTGTGGTTTAAGACTCATTTTGCCACATCATTGCCAGCAGGGGGAGACATGTTCCCTTAAATGCTGCTGTGCTTACAGACTAACCTAGCCCAAGGTTTCCTTTTCCTTTCTACTCTAGAGAGCTAGGTCAGAATTGCAGCTCCACCTTGCCTGCTTGCATAGTTGTTACCTGCCCTCTCCATGTGCTGATCTGAATTTTTAATCTTGCATAATATACTATGAAGAGTTAACCTTGTGTTGAGCTTTATTTGAAGTTTAGTTATCGATTGGTGGGGGTAGGAGTTGTGGCTCAGTGGTAGAGCATTTGGCTAGCATGTGTGAAGCCCTTGGGTTTGATTCCCAGCACCACTTTTTAAAAAGTCCACATATACTTGTGCAAACCTGTACAAAAGGGAGAGGTCAAGAGATGAGGGGGAGCAAGGGAAGGAAAAAGGAATGAGAAAAAAATAAGATGTGTAGGGGCTGGGGGTTTAGTTCAGTGACGCAGTGACTGCCTGGCAAATGTGAGGTCCTGAGTGCATTTCCTGGTACCTCCGCCATAAAACGACATGTTCTATCCATGTACCAGCTCCCCACAAGGAATGTAAACATGTACTACACACATGTGCTAATGAAAAAAGATTTAAAATATTTATAAATATGTCAGTCTTGAATCCGTTTCTGTCCAGGGTGAACAGGTCCCAAGAATGAGGTACCCTCAGATAAATAGAAAAGTAAGAGGAAAAAGAAATACAAGAGATAAAATTCTGGGATCAGAGGGCTGACAGCCTCTTGGACTGCAGCCTCGAATAGCATTTTCAGTAACCTTTTACTGAGAAAGAACAAAGGAGGCAACTGGACTAATGGGAGGATATCAACCGTTTTAGCAGGGACAATACAACTCAGTTATCATAGGCTTGGGACTTAACCAGGTACCCTCATGTTATCATTCCTTCCGGCCTATCACAGCAAAGCATTCAGTGTTGACCCCGGGGCTTACAATGGTTTTACTAGACTTCCTCCAGAACCCAACGATCAAGGCTTGGTCAGGCCTGAGGCAATACATTGAAAGAGTAACTAAAGAATGTCCGTCTCCACATAAATAATTGTTTAGGGACTGGGGATATAGCTCAGTGGCACAAGTACCTGCCTGGCAAGTGCAGAGTCCTGAGTTTGATTGCCAGTACCCAAAAAATCAATAAATATTTAATAATTATTTTATTTTGGCCAGGCACAGTGGTGCTTGCCTGTAATCCTACCCACTTGGGAAGCTGAGGCAGAGTAATCCCTTGAGCCTGGAAGTTCAAGACCAATCGGAACAACATAGCAAAACTGTCTCAAAAAATTTTTTTAAATTACTTTGAGGCCAGGTGTGGTGGTGTATGCCCGTAATCCCAGCACTTGGGCAGCTGAGGCAGGAGGATCATTGAGAGTTCGAGATCAGCCTGGGCTACAAAGTGAGCTCAAGTCCAGCCTGAACTGCATAGGGAGACCTTGTCTCAAAAAGACAAAAAAAAATTTTTTCTTTGATACTTAAAGTTATTTTTAAATTAATTGTCTGAGTATAGTTACATATACTTGTAATCTCAGCACCTTCAGAGGCTAAAGGAGGGGAATTGAAAATTTGAGCCCACCCTGAGCAACTTGGTGACTTAGTGAAACCCTGTCTCAAAATAAAAAATAAAAAAAGAGCTTGGGATGTAGCTCAGTGAGAAAGCCCTTGGCTCATCACAGCCCCTTATTTTTCCAGTTTTGCTGAAGACCGGTGAAAACACCACAAGGACTGTCACTGGTTCTTGCACCAGCATTTGGAAATCATTGGTTTCATATTTCTGAACCTCACTGGGTCTACCTGTAAAATAGTCATCCTCTCGTCTGAATTAGCACCTGGCACCATAGAAATTTTTTGTGTGGTACTAAGAAGTGAACACAGAACCTTCACACTTAGGCTTTTTATTTTTGAGACAGGGTCTTACTAAGTCACAAGTTGCCAGGCTGTGCTTGAACTTACAGTCCTTCTGTTTCAGTCATTCAGAATGATGGGACTGAGGGCATACACCACCATGTCCCACTTTGATAGAGGTTTTAAAGGAGGACTTGATAATATGGTTGGTGCCTGTGCGTTCTACAGTCATGAGCCAGTCAGAGAAGAGGCCAGGGCCTCCAAGCTGGGCATGGGCCGAGGGGTCCACAGTCTAGCAAAGCAGAGGTCGGGGATACTAGGTGGTGGGCTTTGTTTCCCTCAGCAATCAGGTGATGAGGTCTCATCAGTGAGGTTGATTCTTGGCTCCTGTTCTTAAGGGAGTATCTAGAAGAGCAGAAACATGAGAAAGATAATACTCAGGTTACAATCAGGATGTTAACACACAGGCATAGATTTGATTCTAGGAGCCATGGAGACTCCTCCCAAATAGCTCTCTATCTCCTTGTCATCACCCGAAATTCCTTTAGGTGTCAGTGTTTGATCCCCCAAATACTCTAGAACCCAAGACAAATTCTTTCGTAACAACACAGAGTGCTTACTATTTGCCAGCCGCTATCCTCGGTGATTTGCCTAGGTTTACTCACTTGATCTTGCCACGGTCCCACGAGCTGGGTGTAGTATCACTATTCTCCTGTGACAGGGGAAACTTCAGTAGAAAGGCCCTGTCACTTGCCCAGGGCACCAGTGGTAAGTGATGGAGCCAGGACTTAAATTCCAGGTAAAATGTGTTGGAGTGGAAGTGAAAACACCACACCTCTCCTGCTGTGCTGAGGCGGCCTGGGGCAGCCAGCAGCCTGGAGACAGAAGCTTCTATGGGAAGGATGCTGTGGATGCAGGCTGAGCATTCTCAAGTGGACTTCTCAGGAATACCTCCAGCTGGCCCTCCTGCACATGGCAGAGGGATTCATTCCGTAGGGGAGATACATTCACCCGCATGTCTTCCCCAGTGGGAGAAGCTGCCCCATACCTGGTAGACCCTCTGCCTAAAGTCATTTTAAGTGGGGAGATTTTATAAGTATCATTTGCCCCACTGGATAAGAAATCTTTGATTTAAACTCACAGCTCGTCTCTTTCTCCGGGTGATGCATAAAACTGTTCAGGGGCCCCTTATAAATCCTTCTTGGCTTCATTCCTGTCTCACCGGCTTCTCTCACATCTGAAAACAGCCTTTGGTCCCAGCACGGCTCTGACAAAAGGCAGGGAACATGGGCCACCATGGTGAAAAGCCAGATGGGGCTGGACTTCTTTAGTGGAAATTGATGCTTCATTAACAGGAGGTTGTCTACAAAGCCCAAGGTAAGGAGTAGCCTCCACCCAGAAATTAATTCTTCACAATTTTGAGTGTGCTGAGTCTCTTTCTTGATCATGACTGGCTTGCACTGTAATCTCTTGAGTGCAGTAGTACCTGTCTGTCTCCCTGCTGCACCCTAAGCTGAAGGGCTGGACTTCTATTTCATTGTTTTCTCCCACCAAATTCCGCCTAGTAGCTATCCAGTTAGCTTCCCATCTGTGGAATTCCAGCTCCCTGAACATTTAACAGGGGGCTCATACATACTTGACAAATGCTACAGAAGGAAAAGACATTCACACACCCATGAGTCAGTAGCTGTCACAGCCCCAGGGACAAGAGCAGGCAGAGCCCTCCCGGTTTTTTGTGGCCCGCTGTGCTCTCTCCCTGACACACTCTGCTTTCATTTACCTCCAGGCCTTTGCATACAACTAGATGTGGCTGTGGAGTATGTTGGAAAGGGGAAACGAAGGTATTTGCTGATTCTGCCAGGGCTTGCTCTACACTTACAATTCTCGCAAAGAAATTCCAGAGCCCTATTATTCCTCCTACCTCTCTGCATTTTTGGCAGTTCTTTTCCACTCTGAGTATTTGCTCAAGAATGCCCTTGAATCCTCCTTAATATTAGATCTGACTCTATTTCGAATTCCATGAAAATCTTTTAAAACCTGATAGTAGAGATGACAGTTACAGTGGCTGTACTTTGCATACCAACACTCTTCTTTCTAGTTCTGAGGCAGCAGGGCTGGGCCTTTGGACAAGCTTTGCTCCTCAGGCTTGGCCAGGTAGGCTGTTTTAAGTCTGCCTCCTACCAGGTTGGACAGATAGGCACCAGATGCTGCACTGAAACCTTGGCAGTTGTTTGTCAAAAATACCTGGTTGTTTTGTCCCAGTTCAGAATCTTGCTTTTTCTCAAACTGATTGCCTGATCCCAGAGACCAGGATCTCAAAATTAAATCTCAAACAGGAGCCTAACAGGCAAGTAGCCACTTTCCAAAGAAGATTTAAATATAATAATGAGATTGGTAGGCACTTTTTTTACTCCAGAAGAAGGTGTCCTTTTGAAAATTTGAATGAAAAAGATGAGTCCTCTAGCTTTCTAAATGTGAGCTTCAGTTTAAGTTCTCTTCTTCTTGTTTAATGTCAAAGAAAGTGTGAGAATTTCCTTGTTCATCCCGCCAGTGCCTTATCACAGTTTTAGCTTTTGTAAAAGGCAGTGATGTCAAGACCCACAGTGAAGTGGATTTTTTACAAGCTTGCTCATTTGTCTAAAGTGCCTTAGAAATCACGTGCAAAATAAAGAAATTAAGAGCAGTTTCTTCAGTTATAACATAAAGTGTGATTTGCTCATCCAGAATTAGGGTTTTCTGAGACATTGAGTGTCCTTTGTACAACTCAAAAGGCTGCTTCTATCTGGTAAAGCCTCATTCCAGCTGGAGTCATGGGACACACTGCTCTGGAGGCCTTATTGAACTGACAGCCATCTGCATGAAGAACTGCAGTGCTTTTGGTCTCCTGCTTTGTGGACAGGCATAACAGGATAACCCACAGGATTTACCCACAGAGTAAATCCAAGAAAATTCACCACAATGTCTTGTCCTAATAGTTTAATGAAATTCTCCCTGCAGCAATTTGTGACAGGGCATGGGGATTTTCTCCAGTGTCATCATACTTGAGCAGGAGTGATTGTGTCATCCAGGTGCAGGTGTTCTTGGCTGTCCTTTACCTGTTGTCTCCTCTTGTCACATATAGCCAAGAAAGCAGATGACAGGTTCATCTCTATTACATGGGGAATTACCAAGTGGTTGCCTAGCAACTCTCAGGGTGCAATCAACATGGTCTCTGTTGTGGAATGTAGAGTGGCTGGCTGTCCTTTCAAGAATGACTGCATTTGCATATTTGTGTTTTGGGGGAAATAGATATGTTCTCCTGGATTTAAGGCTATTGAAACGGTCTTTTAAAAAAATTGTCTTTTCTTAGTATTCCTTCTGTAGCTGTAACAAATGCCAATTTTCTGATCAAATCATTAATACAAATTGCTTTAATTAAAGTCAGTTCAGCAAGCATCTTGTACACGCCAGATACTATGCTAGACATGTAAGGAATTATAAGGAACAAGTGTGATCCTTGGTCTCAGCAAACATAAAATTTAATCTGGATGCTTCTGTCTTTAATAGATGTGTAGAAATCATTTGTTTACATGTGTGAAACAACTCTGTGTGTTTGTATGTGTTTGTGTGAAATAAAGGTATTTTTATTTAGAATTCCTTTGTGTTTGATCAAAGGATTTTTTTGCTTTTATTTAGATCCTGCTTTTTATAGCTTACAGCTGCAATCAGTTCAAAAAGCTGTAATCAGTTCAAAATCACTTTTAAGACCCAGCTCCTACTGGAATCTAAATAATTAGCAGCTCTTAAACAGCTCTTGTTGGAACGTGGATGTGCCTATGGGTGTGGATGTCTGCCAGGGAGGACCGGTGCTACCCAGATCTGTCCTGCAGTCTTTCCACGTAATTGCCACCATGGTGCTCACAGCCTCCCACCTCTTTTTTTACACCTTCCAGTTTAAAAGAAGTCCCTTGTCTTTCTTTGTCTGCTTTGCAGCAGTGTGACTGCCTCTCTCCATTTAAGAAAGGACTTTGTCATATTTCAAATCTTGCATTAGGGAATCCTTTGATCACTTAAGATAACTTCTTTCTGCTGCTAGACATAGCTTGGCGTTTGACGAGCACCTTTCCTATGAATTGACTTGTCGTGTGAGTTAGTTTGTCATCGTCGTCATCCTTCGGGCATAGTCTGAGGTAACTATTGCCTGACATCTTGGTACACACTCATTAGATGCCCCTCTTGACTGGGCTATGTTGGAACTCCACAAAGAAGGTGAAGCCTTCATGCAGAACTCTACTGCAGCTTCAGAATTCTCTACCATCTTTTCCTAGTGCACTTTGGTTTCTCTGTCTGCCCTTCCAGCTCTTGTGCAGGTTGTGCCGCTGCTTAATCCTTTTTTCTGTCGTCACAGGCAGAGTAATCCCTCTTGGTACTCTGAGAAATCATTCAGATCTCTGGTCTTCACAGAGTACCTATGACATTTGCTCTCAAGCGAATATACCATAAAGAAGGGAAAGAAAGAGTGAAAGGGGATCAGAGGACACCAGACACCGTCTATGCTTCCTCATTTCATCCTCACAACTACTGCAGAAATCCTCACAGCCCCATTCCACAGATGAAGCTCAAAAGGTGCTAGCACGTATTGTTCTGACAAATATTAACATACCCTGTCTCTAGGCTGCCTTTTCACTTGTGATCAAATCAACCAACATTTTCTGTGTATTGCACATTTCCCTAGAGGTTAGGAGACATGTTAAAGCCTAAGACCGAGGCTCTACCTCTTGGGAAATTCACAGATCAGCTTTATAAATGTTGTACTAAGATGTGGGAACACAAACAGAAGATCAATTAGTTTAAGTAAAGCGTGGGGTCTCGGAGATGTGTAGAGAGCTCTTTAAATTAGGAAGGTTGGACAAGGGCAGCTTCTCTACCTTGAAAAATGGCCTTGGAGCGGAGAACTTGCTGCCCTTTGCTGTTGGGAAATCTTTCACTGCTCTAATCTAAATCCTGTATGCCGCACTCTGCCCCACGCTTTCTCTCATTCCAACTCAGTTGAAATAGCACAAATCTTTGCTTAGTTCCCTATCACTCAGAAGCCTTTCGCAGGTCTTGTCTAGTGCATTACCCCACCACAGAAAAACCCTGTTTTCCTCCCACCCTCGACCCTGCAGCTAGACTTCAATTACTGCCCTAGGAAGAGCTTCGGAGAAATCTCTCCTATGAGGGCCTTCCCTAGAAAGGTGGGGGAAGCAAGAGTCAACTGGAGGGTGCTGCCAAAGCTAACTGCACTTTGAAGCTGTATTGTAAGTGGTGTGTGTGTGTGTGTGGTTTTTTTTTGCTAGACATCAAACCCAGGGCTCTGTACATGCAAAGCACACACTCCACCACTGAGTTACACCCCCAGCCTGGAATCATTTTTCGTGGTTGTCATTGCTGGAGACAAAATTTTTGAATTTGAAACACATAGAAGAAAAGAATAAAGTGCAGTCTCTCACAGCACCCCACCTGCAGACATCACCAGGCTGCAGGCATTATATTAACATCCAAACCGAAAGGTCATTAGCTCTGAGCCCCCCCTGAAGGTCTGTAGAGGTTTCTATCCCTCCCTCCCACCTCCATCGACTTTTCCTCAGTTATTTCTAGGAGGCTTCCATAGGCTCATGGGCAAATCCCCCACATTCTTCCACTTCAGCCTCTCCATGGGCAGCCTGATATTTGCAGACCCCTTTAAGGGGTACCGGGTAAGAACATTGTTCTTGCAGTAGTCACTCCTGTCACCTAGTGTGAACGTTTTTTCCCTTCTCTCAGGGGACTACTCAGAGTCAGCAAGTTGGCAAAGTAGAAGGGGTGGATGGGTCGGTGCGTCCCTCTCACTCAGCCGCGGTACTGTACTTACGCCCTGCGTCTCGAAGCGAGACTGCTCGCATCACATCTTACATGAGTACGTCTTTTTGCATCACTCTAACGCTCTCTCCCCTGGGGGTCGAAATGAGTTGCTTAAACCAGGATGCAAAATGACAGCCAATTAATTCCTCCCATTTACCTTTCTTCTGCCTGCACCCAAATAAAACAACTCTGACAAAAACAAAATCCAAACACCTCTTCTTTCAATAAAAAATAGCGAATCTGTGAATTAGCAATAAATAGATACTAGTAATTGGGGGTGGGTATGAAGTGAGTATAGTGATGTTCCATGAATTCCTTATATATTTTACAAAACCTAAAAGCCCTGCAGGTTTCTCTTATAACTTGGAAATGAGGTTAAGATTATCCATCCTGTGGGGTGTGATGGTATACACCTATAATCCCAGCACTCAGGAGGCTGAAGCAGGAGGATCACTATGAGTTTAAGGCCAGCCTGGGCTATATCCTGACTTCAAAGCCAGCCTGAACTGCATAGTGAGACTGTCTGAAAAAAAAAAAAGAAAAGAAAAGGAAAAAAGACTTCTCGTCCTATTCTTAAAGGCATCTCTTGTCTCCAAAATGGATATAGTACGTGAAAGCTTCATCTCACGGGAAACCTGTGAGAGTACCATCTCAGGAGAAACTAGCAATGGTCATAGTCCAGAATGTAACATTGCTCTATATTGTTTCTGTGCTACATGAATTTTCTCTATAGTCTCTAAGAAATATCCATCTGTACTACTCCCCAGCAGAAGGGGTGTGGAACCAACACAAAACAACCAACACAAAAATGCAAAAGAAAAAGATAGAAATGGGATTGCCCTAGAAGGAAATGTCAGTGTAATGGACAAAAGATAAAATAACAACAACAACCAAAAGCCTCTCCACAGTACAGACAGAACTCAGTCCATGGCCACTTGGCCCTGCTGCTTGTGCCCAGTGGTGGTACAGTATATGATGACGGGAGCACATGGCAGCAGGGTCCTGTTTACCTAACAGGGACCGGGTAGCAAGGAAAGAGGGGGGGGCTGGACTCCCGTACCTCCTCACAGCCACACTGCCAGTGACTGAGCTTCCTCCCACTAGACTGTAGCTCCTAGTGGGCCCACCTCCCTATAGCACCACAGCTGTAGATGAAGCCTTCAACACATGTTCTTCTTTGGGGGACATTCAGGGTCCAAGCTATAGCATTATGAGAAAGCCCTTTGCTTTTCCACACTACTATTTCTCATTTCTCAAGTGGAGGGATGATCATGTTTGCCCTTCTTTCCAGGGTTATGAGACAACGTAGTCAAAAGCACTTTGCAAACTGTGCAGTGTTTGTTTTTCTCTCCAGGCAAGCTGGAAGAAATAACAGCAGCTCAGTGACATCATTGTGGCTTTCTCTAGGTTGGTGGATTGTTTCCCTGAGGTGACTCAGTGCCCATAGATCATGCTATGTCTTGTCTCCAGCACAAATGTGAGGTCTGGGACCAACAGAAGCCATCCTGATACATTACCTTGTGTTAAGGCATGGTGAGAACAATCCAATCTGATGAGGCCAGGCCTAGGTCAACTGAGGGTGGGAATCACAATAAATATGTGTGTTCTTCCATGCGTACCAGGCACAAAACACCCTTCCACAATTCTCTCCCAAGTCATTTTCCATCTCAGAGTCATTGTTATGTTTCCCCCAGCAGTTTCATCCTTCATAACAAGAGTATTGATGATGTAGTATATTTTAAAAAGGATATTCAGCTGGGTGTGGTGATACTTGCCTATAAACACAGCACGCCGAAAGGCTGAGGCAGGAGGATTGCAAATTCAAACCCAGCCTAGGCAACTTAATGAGATACTATCTAAACAAAAAAAAATTTTAAGTTAAAAATGACTGAGGATTAGCTCAGTGTGAAGGCTGGCGTTCAATCCCCAGTACTATAAACAAACAAACATAGTTCACCCCTATCTCCAGGGTTCTTTTCAAGCTCAGGCACTCTTTCTTCACATTTTCTTGCTGACACCTTCTTGCTCTTACCAGAAGTACCTATGCGTTTAAGAAATGGAAAACAGCAGAACCACTTAAACCCAGACAGGCAGAGACCCTGACCATGTCTAAACCCTCTCACTGTTGGCACAAACATTCATTATCATAATGGTAGAATCTCAAGCCTATGCCACTAAAGGATCATGACTTTGGCATTAAAAACTGTTTTGTGGCATAACTGGTCCCCACCAAAGGTCCAGCCCAGCCTGAGCAGCCAAGGTAATTCTAAGTCTAGGCATCCTTACCTGCCTCTCAGAGCTCTGGCCAGATTCCTGAGCAACACTGAAGCTCTCTGTGTGGGATGGTTAGGGCCCTAGTTGTGAGTGGGTTGGCCCTTTTTCTCACTAAGGATTAGTCTTAGAGTCTTAGATTTTTTTTTTAATTTTTTATTTTAAAGAAAGTAGTACCAACAAAAAAAAACAATAGCAAAATACAAAAAAAAAAAAAAGCAAGGACATTAAAAATGATACAGGGTTTCAAACCAAATGATAGGGATTAACAGTGATTGTTATATTACATATTGTTATCATCAACAAAGTTGCCCAGATTACCAGATGTAAGAATAGAAGGCTTATCAAATCATTAAAGGGAATAAGAAAATAATAATTTAAAAGAACATCAGAGACAATACATAGTGTCACTAGACAGGATGGTAGGAATTCACCAATGGTTGTTATACCTTAGATTGGTTTTTGATAAAAAGGTGCAACTGATGCAGGATTTGGTCCCATTATCTGCCCCTTCCCACTCAAAACCTTGTCCTTTGTTGTTATTTTGTTTTCTTTTCTCTTTAAAATAAAAACCTTGTCCCTTTTGCTATATAGGAATACTATTTGCCCCTGCACATCTAGCCACCTACAGCTCACCCAGTTATAGCTCCTTGCTGGTTCCCATTTGGCTGTAGTTTTATGGCAGCCTCCAGGGAGAATGTCTCTTGGCCCAGCAAGGAGAGGAAGCCCTAACCTCCAGTTTCCCCGAAGCTGGCCATACAGGCTCCTGTGCTGTTCTAGTACATCTCTCCCCTCCCAACCTCCTCTCATCCTCTTCCTTCTTGACATCCGACACACACACCAACTTCTATCAGCAGTTGGCAGCTGCCCTCTAGCTGATTTGGGCCCTGGGGAACCCAGGCCACAGCCAGGATGAAGGGTACAATTGGCAAGGACTCACTACTGAGCATTGCAACCACATGGCAGATGACGTGGAGGGCTGGTTCTCTAGTGACTGGAAAACAAGACACTTCAGCAATACAGGACTGTGACCTGGAAAACCATGGGACCTGCCCACGCAGTGGGATTGCTCTGGAAATCAAGTTAACAACTCACTCTACACCTTCTTCAAATGGTAAAAGAAACTGTAGAAACTAGCTTTAAATTCAAAACCAAAGTGTTTTGTTACCATTGTTACTTGTTTAAAATCCCTCTTTCAACATTAGCTTTGGCCAAAGAAGCCATCTGGGACTGGAAACACACAGGATCTCTATTAAAAGAACACAAAACATCACTTCCACACAAAATACAAGTTCTAGAATGCAGACAAAGCCTCAGTAAACATCAAACAACAGTATGCAATGAAAGCACATAAAGGCTGAAATAGAACTTTGGCAGAGTGCTCTTAAAAGACGAACATTCCGTGCACGGTATTTAGCCAGCATGTGCCGCTATTGTTTTCTCACTGCAGGAAATGTGAAATGATCAAGAGATGGTTTTGGGAATGCAGTGGGAAGAAATGGTGCCTGGCTATTAAGAAGAATCTTCATGTGCATTCCCTGCACAAGAAGCAAGTAAATATATGAGCAGCTCTTTTCTGCTCATTAACGTAAATCTTCATTATCACTGTGGCTTACAAAGGTCTATGAATTTTACAATGTGTTAATTTTAAATTAATTTTTTTTTTTTGAAACAAGGTCTTGCTATGTAGTTCAGGCTGGTTGGAACTTACTATGCAGCCCTGCCTGGCCTTGAACGGATAGCAATCTTCCTGCCTCCGCCTCCCTAAATGCTGGGATTAGGTATGTGGCCATCAGGCATGCCTTTAAATTAATTTGTTTATGTTGACAGAGGTCCCACAAAGAATTTTTTTTTTCCCTAGAGCCTGGCTTACACTACAGGTAACCTCTCATAGCCATTGGTTGGCCAATGGTACCATGGGTTTCAGAGATATTAAAATATGAAACAAAGTTGGATCTTAGAATGGGTGCAATATGGGGCTGGGGATATAGCTCAGTGGAATAAGCACCTGCCTAGCAAGCACAGGGTCCTGAGTTTGATCCCCAGTACTGCCAAAAAAAAAAAAAAAAAAAGAATGGGTGCAATATAATCACCGAATGGCCTAGAAAAGACAGAAATTTCTTTATCTGTCGCTTGAGGGACTCGTTCTAGATGGGCTGGAGGTTCTGTGTGACACGGGCCTTCAGGGACCAGGCTTGCGGCGCTGCCTTCCGTCATCCTGCTGAGCGTCGTTCTCACCGGCGTGGCCAAAGCCAGAACTTTTAGTGCTAAAGCCTATGATTTAGACCTGAAATGTCCTCCAAAGGCCATCTGTTCAGGATTTGGTTGCCAGCCATATTGGAAAATGATTGGATCGTGAGAGGTATAACTTTACTAATATATAAGCTCATTGGTGAATTTATAATTTGATGGCCTTATGAGGCGATACAAGCACAGCAGGTGGGGCCTTGTTTAAAGGAGCTGGTTATAACGCTCTCTCATTTTAGAGACGTGAGAAGCTCTTCCCGGCCATGCCTTTCCAGCAGGCCTTGCCACAGGCCTGAAAACAGTGGAGCCAGCTGACCATAGTGGGGAATCTCTAAAACCGTGACGGAGTAAACCTTTCCTCCTTTAAGTTGACTTTCTCAGGTGTTTTATCACAGTGGGAGGAAACTGACTGAACACTGACCATGTGTTTTTCTTCCCAAGTCTCAAGCCTAGGCAGAGTTAGATGGGCTACTGGCGGCCATCCTGCCTCTACAAGAAAGAATGGAGAAGGGCAGAACAGGAGATGATGGTAAAAACCAGTCCCAGTGATACTGTGTGGTCAGTATCACAGATCACACTCAGCCTTACCCAGCACTGTGCCTCTGGGACTACATGAGAGGACATTTAGCATCCCCCTTTTAAATCATATAAAGGTCGATTTTGTCACTTGGGGCTTACATTTAGCTTGACTTTTTTTTTTTTTTTTTGGCATAAAGTACAACTTTCCTTGGGAATGTGTGACCCAGAACTACCCTAGATGTACTTAGCTATCAGATCACTGAATGGAGACTTCTACTTGCCATAGTTCTTAACCACAGATGATTTTGACCTCCAGAGGGAAACCTCTCCCAACAAAGAATTGTCTAACCCAAGCCAGGCATGGTGGCACAGGCCTGTAATCCAGGCACTTTAGGTGGTTGAGGCATGAGGATCACGAGTTCAAGCCCAGCCTGGACAATTTAACCAGTCAGTGAGATTCTGTCTTAAAATAGAAAAGGGCTGGGATATAGCTCAGTGCAAAGGTCCTGGGTTTAATCCTCAATACTGGAAAAAAAACCACATCCAACTCAAAATGTCATTAATGCCCTGTGTCTTACCCCTTCAGGCTATTGTAACAAAATGCTGTTGACTGACTGGGTAATTTATAAACAACAAAAATGTATTACTTGCTAGATGTGGTGGTGCACACCTGTAATCCCAGCTGAGGATTACTTGGGATGCTGAGGCAGGAGTATTGTTGCAAGTTCGAGACCAACCTGGGCTACAAAGTGAGCTCAAGGCCAGCCTGAACTGCATAGTGAGATCCTGTCTCAAAAAGGCAAAAATAAATAAATATATATATATATATATATATATATATATATATATATTACTTACATTTCTGGAGGCTGGGAAGTCCAGGATCACATGGCTACTGCCTCACTGTCGGATGAGAACTTATTCCTCATGGACAGCGTCCTCTGTGTGACCTCACCCGCCAGAAGGGACCAACACACTCTCTCTGGCATCTTGTACTCGGGCTTTACTCATGAGGTTGGAGACTCCATGACCTAACCACCTCCCAAGGTCCCACTTCTTGATGCTATCGCTGTAAGGTCTTGGTTTCCACATATGAGTTCTGGGGGGACATCAACATTCAAACAGTAGCACCCTGCTAACCCCACATAGAGCCCTGCGCTACAGTTACTCCCCAGAGCTATCTGTTCCCAGAGACTGAGGCTCCCTGGTGAGGCCCCACCCAGAGACTTTCCAAGGCTTATCACCTCCAGGCCAAGTGACATCAACTTGTTCACAATTAAGCAATGATTGAACTGTTTGGGCAAAGTGAGGGGAGAGTACTGCCTGGTGGGGGGTTGTAGCTGCTTTTGGGTGCCAGGCTAAGAGAAGGAAGGGGAGAGCACGCCAGCAGTCTGGGACAAGATTTTCTTGTCTTTTTTTTTTTTTTTTTTTTTTTTTGGCAGAGCTGGGGATTGAATCCAAGGCCTCAGACATGCTAGGCAAGTGCTCTATCACTGAACCACATCTCAGCACCTGAAACCCTTAGAGAGGTTTAAAGCATGTTCTGAATCCTCTCTCCTCCAGGCTGTGAAGGATGAGACCGCATTAGCTCCTCAGACACCACTGACATCATCAGCATAATAAATGCTTCGTACTGGAATAATACAGCAAATCAGGATTTCTGCTGCCTAGAGCCTCTGAGCTGAGGAAGGCAGGCTTTGCCAGAAGCCCTGTCTCTGGTAAACCTGGCGTCCTCTGCAGTTCCAGCTTTTCAGGCTCTGTTCTGCATTTGCATTCTGGCCTTGCCTCCGCCCAGCAGAGTCCTCTCTGGGAGCTGGATCCTGCCTGGTGGGTGGGTGTCTGATCTGCAGTGCTGTGGAGACCTGACCCTCCCAGCCCCAGCCATGGTGCCTCTTCTCCAGAGGCTGTCCTGGACAAGCCTTCCTGACAGGGCCAGTGGCATGCCTTCTGCAAAGACAATGAAAGAGTGGAGACTCAGAGACGGCCATTTTCTTCAAGTACTAATAAGAAATTGCAAAGACTGATGGGATCACAGCTCTGTCAAGCCTGGGGTATGTTTGTTTAGAGCTGTTCCCTGGTGCTCTCTCCCATCCTCCCACCCCACATAGCTGACCTTGTACAAAGCTAGGTCCAAACTAGCTCTTGTTGCCAGGCAGAGCTCGGGCTTCCGGCCTCATGCCCAGCTTCCCCTCAGGGTGAAGTCAGGCCACGGCAGGGTGAGGAGTTCGGAGGGTGTGGGTGTTTGTGCTGGGACAAGGAGTCCTTTTGCTGTTGTTCTTTGTGTTATTTTCAGCTAGATAGGAAGGAAAAAAATAGTAAACATTACTTAATTTTGGACAAAAGCTAAGAAAGAATTAGGACGGTCTTGAGGCAAGGCCCTTCGTGGAGGAGCTGGGTAGGAAATATACACCCAGACTCCCCTACGCAAAGGCTGAGTTGGGTGAAACCAATCCACAGAGCAAGTGTGGGATATGATCCAAATTCGATTCCAGTTTCATCTCCCATTGTCCCCGTGAGCTATTCAGGGAGGGTAGCATTTCCTCTTCTCCTGGATGACAGCTCTGCCATCCCCACGTCTCTTCTGGTCATGCTTAGGTACGCTCATTTGGTGTTACAAAACCCACTGTCAATTTAGGGATTTAAAGCATCCAGTCAGAGACATTAGATGACACTTTCATCTTTCTTCAAAGATAAATCTTCCCCTGCCCTAGTTAAGGGCTGTAGCGGGGGGGGGGGGGTTGCTGGTCTTCAGGGCCTTGGGTGCAGGCAGCTTTTGTCTGTGTTCTCACCTGAACAACCCCCTCCCTCCTCGCTGCTTAGTTTCAGGGTCCAAGTGGTGGGGGGAATGAGAGGAGAGGAAAGGAAGTAAGGGAAGTGGGAAATCACACAATTCCTACTGGACCACATGGCTGCCAGCTCTCTGTCCAGACAGATGATGAAATCTCTTCCCTAGAAGTTTCTCTGGGAAACTTCTCTTCAAAGGTTCCTATCTCTGTGGCTCCTGGCAGAAGTCCCTTGATTTACACTTCCATTCCAGGTTAACAATTTGCGACTCCATCTTCAGCTCCCCAAATCCAGGCGTCGCCCTCCAACTTCTTCCTGCCGAGATCCCTTGGACCTTGTAGGAGGTCCTATGGGACATTAAAGGACCCCCGCTGGCTCTCTTTCCCCATACTCCACCTCTGATCCACAGCAGTTCAGGGGATATATTCAGGTGGCCCCTGCCCCATTCCCGAGGCAGCCCCTTCTCTCGGCCCAGGCCCATGGTACCATAGCTCTCCACAGCTCCAAGGAAGCCACCATCACTGGGTGAAGGTGGTAGGATCCCTATACCATTAGGGTTGGTGCTCCCAGCATAGATTTGCCCTCTTTTAAGCTTTCTAATTCCAAACCCTCCCCCATTCTCCACCTTTGACAGGCTGAGGACCCTAATGCTGTGCACCTAGTACTCCATTGTTTCCTCTGTGAGCACTGGGTGTGGTGCCTGCCTCATGCTCAGTTTGGTGTCTCTGTTGTGATAGCCTGCCTGGACAGTGACCCCGAGTATCACCCCCTGCTGGGATTCACAGCTGTGTGCGCCTGTAGCTACTTCTGTTGCAGAAAAGACATGCAACTTCCCAGGCTAGGTCATCCTGGTGGATCATGAATTGTGTCCTCCAAAAGACATATTAAAAAGCCCTGGGAATGTGACCTTATTTAGAAATAGCCTTTGCAGATATACTCAGGGTAATACTTGTGGGCCCTATAGCCAATGACGAGAGTCCTTATAAGGACAGAGAAATACAGAGCAGATAGACATAGCTTGCATGCAAAGGAATGAGAGATAGGAGTTGTGCAGCCACAAGCCAAGGAACACTGGGGGCCACCAGGAGCTAAGAAAGGCAAGGAAGGGTTCACTTACAGAGCCTCCGGAGGGAGCATGGCCTTGCAAACAACTTGATTTCAAACCTGCCTTCAGAACTGA
Organism: Dinomys branickii; assembly: GCA_004027595.1. Lineage (NCBI taxonomy): Eukaryota > Metazoa > Chordata > Mammalia > Rodentia > Dinomyidae > Dinomys > Dinomys branickii. The sequence goes on along the minus strand of PVLD010000264.1, from coordinate 154,522 downwards.
GGGTAAATTTCTGCTGTTTGAGGTCACCTTGTTTGTGGTACTTTGGTCCTGTAGCCCTCGGAATCTAATACCATCGTAAGAGATATTGTGGCTTCCTCCTTGCTCTCTTCTGACTCATCCATTCTGGGAGATGCCAGCTGCCATGTCATGAGGCCACTCAAGCAGACCTGCGGAGAGGTCCCCATAGGAAAGGACTGGGACCTCCTGCCAGCAGCCACCACCAGCTCCCAAGCCACATGAGCCAGCCTCCTTGGGAGCAGCTCCTCCAGCCCCAGCCAGATCTACCAGGTTGGCCTTTCCCAAGGTCGAACTGTACAACTTGCAGATAAGCATAGCCAGGATTTCTGGAGCTTCTGCTCAGCAGCAAGTGATATCAGTGATCTTTACAACACACCTCAGGACAAGAGATCATGATCCACTCTTGGCAGCCCAGGAAAGTGAGGTGCAGGAATGAGCTTCAGGTCACACAGCTAGTGACAGCAAGAGACAGAGCTAGTTCTGGCTTACTCTAAAGCCCCTCCCAAGAACCCATCCCTCACTGCCAAAGAGGGCTACTCAGACACTCTGTGGAATTCAGTCAAGTCTGTGCCTTAGGAAGGGGGGGTTTCTCCATCTTGTCAGGGTCACAATGGGTCTGGGGTGCAGTGGGTAGACCCTGAAAGCACTGAGACAGCATAAAGGAGGGCTTAAGGAAAGTGGGGTCTGATGCCTGATTGCCAAGGTTTGAAAACTAGCTTCCCTTATGGACAATGTCTCAGATTCCTCGTTTGAAAATTGGGGATAAGAACCCCAGCCCTCTTCAGTTTGAGGGAACATTAAATGAGATAATGCATATGACATTCCCAGCAAGACTTAACAAACCCATTCAACTTTTCTGTTATTAACGTTATTAACATTACTCTCCCTCCATTAAACTAGAGAAGTGGTGCCGAACCTACTGCGTACATGCTGCAGTAAGTCCTCCCTCTCTTTGGGCATGCAAGCCAAGTTGCCTGAGCAACCAAGCATCAGATAACAGGTTTTTTTTTTTTTTTAACTAAACCCTCAGTATTCTGGTTTAATTGCAGTGTTGGCACTTTGTGATAAATAAGTGGGGTTTGGGTTGCAATTTGGGCACTTGGTCTCTAAAAGGTTCACCAGCACTGCACTAAACTGTTGGATCGTGCCAATATTTGAAAAGGGACAAATTTAAACAAAACAGTTGTATAGCTAGAGGTTGATGGCAGGGGAATATGGCTGGAAGGCTTGCCTTCTGAATTGAAGACTTTCTTTTCCAGCTCGGAGACAGCTCCCTGTGTAAGATGATGAGTGTGATTAATTGCAATCAACTCCTTTCCACATAATGAGGAAGCTGGATGTCATCTTGTGGCTTCTGTCCAAACTGATGCAGTTACCCTTTATGTCCACAGGATGCCGCTAGCGATCACAGTTTGACTATGCAGCCAACCCAGGATGCTCAAAGTGGGGAATTTATCAACAGATTCTCATTTAGGGCAAACATGCTGTTAGAGGTCTGGTGGAATCCATCTTTATACCATCACACTGTGTGAGAAGAAGGGGTGGGCCAGGAAGGAGGGATCTGGGGCTTTGGGCAGAGACCAGGAAAAGAACCCAGATCTTCTGCCTCCTAATTAAATGCACTGATCTCCACAGCTGTCTGCATGGAAGAAGCTTGGTGAGGACAGAGACCTTGTTTCTAGTCAGTAGGGATGGGCATTGCCAGGGTTTGGTTCAAAGCCTTGGCCTGAATGACACAAAGTCCCCTGTTCCTTTCTCTTGAATCCTGACTCATCTTGGTGGCAGGATGGCTCTCTGCTGCCTGACTGCCTTTCTGGTGATTGCTGTTTTAAGAGCAGGTAGATGAAATTGGGGTCCTCATCCTTAGACAAGCAAGGGCTCAGGTGAGCTGGCCCCTCCAAGAATGGCTGGGCTGGGATCCTGCTCCAGAGCAGAGGGCCCTTGTGGTCGTGGGGAGCGGTCTTCCTGGGAGCCTGGGAAGTGTACACCTGGGAACAGAAGACCCTGCCAATGAATGCTGGCATTCTCTCTACACGAGCGTGTTCAGGGGCCTCTTGAAAATCTGCACCTTCTATGCCTCAGTGGCCTTACTTGTACCACAGGACGATGTAACAAGGGCCAAGAGCATGTCTGGGCAGGCATGTTCACAGAAAAGACAGGACCCCACTCGGCTTTATAGTCCCAGGCTCCAAATCTGCACCAGCACGGGATGCCAGGTTGGGGATGCTCCTGCCCTCGGATGTCAGCAGGGCCTGCAGAAGCAAACAAGGCAGTAGAAACCTCCGGCACTGCCTTCTCCTGGGTACCAAAGCTCGGGGGCAGGGCAGAGGCCTCTGGATAGTAGCAGGGCCACAGCCTTCACTCTTGCATTCCTCAGGAGGGTCTTCCTGGACAGGCATGGCCCCCTCCCCACACCTGAGCTGTTGGGATGAAAGAGAACAGAAGGGAAAGTTCCCCAGTGTTATTATGTGATTATTATTAATTTTATGGTCTGAAGAGCTGTTGGGGTGGAGACAAGGATAGGAAAAAGTACAACCAGTGTGGATTGGCTTATTCTTATTGCTTTTGAAGGGCCAGGGATATAGCTCAGTGGCATAAGCACCTGCTTGGCAAGTGCAAGGTCCTGAGTTCAATACCTGTTATGAAAAAAAAATCATATTCTCATTGCTTTTAAAAATCATGTGAATAATCTATGAGTTCATTGAAAAAATAGAAAACACAGATAAGCCAACAAAAATCATCTGTTAACATTTTGGCAAATATCCTTTTTCTTTGCTTAGAAACAGAGAATACATTTCACTAATCAACTGTTTATTTACTATCCACAGCTTTACAACCTGTGTTTTTTTAATGGACTAGCATACTGTGATGTCTTTTCAGGCCAACAGGTAAGTAGACTTCACCTCCACTGAGGTTATGAGCCCTGTGGCATTCTTAGCTGGTGGTTAACAATTCACCCCGTCAGTTTGCCCTCTGTCCAATCAGCAGTGAAACTGACCTGGCCACCTGCACCCAGGCTTGAGCTGGACGTCAAGCCTTGGGCACCAGAGGAAGACTGAAGACCAGCAAGACAGGTAGATGTTCCAGAAGAAGGACACCAGGTCTCAAAAGATCCTGAAGTTTCCCTTAACCAGGTGGACCTCAGAGAGCAGGACACAGCACCAGTGAGGGCAGATGCATAGAGGGCAAAGCGACCTGGAAGAGAGGGTGCAGATGTGCAGAGCTCACAGCCTGGGGGTGGGAACAGGCCTCAAGGAAAAATAGACTCCAGCCAGTGGAACAGTGGTAAGAGCTCAGGGTCACATAAGACCCTGGCTCTATTCCCTACCAGCTGGGACCGCTGAACAAATGACTGGGCCTCATAGCATCACCTGCAAAACCAATAATGGCTACAAATGATGCCGATGCAAGTTTAAGGGTCCAATGAGAGAATCTAGAAACTATAGGAAGTGTTTAATGGCTGCCACTTTCATAATCGCAGCAGCTGGTAGGTACTGTTTTCCTGCAGAAGGCTCTGCCCCTCCCCGCCATGCCCACCCCTCTTCCTGAAGCGTGGATTTCTCTCACTGTCCAGTTCTCAGCGTCTGCTCCTATTTCCTGCTCCTCATCCTCATCCTCATCCTCTGCCCCTGCTGGACCACAGGCCTCCAGCATCAGGAAGGAGGGAAAGAGAGGTGCAGGCGCCACAGGAGGGCAGCAGCCCCGCTGGAAGGCAGTCTGCTTCCTCCCTTTTCCCAGCGCACATGAAAAGGCAATGCGCGCGTGAGGGCACACACACACACACACACACACACACACACACTGGGGCCCAGAGGAGGAGGTGAGGCCCAGTGGGGTCCCCCATCCCCAGGCTGAGCCGACCAGGCCCTGGCAGCCAGAGTGGGCGACTGTTTGCAAAGCTCTTAGGAAGGCAGGGTGGCTCTTCAGGTCTTGCTGGCCTGCCTTAGAGCTGCATCTGCTCAGAGGGGGTCAGAATTCAGAGACGGATGGGACGGAGACATTAGGGTTTATCTTGCACCAGGATCCAACACAATCCAGGCACCTTGAGAGACAGCTTGGTATGGTTTGTATGTTATGTCCTCCCTAAAGCCTCAAATGTTCATAGGTGGAGCTTTTTGGAGGTGGATGGATCTAGGGTGTGTGATGCTGAGATTAAGGGTGTGTGATTGCCAAATTAGTCCACTGATTGGTTTAGCGTAGTTGTTGGTATAAATAATGGGAAGGCCCGGGGGGCAGGGGGGGGGATGTAATACCAGCACTTGGGAGGCTGAGACAGGAGGATTGTGTGAGTTCAAGGCCAACCTCGACTACATAGCAAGATCTTGTCCAAAAAACAAAAAACAACAACAAAAGGGAAGGCCCACCCTGGGTGTGAGTGGCACCATCCAAAAGGCAGGTAGTCTAAAAGGGAGAAAAGGGAGAGGCAGGCTTGCTGCTTGCCTTCTGCCCACCCTGCCACACCACCCTGCCTTGGATCCAGCTGACTATGGACTGAAACCTCTACAAACTGTGAGCTGAAATCAACCTTTCCTCCCCTAACTTGTGGTGTGGGGTATTTTTGTCTCAGCAATGAGAAAAGTAAATACAGCTAAAAGTAAACACAGTAGATACAGCTCAAGTTATAATGGGAGCCGATATAGCACAGTGGTTTAGCACACAGGCTGTGGAGTCTGAATGGACCTGGCTTCCGGTCCTGGCTCCAGCACTTACCAGCAGTGTCATCAGGATCAAGTCACCCGAGCCTCCATTCCCCCACTAGTAAATAATACTAGCATCTTCTAGATAGAGCTTGTGCAAAGGAAGGTAATGTAGATAGTGCACAGCCCCCTCAGTGGTAGGAAAGGTGGAAGGATGCCTGGCAAACTGGGAGACCGCTGTGCAGAAAAATGAATGTTTCCCCAAGTCTGTAGCTAAGGCTGGGTCTTCTTCTCAGGACCAGTTAGATGGGTGGAGTTTCGCAGGCCTGGCAGCTTTGAGACCAAGTAAAGGCACCGGTCACTCTCCTGTTGAACGAACATGTTATGCTTGTCCACACTGCACCCCTTCCTCCGCACTGCCCTCCAAGGGGCCCCTACTCTTCCCAGAGGGTGCAGGGCAGAGGGCTCAAGCTAGGTAATCAGACCCAAGATGGCAATGCTGATACCTGTGTTTATGCAGGAGGGAAAAAAGGTTGTAATCAGCTAGGAAAAGCCATTGGTCTGAGTGAAGAGAGGTGACTGAGCAACCTTAGCTATGGGCCTGGTGGTCAACCTGGGCCCCCCTCCAGGAAGCAGGGCCCGGCAGTGACCCCCTTGGCTGTGTATAGGTGGCTCTGGCCTGGCCCCGGCCTCCCTCTTGCAACCCAGCCTGGTGATGAGGAGCAACTCCTCCAAGGGTAGAGGGCCTTCGCTTCTAGCAGGGGTTGGGGATGGCGAGTGAGTGTCTGCCTGTGTTCTTTTAACTTCTTCAGAAAGGTCAGGAAAGAGTCTCCATTATGAGCCGTCTTGAGCCTGGTACGATTTTCTCATACAATTTAATCTACTCCCTGGATGGCCTCCAGTATGTGAGCCACTGGCAGTCGTCTTTGAGATCAATTTCCTGGAAGCAGCAGCCACGTGATAGATGTGTGCTAGGGGCACTATGGGCTGAGGCTGAGTGGTCATAAGGGCCCTAAGCCACCCTCCCATGCCATGGCAGGGCCACCACTTGTGGGACGCATGCACTTCTTCCCCCAGCCCCACCAAGATGCCATTGATAGCAGAACGACTCCCATGTGCACAGAGGCCTGGCAGCATGCTCACTGCAGGGCTGTGTGTGTGGCGCAAATGGGAGATGCCTTATCTGTCCATCAGGCAGGGCTGTCACATTCTGAATGTGGATGGCTTGTCCCAGAATTGTGCAGAGGCAGTATTTGCCATGAAACCTTTTGAAGCAGGCTCCCTGGAGGAGGGCAGAGGGACTCAGTGTGGGGGTGGCACGGAAGCAAGTGGTCAAATCAACTGCCTTACATCCACACATGGATTATTATGCAGAAATATAAAACCAAAACATGGATGCTCCATATATGTTGACATGAGAAAATATCGAGAACGTGCTATTATAGGGGGGGAATTGCCAATCAAGATGGTTGGCAGGATCTTACTTATGTAAAAGAAAAGACACTGACCTCATTCATGCATACAGGTGCATGTGTGTGTGTCCATGCACATGTGCGTGTGCTATGTATGTAAACCCCCCGGGGAAGTCTGGCATGATACCCAGTATGCAGTTTATATAGGTTATTGCTGGGGAAAGCAGTGATATTGGCTAGAAAGAGGAATAAAAGGAACTTTTTACACTTTTTCTGTCTTCACCTCTGTGTTCATTTTTTTTTCCATGAAGACAAAAAAAACTTAGTTTAAAAAAAAAGAAAGAAAAGGCAGAAAAAGGTCCTCTTCTGTGTTTGCTGCCTGACCATAACCTTCATCTCCCAGGGTCTCCTCAAGGGAATCTCTTTACCATATGCCTTGGGAAAGCAGCTCCCACCAGTGTCCCTTAGCTTTTACACTCTGTGAGAAGAAACCCTGGGTAGGAGGGCTGGATGTCACCTGGACCCACGTTGAAGGGCCACTGCCCCCTTGGAGTTGAACCCCCACAGCCATGCTAGACTTGCAGTCCGTGTCCAGTGGGGCCCTGAAGGCAGTTTTTGGTGGTCAGAGGTCCAGGGGATGTGTACAGGAAGGAGCTCCACAAGGCTGAGGGGCAGGTAAGGCCAAATAGAGCTCTCTTTTTTTGGTACTGGAAATCGAACTCAGGACCTTGCACTTGCCAGGCTGGTGCTTGTGCTGCTGAGCTACATCCCCGGCCCTAGATAAGCCTCTATTACCAGCCACTTTCCCTTCATCCTCTCTCAGGATGGTAGAAAGGAAGAAAGAACGGTTCCCTTCCTGTGTCCACATTTACTACCACTTCTCGGGCCTCTGACCCTACCCATAAAGGAGTTGGGCGTGACAGTCCCCAGTGCTAGGCGGGGGCCCCTCCAGTTCTCTGACCTGAGCTTACCCACCTTGTCTTTCCCGGCCTGCTGCAGGGCCTCTGGCTCTCCCAGGCTCTGCTGTGAGAAAGGAGCCCTTCTGTCTTAGAGACCTGTGTGGGCCGGGCCTTGATTTCCTGGGAGGCTTTGCTTCCTCCTTCCTTACAGTAGGAAGAACAGGGGCTGGGATAAGCCGCATGGACTACCTGCCTGTCTATGCCAGGAGTCCTGCGGGGGTCTTAAATCACCAACTCGTTCACACCCCTCACCCATGCTGCCCAATAAGTGAGGCTCTCAGACACGCTGCAGGGAGCCTTGGCCATACAGCCAGAGAACACAGAGCTGAGGTCTGCACCTAGGTCCTTCCGTTCCCAAAGGACACCATTCCTGCTGCACCCTGCACTGGCCTCCCTCTCCGCAGGCTTCAGGGAGGAGGCTTGGGGGAGGCGTGGCAGCAAGGCCCTTGGCAGCCAGGCTGCGGCTCCTCCGTGTCTCCGGCATCACACTTCCCCAGCCAGATCACCAAGAATCTATCTTCTAAACCCAAAGCGCTTCCTGCCAGCATCTTTTATCCAAGATCCGGTTTCTCATGACAGCGAACCAGCCAGGTTTGATGGTCAGACTCTGCCATCACTAACCCCATGACATTTGGGGGTCTCCGAACAGCTCCGTGTCACAGTTTCCCCATCTGCACACAAGCGGTGATGCTGGGGATGTTCCCGTGGCCGCTGCAAGCCTCAGCATGAAGACCAGCTCCCCACCTGTTAGCGCTCGAGTGTCTGCTGTTATTGTTCCTTTGCTTCCTCTGAGTTCCCTGGTGGAGGATGGGTTATTTTGCAGCCCTCTGGCTGGGAGGAAATCAGAGTGGGCTGGATGGAAACCAGGCCGTGGGCCTCATGAAACCGCCATATGGCACTTTTCTCAGAGCTGGATACGGGAAGAACCAGTTCATATGGGGAGGGAGCAGGAAGGGAGGAAGAGAACAGGGACAGGGCTTTTAAAGCACTATTTTTTGCTCCTTACCTATGCCCAGTCTGCATCCTTCCTCTATTGCCGCCTTTTCCTTCAGGCTTTTGGGGCCATGACCATCCGCAGGGAGTCCTGTGCAGAACGGAGGAAGAAGGATGCACTTGGGGGAGCATGCAGAGTGGATGCCCTCGATCCCTGGCAGGTGCCAAGGGGCGCTTAATAGTAGCTGTGGGCAGAGCCTGTATGCACACCCAAAGCCATGTGGTTTCCTTCTCCCTGCAAGACACCCTGAAAGAGAGGCCGTCCTCAGTCACAAATAACACTCAGAACCCTCAGGCTTGGGCCTGAAAACACCGACAGCTCCTTTTCTAGAACAGTTTTATTTCTGTCTTCCCAACCAGGTCATCAGAGAAAGAACGAGCCCACTCCTGCCCTGCCCAGTGCAGTGTCCCGATGCACTGAGCCGGACACAAAGGGTCTGCACTTATGGACAGGATGACGGAAGGAGGGGTCTGAAAACAAGGGCGGCTCCACAGAGAGTTGCCACATGTGAAGGGGCTGCATGAGTACCTAGCACATAGTAGGTGCACCATCCATGCCACTTGACTCAATATGGAGCATGGGAGTTGTCTCCAATGCCGATTTATTTCCGGTAACACCTCCAGCAAGCAGGGGCTACCACGCCCAGAGGTCTGGGTTCGCCAGGGAACCAGCCAGCAGCCTCTCGTCTCCAGGCCTCAGGGGTCACACAGTGGCTCTGTCCTCAGCAGGCCGCTGGCTGGGGTCCTTTATGTGTAGTGTCAAGAGCAAGGCTGGCGATCCCCTGCTCAGCACTCTTGCTTACTGACAACCCGAGCGGAAACTGGCTCCTCCTGCCCTTTGCGATCACAGTGAGAATGGAGTCTCCCTCCACTCTGGGGTTTTTCTCTGGGCAGCGGTGCTCCAGGCCTTTCCCGAGCAACAGAATTCCTTGTCTGATCAACGCCTCCTGGAGTCCAAACAGTGCCCAGATCAGGTGCCTCGGAGCCTCAGGGAGCTTTTGGTAGGCAGTCTCACTGTCTCACCTCAGCCAGCCAGCCAACTTTCACGTGACTTGCTTGTACTCCTTGAAGGTCCCCAAAACAGAGGACCTGCAGGCCAGGCTTCCTGATAGTGGCAGAGGATGGAGCGTGGAATTGTCTCACATCCCTACAAGGCCCACATCACCCAGTCCCTGTCCAAGTCCTCTCAGGCATGCCCCCCAACACGCACACACACACGCACACACGACACATGCGTATGCACGCCTACCTTCATGGCCTCCTTTCAGTCCCCTTCCCTGAGCCAGTGGTCCTCAAACATGAGCATGCATCAGACTGCCCTGGAACACTTGTTTAAATTCAGGTTTTTCACTTCAACCCCAGAGCTCTGCACTCAGTAGGTCTGGGGTGGGGCTTGAGAACATGCATCTAGGGCTAGGGATATGGCTCACCAGCACAGTGGCTTCCTGGCAAGTATAAGGTCCTGAGTTCAAGTCCTGATACCAAAAAAATAAATAAGTAAATAAAATAAAAATAGAGTATGTATCTCTACCAAGTTCCCTGGTGGTCAGGCCCTGGCCCAGGGCCACCCACTAAGAACTACCAGTGTAAGCTAGTTCCTCATTTGTCCTCTCAGGGAAACCTTCTTTGACCTCCCAAAAGAAACCAGGTCCCTTGGCTATGTTTTCACAGGAACCTAGTTCTTCTTCTTCATGGCATTTATCACATTTTGCATTTACTACAAATATTTGAAAATATGAAATCGATGGCAGTCTCCTTAAGCCTGTGTCTGCTTTGCTTGCCTTGTTCCCTTGGTGCCTAGCACAGTGCCTTGTACACTGTCAGTGCCCACCCAAGACTTTCTGTATGAATGAACGAGTGAACAAGTGAATGACTAACACGTGCAAAAGAAGGGTCAGCACTGCCTAGGAGCTCTGTGGGCGGGAGGACAGTAACCACAGGCAGCGGGAGCAGCCCTTCCAAGTGTGGCTTCAAGAGGCAGACTGCCTGGGTCCACGCACAGCCAGTTATTTGTAGCTGTGTGACCCTGGGTTGGTTACTTAATCTCTCCATGCCTCACCTTGCTCATCTGCAAAACAGGAATATAACAGTACCTGTTAATAGTTTACAGGACTCTAGAGGCTTAAATGAGCTCACGTGCACTTGCATTTGTGCCTAAGGTGGCCAATGCTTTCAAAGTGCCTGGTCGTGAGTTCCCCCTTACTTTAATCAGACTGTCCAGAGACCTGCTTCTGAGAGTCCCCTCTGGCAGACTCCAAGGAAGTAAGTAGCCCAGGGTTTGGGTTTGGACTGATTTTTCAAGAATTTGCAACCCCGCCTGCCATGGCCCGGATGATGCCCAAGTAGGGGCACACAGGTCGTGGGTGCAGGGTTGGGGGGTCCCCTACCTGCTCCCCAGGTGGTGGAGCCTGAGTGCCAGCCTCCTTCCCTGTGGCCTGGCTGGAGCTGACTCACCACCAGAAGACTGGTGATTAGCATGCAGGGCAGGTACCAGGAGGGAAGCTGTCTCTGGGCAACAGCTCTCGATGTGCTTCTCTGATTAATGTGGCAGGGAGAACATTGCTGCCTTTTCCTGAATGGTGGCCACGTGGAGCGGGAGTCATTAGCACTGCGTCTCCTGCTTGTCGTGACCTGCTGACCACCCTAAGTAGATAAAAATGAAAATGGCCAAGACAGCTGCAAGGCTCAGAAACAAATGACCTGGAGGCTCTGCAGCCCAAGGAGAGGCTTTCATGTGGAAAGTCTCAAAGCCGCCCCACCCTCCCCATCCTTGCTGCATTCCCCTAAAGCCATCCTTAAAGTTCCACTTGGAAATCTGCAGCCTCCCTGGAGGTCAGACCTCTCTCCCGGGAATGGGGCCCAGGTGTGAGCTCTGGAAATTGATGCCTCCTGCTCCACAGGGGTTTGCCTGAGCCAAGTGAAGATGGGAGAAGGGGGCTGCAGGAGGTAGAGGGATCAGACTGGGCACAGGACAGGAGCCCAGAGACCCCAAGTAGAGAAGGCTGTGACATTTCAAGGAGGGCATGTGGAGCAAGAAGGGAGACTGAGGATCTGGACCTAACTCGAGGGCAGCTAGGACTGTGTGGTCCTGGGTGGAGGGGAGCGTGTGTTAGGAGCCCAGCCTGCAAGTGGGGAGAACAACAGCCAGGAAGCTGACACCCTAACCCAGAGACAGATATCTGCTGCTGCCATGAATTAACACTGAGAGTTCTCAGCCTTTTCCTGTGCAGGGAGCTCTGGGTCAGTAGCTATTTGCAGTCTCCACAGGGCAAAAGCTTGTGTTGCCTGGAGAAACGGAGGCTACCAGCAGAGACCTGTTCCAGGACAGAAGCCATGGTGGGGCCCCTCCCACGGCTTGGTTTTCCTTGTGTTCTGTGGCTTTGCACACACATTTCCATGCTGTTCTGAATTATTGTCTGGGGACCCCCGCCCCATTTACCACTTTCTTTCTCCAGGGCTGTGTCCCCTCCTGCAGTAGGGATGGGACAGAGACACCTGAGCTTGCTGGGTGGAATTATGATGAGATGGTGCAGGAAGCACCAGATCTCAGAAAGCCAGGCCTCCAGCCAGCCCTGCTCCCCACCATGCCACTTCTGCCGGCTCCCCCACATGGCCATCCTCACCTGTTTGGGTGGTGATCTGCAGCCCCGCCCCAAAGCTCCTCTGGGCCAAAAAGCAGCTCTCTGCATCCGGAAGGGGTGAGCAATAGTGCTAATTGTAGGGCAGCAGGAGAGGCTGGGAGGAGGCAGCTGAGAGAGAAATCATCGTGAGATGCTCCAATTACTGATCAGCTGGGACATAATTGTGGGGCGCCATCTCTGCTGCTGGAGGTACCAGGCCTCCCTCTCATTAATCAACCATAATCCAGAATTACGATCCTTAATGATTTGCAAAGACACTTATGCACACATGCACACATGCTTGCCCATGGACACAAGTAATTGATAATCAACCGTGTAATTGGAGGCAATAATTCTGTCCAGGCTGGATGGCAGGCTCCACCCCACCAGCGGAGGACAGCCCAAGTCACAGCCGACCCCTGCCTCTGCAAGAGGAAGGCAGGCTCCTTTCCTTCTTGAGTGGGTGTCCTCCAGTTGCCTATGGAGCAGAGCAACTTTTGTTTTCTAATTTATTCATCCATATTTTCTCATTTTTTGCACACTATTATTTGTAACAGTTAAAAACATCATTGCCATTGTTGCTGCTTATTTGTGATATGAAACTCATGGCCTCCAACTTTGGTGAGTGTGCAAATCACCTAGAGAGATGGTCAAGAATGTGGATCCTCAGGGCCCCTTCCAACAAGACTTACACTTTAAAAGCCTGATGTGGAGCCCAGGGATCTCCAGGTTGAATGCTTATTAAATACATAACCCAAATGTTTTGAACACAGACGGTCCAGAAATCACTCTATAAGAACCAGTACCCTACCAGTCACAATGTGCACGTCTATTATCCCAACACTAGGAGGCTGAGGCAGGAGGATTGAGGGTTTAAGGCGAGCCAGATATAGTGCGACACTGTCTCAAACAAAAAATAAAGAGAGAATACCAAAAGCCGGTGGCTCTCAACCCTAGCCACACAATGAAATCATCTGAGGAGCTTTTAGGAGATCAGAATGCCTAGGTTAGGCCCCTAATGATTTGGACTTAACTGATGATACATGTAGGATTCCTTCCTTCCTTCCTTCCTTCCTTCCTTCCTTCCTTCCTTCCTTCCTTCCTTCCTTCCTTCTTTCCTCTTTTCTTTTTCCTTCCTTCTTTCTGTGATACTGGGGATTGAACCTAGGACCTTCACTCTGAGCTACATCCCCAGCTCTTTTTATTTTCAGACACGTTCTAAATTGTCCAGGCTAGGCCTCAAGTTGCCATCCCCCTGCCCCCGCCTCCCAGAATGCTAGGTCTATAGGGATGAGCCTTCACGCTCAGCTTGAATCGGGACTTTCCTTCCCAGCACTCACATTTTATCATTTCAGTGGGCTCATCTGGCATTTGCCCTCCCAACCTGCTGTTCTCATTACTTTGAGAACCCCTAGCGTTAGCTGGCCCAGGCTTTGACATGCACATGGATCCCTTGGGCATTTGTTAAAAATGCAATTTCTGGGGGCTGGGGATTTAGCTCTGTGGCATAAGTGCCTGCCTGGCAAGTGCAAGGTCCTGAATTCGATCCCTGGTACCACAAAAAAATGCAATTTCTGGAGCCAGGTGAAGTGACGCATGCCTGTAATTCCAGCTACTTGGGAGGCTGAGGCAGGAGAAATGCAAATGTAAGGCTAGCTTGACAATTTGGCAAGACCCTGTCTCAGTATAAAAAAGGGTTGGGGATGTAACTCGGTAGTACAGCACTCATCTAGAGGGTGAGTAGAGCACTCAACATGCAAGAGGTCCTGGGTTCAAGTGCAGGACAGCGAGAGAGAGGAAGGAAGGAGGAAGGAGGGGAGGAGTAAAGAAAGGAGTTCTGGCTGAGGAGGCGGGGTGAGGGTCTGCGCCCCTAAATGCATTCCCAGGTGACACTGTGCCGCTGGTCCCAGAGAAGACTCACCATCGTTCAAGGACCAAGATTAGGTGGGCTCTGGAGCCAGAAAATCCCGTGTACAGAGGTGGGACAGGCGCAGTGCAGGTGCTGGGGCTGCAAAGCCGTGCTGAGCACAGAACAGCCCTTGAGGAGCTCCCAGTGTGGATGTGGTCTCCAGGCTCAGCCAGCTGGCCCAGTGCCTGCCTACATGCCCTCTACAAGGTTCTTTTGGGTTTCTGAGAACAAGACCTGCTCAGGTTACCTCAGATGAAGGGACCCTGGAAGTAGGAAACTGGGCCCTGGGTCAAGGAGACCAGATGAGACAAACTCCTGTGAAAGTTCTGTGGAGTTAGGCAGAGTCTAAAGGAGTCTCTGTGCAGAGGCCAGACAAGAAAAAGCGCAGCTGTCAGGGAGCCCTGGAAATAAGCACTTCCTGGGACCAGGCAGAGTGCCAGAAAGAAAGGCTGGCAGCAAGGAGGCCTGGGTGGCGGTGAGTCCCCCACATGGCCCCGAGCACCCCTTCCCCGCCCCGGATTCACATGCTGTTCCACCCACCAAGAAGCAGAACCCATTTCCCCTCCTAGATCCAACTGAACCCCTGCTCTGCATTGGCTGGCTGTCATGGTACAAGTGGCCCTTTCCAGCTCTAGGGCTGGCCTCCAAGGAACCTGACAGCTTCTACTCATTCCCCAGGAAGTCTGCCACCATGTAAGAGATCCATCTTCCCTCAAGCCACCATGCTGGCCATGCAGAGGACATGCAGAAGGGGGCTGAGGTGCCAGATCTGTAAATGAAGCTGTCTTGGCCTTTCTCTGCCAGTCTAGCGGCCAGCTGTACACAGCCTAGTGAATGACCCCAGTTAACACCACAAGGAGCAGAAGAACCCATCAGCTGAGCCCGGCCCGATTTCTTGACTCACAAAATCATGAGGAATAAAAAGGTAGGTGGTCATGGTTGTGCATACCTGTAATCCTAGCATTCTGGAGGCTGAGGCAGGAAGATCAAAAGTTCAAGCTCAGTCGGGGCAATTTAATAAGACCCTGTCTGAAAATAAGATTTAAAAAAAGGAGGCTGTGGATGAGTTGTGAAAGCCCTGGATTCAGTCTCTAGTGCTTAAAAAAAAAAAGTTGCTGTCCCAAGCCCCTTTTATCTGAAGTCAATTGTTAGGCAGCAAGAGACAACTGAAACACTTAGGTTCTTCCTTGGCTCAGCAGTGATGCTCACAGGGAGACCTGTGATCTCAGCAGGCCTCGGATCCTGACCTACAGGTGGAGGTTCAGTGAGATCGTACATCAAAAGCCAATGCCCGCACTTTGCTTGTGCACATGTCCAGAATCTGGGATTTTGGGAAGGGGTTTTCACATCTGTGCTGTACCCTGACTGTGTGACGGCCATTCAGACCACTTTGTCCCAGACCTTGGGATGAACAGCCATCCTCTCTCTGCAGTGGGAGTGGTTTGTCACCATGGCAGGACTCTGGCTAAGAGCAGTAGCTCTGAGCCAGCCAGGCAGGATATCAGCCCTTCTCTGCCAGTTTCTAGCTCTGTGGCCTCACTCAAGTTATTAACTGTTTCTGAGCCTTGCTTTTTTATCCTATAAGGAGAAGTCGGCAAGACCCCTCCTCCAGGAACCCTTACCTGGCTGCTCCCCACTACATTTCTCTCAGGCGAGCTTTCCCATTGCCTGCCTTGAGACAGGGGCTGCTATTGGGACCCCCAGAAAAGGGCTGAGCCTGGCAAGGTGGTGCACACCTGTATTCCCAGCACTCTGGAAGGCTGGGCAGGAGGGTCATAAGTTCAGGCCTAGCCCAGGCAACTTAGAGACTTACTGAGACTCTGCTTCAAAATAAAAAAGGGCTGGGGATATAGCTCATTGTGAAGGCTCTGGCTTCAATCTCCAATACTGAAAAAGAGGGGCTGGGATTAACAACATTGTATTACTAGGGAAGAGGGCTTGGGGAGCCCTGGGTTGTACTGTATCACATCCAGAGAGTCTGCCAGGCGCTTTGCATGACTGCCGCACACCGGGCCTTGGAGGGACATACCACCATCGGCACAGGGTCCTCATGTGAGGGGCTGCTCAAGTCCTCGTAGTGGATACTGACGTTTGTTGCTGTGTCATGTCTATGTCTGTGTGTATGTGTGTGTGTGTGTGTGTGTGTGTGTGTGTGCACGCATGCACACATGCACTATGCTTCCTTATGTATCTTAGAGGCTGACAGCAAAATACACAAGGGAAACACTTCTAGAAATCAAAACATGATTTCTGTCTCACCCACCCACCTGGCCTGCAGGTACATCAAGAAGTGACCCCTTCTCACCAACCTTGCCCCCAGCACCCAGGTCTCAGCCGCCACCCCCGTGCTTGTGCCCTTCTCAAGTCTGGGAACTTACTCTCCCCTCCTTACCACGTGCAAAGCAACCCTGCTCAAATGCAGGGCAAGTAGCATCACTCGTCTGTTCAGAGCCTGCAGTGCTCCTGTCACATGCCGCAAACACTAAGGGCCTAACCCTCCCTTCCCTCACTGATCGCAAGCCCGTTCCTCTCCTTATTCTCACTGAGACAGCCTCTCTGACTGCCACCCATACTTTCACCACAGGACCATTGCGCTTGCCATTTCCTTGGCCTAGAACCCTTTTCTGCAAAGAGCTACATGGGTCACTCTCTTACCTCCTTTACTTCTTAACGAGTGACCTGACCACTCCCCTAAAATCTGTGCTCTTATCCTGGGGCATGCAGACCCCTTTTCTGCTTTGGTTTCTCCATAGCACATATAAGGCAAACTTTATGCTATGCTATTTGTTTACTTACTCTCTGTCCTGTGCTATCCCTCAGACACACTGAAAATGAGCTCCAGTGAGGCAGGGTCTGTGTCTGAAGCTGTCCATCTTGTTTACTGCTCTTGCCCCAGTACCTGGCAATAGCTCCGTAGAACGTTGTTACCAGAGTAAACACAAAAGTACGTGCACACAAGTACATAGGGCATGAGATAACGCTACAGATATCTTCAAAGAGTAAGCGGAGCTGGGCGTGGTGGCAGACAACCACCATGAGTTCAGGCCCGCCTGGGCTACATAGCGAGTTCAAGGCCAGCCTGGGCTACATAGCGAGTTCAAGGCCAGCCTGAGCTGCATAGCGAGACCCTGTCTCAAAAACAAAAGAAGAGAAAAAGGAAGGGGAGGGTGTGGGAGCCCCTGCTGAGCATGTATGAGGGCTGGGTTCCATCCCCGGTGCCACACGCACGCGTGAACACACACAGACACACACACAGCCGGACCCACTTTGGGTTGTGTTCTCAGGCGGGTATCAAAGTCTCCCTCTAGCATGAACTAGTTTCCAACCCTCCCCTTACTTCGGGTGGATGTGTGAACAGGTGTGAACACACATCTGTACAGTAAGGGCACTGAAGCAGATGTTCTGATTGGGATAGTGGTGGCAGATGTTAGTAAAAATTCATAACTAGACATGGCTGGGCATAGTGGCACACACCTATAATCCCAGCACTCGGGAGGTAGAGGCAGGAGGATCGTTGTGAGTTCGAGACCAGCCTGGGTTACAAAGTGAGCTCAAGGCCAGCCTGAACTTCACAGCGGGACCCTATCTCAAAAAGGCAAAACAAACAAACAAAAACTAGACATGGCAGTGCACACCTGTAATTCTAGCTCTCTGAGACAGGAGGGTCCATATTTCAAGCCCAGCCTTACAAAATAAAAATAATTTTAAAAGGGCTGAAGGTGGTGTGAAGATCAGTGTGAAGGCTCTTGGCTTAGATAGACAGACAGACAGACATGATAGACAGATAGATAGATAGGTAGATAGATGGATAGATGGATAGGACATGTAGCCTATCCTCTGAGAGTCCTCTAAGCCCTGCCCAGGAAGGAGAATTCAGTCCAGGGAGAAGACAGGGATCCAGAAAGGCAAATAGTCCCCAACAAACTAACTAGTCCGTGGATGTCAAGGAGATGCATGCCTGTGTCTCCTGGACCATGTGGCATGGAGCCCTGCAGAGGGCCCATCAGGCCCCTTCCAAGGAGGAGCTCTTCCTGCCTACAGACCCCGCCCACCCACTCTCACAGCCTCTCCTGGGCTTCCATCGCTTCCCAGAAACAAAGAGCCATGTTTCCTGGGTCTGCTAGGAGGTTGGCAGACAGGGTCTCTTCTGAATGAGTCCAGGTCCAAACGGATTCAGTTTCCCTTGAGAAGAGATGGCCGCTGGCAGTGGCTTTTATGACCAATCAGGTGACGGTGACCTTGAGATCCACTCCCAGGGTCTCTACTGTCTGGTCTGGAGGAAGAGGGGAGAGAAGACTTCTGTGCTGCACCTAAGAAACCGAACTCTGCAGAAGTTCACTGCAGGTCCAGGACACCAGGCCATTTGTTCAGCACTGTAACCTGACGCAGAATTGTAGGATGAATGAATGTTCAGACATATATGGCTGGTCCCTGGGCTTGAATCCATGCCTGGTTGGCTCCAAAATTATCTGGCTCCAAAACAATTTACCTTCTCGTTCTGTTGCACCCCCTCCGAAGCTGGGTGGGGAGCCTGACGCTTGATGGGTGCAGTGGCCATCACAGTCTCTGAGTAGCCAGGCAGGACCTTTGCTCCAGGCCAGCAGGGGGCACACACACATTGTTTTCTATGTGCATCCCAGCAACCTCCCCCCAGGAACTCCCACACAACTTCCCCTTTCTCCTAGTTGGTGTGTGAGATGGAAGGGACCCTACTTGGACCAGCCTGTTTAATGTCAGGAGGCTTCAAATTATACAGTTCTTCCCAGCAGGCAGCCCTCTGGGATGTGTGTGGAGGGTACCGGGAATCAAACTCAGGGCCTTGCACTTGCCAGGCAGGCACTTGTGCTGCTGAGCTACAGCCTCGGCCCCCTCTGGGATATGTGGGACCAAATATCTGTGATAAGCTGGCTGACACCAGGCACTGTGCTAGCCACTTAACATTCATTATCTCCTTGAGTCATGCAAGGTTCCACTATTAATGACTTTAAGTGAAACTACTACAGTGCTATTTTTACCCATTTTTCAAATGAGAGTATTTTGGCTGGGAGCTGTTTGGAAACTAGTCACCCCTGCCCTGAGGCCTTTCTTCTCCCAGGAGGTGGGCCTGGCCAGCCATCCTGGCTGAGGCCTGGGCTTCTGTAGAGGGCTGGAATGGGAAGAACCTTTCTCAGAAGAAGAGCGGCTCCTGCCCTATTCTGCCCCCATGCCTGCCTCTTAGTGCCCCACGATATGGGCAGGCAGCCCAAGCAGGCCTGCCAGCTCTCTGCTGTGCCCAGGGGCTCCCAGGGGCACTTCCTCTATGTATCAATTCCAGCCACCTGACACATGCTGGAGGAGTGTCCAAGATGGTGAGTAGCAATGGTCAGCTCCCAAGGAGGAGAGAAGGCTTCCTAGCACACAGTAGGACCAACTGGTCCATCCTTTCTTCATTTTATACACAACGACTCCGGCAGGAGAAGGCAGGCCCCTTGCATGAGGCCACTTAGCTTCAGTGGCAGAGCCAGGGCTGGAACCTGGCTGTCCAAAAGGGCAGTCTTTGGGCCCCTAGCTGCACCTAGAATTCCCTTCTGCCCACACCCCCAGTCCATATTCCCTGGAAAATCCTGCCCAGGCCGAGTCAGAGCCATTTGATCACTTCATTAGCCAGGGGCATGTGCATCCCATGCCTGTTAATTTGCCTCATACACCCTGGGTGAACTCGGAACCAAGTGCCCACCAGTGGGCAGGGCAATGGAGAGGGCCCTAGGCTGGGTACTCAGACACCTGAACTTAAGCTGCACCGGGCCATTAACCTGCAGTGTGATTCGAGGAGTTCCTTTCACCACGCTGGGCCTCAGTTTCTCCCCTGGTCTGGATCAGGGCTTTCTGAGCTCTGTCCATGAACCCAGCTTTGAGGCAGACTGGAGGGGACCCTGCCCCAATTTGATGGTAGCAGCCACACTTTTTTTCTTTCTTCTTAAATACTTGGGTTTGGGAGAAGTGGAGAGGCAGTTCTGAGGCAGAGAGAAGTTTAAAAATTAATTTTGAGGTCCCTTCTACTCTGGTCTTTACATCACTCTTGTGCTTCCAGCAGCTAAGAGGGATATGGTGTGTGGCACAAGGATTGCCAGTAAATGGTGGGCAGAATTGAGTGCTGGTGGCTCAAAGCACAGCACCACTGACCTTGGCCAAGCTGGGCAGGGAGAGGCAGGCAGGAAAAGAGCCCTAGAAGATAGCATTAGGGTCTCAGCTGCCTCTGACCTCCACCTCCTTCAGGCTCCCTCTTGGGTCAAAGCGAAATGAGCAGCCACCCCTTCCTCCTCCCACATATTGCTGTGTATGCTACAATGTCCTTGCGAAACCAAGCCCTGGCCCCTGCTGCCAGGGCCGCCCACAGGGCTGGGCAGACTGAGCTGGGCCGACACTGGCGAGGCTGAGCGCTCTTGGAATGAGCTGCAGAGGGCTGTGGTACCAGTGTGGAGCGGAAATCTGTGGCCTAGTCAGCCGGCCAAGAGCCAGACAGGCTGCTCGGCCCAGGGGGCCCCAAGACAGGCCTCCTGAGCTGAAGAGGGCTGCAGGCCTCTCCTGCGCCCTCACCCAGGTCGGGTTTGTGTGCGTTCGTCAAATCACAGCCCCAGCTTCACATTCCATGGGATGTTAGTTCTGTTTCCAAATCCTGGCTCTTACACCGTAGCCTCCACACTGTAGCGGGCCTTCCATGCCCCGGGGTAGTCAGAGACCACCCGGACTGCACAAGTGTGGCCACCGAAATTAGAAAAGCCTGTGAGTATGATGTGTAGCTCTGGCCAGGGTAAGGAACAGCAGCGGTAGAAAGGAGGGCCATTGTTCCAGCCCTAAGAAGATCCATAGGGATGGGTGCAAGGCGTGCGCACTAACATGATGTTCGAATTTCCGTGTCGTCCTCATCTTCATCCCACTCAGCTCGCATCTGCCTCTGAGCCCCATAAACTCCTTTTGTTGCCATCTGCCTGCCCTGGGCTTTGGTACCACAGTCATCCCTGTAATCATCTTGAGACTTCACAGTGGGACCTTTTTAGTCTTTAAAACTGCCTTAGGTGCCAGGCACTGTTCAGTACTTTATATAGGTATATTTTTAGTACTTTTTTTTAAACTCAGGACCCTACGCTTGCTAGGCAGGCACTTATTCCACTGAGCTATATCCCCAGCCCCTATTTTTACTACTTTATAAAGTACATTTCACTTAATCATCACAACCCCATGAGGTTGATCTGTTCTGATGCTTTGGGCTGCAGGTTATTGAACTGTGCTGGGGTCTCACACTGGACAATGAAAGTATTAATGATTTCAAGGAACAGTGCAGAGTTGGGGAGACCAAGGTCAGGGCAATCCAGCTGCTGAGCTGTACCACAAGGACTCTAGTTCTTTCCATTTTTCCTTCTATTCTATTGCCTTTATTGGCTTAGCTGGTGCTGTCCTAATTACTTCCTTCATAGCAAGATGGCTGCTGTGGCTCCAGCCATCACTCCAGATACAACACCCAACTGTGGGACAATTGTTCCTTCCTTTTTTTTTGGTTTTGGGTTTTTTTTTTTTTTTTTTTTGTCTTTTTTGTGACAGGGTCTCTCTGTACAGTTC
Source organism: Dinomys branickii (assembly GCA_004027595.1). Lineage (NCBI taxonomy): Eukaryota > Metazoa > Chordata > Mammalia > Rodentia > Dinomyidae > Dinomys > Dinomys branickii. The sequence goes on along the minus strand of PVLD010000264.1, from coordinate 133,378 downwards.
AGGTTGGCCTTGAGCTCACTTTGTAGCCTAGGCTGGTCTTGAACTCACAATTCTCCTGCCTCAGCCTCCCAAGTGCTGGGATTATAGGGATGCATCACCACGCCCAGCCCCTTCATGTTTTAAGATCAAGGAAATATTTCCTAGAATACCCCACGTCCCCCCATCTAACTTATTAGCGAAAACTGTGTCTTGGATCCGTTCCAAAACAAATCAATGGCAAGGGGAATGGGATACCCAGATTAGTTCAGACGGGGTGAACTCCTGAAGAATATTCAGGGCACCGAGGAAGAAAACAGAAGTGATATTAAATGTGATCATTCTCATCCATATAGGTAATCAATGTAATCCCCATTTTACAGTTGGGAAAACTAGCACTGAGTTTCCACCCTATATATGGGTGACTTTGGGCTTAGCATGGTAAGCCCTAGCCTTGAACTTCAGTGACTCCCCAGTGAGGGAGTTGGGGTATCCGCAGTCTGATACAACTCTCTGTGACATTCAGAGACTGCCATGGAAGCGCACAGCGAAGAACAGCTGGAGATCAGTTTCACAGGAAGGTCAAAATATCTGGCTTTTGAAGGATGAGTAGAAGTTTGTTCAAAGAAAAAGGGAGGGGGCATTCCTTACGGGCAGAGAAATAGTGCCCTGCAAAAGCATGGGACTCAAAAGGTTACACTGTGTTTAAGGGACAAGGAGGAATTTAATGTGTCAAAAAGCAGTTAAAGAGGTGGCTGGGGAGGTAGCATGCATCTCCAGTTCTGAAGAAAAAAAATTGAGAAGTCCTATGCTGTGAGTTTGTCTTGGTCCTGTTAGGCACCTAGACTTTATTGGTGGTGGTATTGTTCATTTGTTTGTTTGAGACAGGGTCTTGCTATGTAACACAGGCTGGCCTTGAACTCACAGCAATCCTTCTGCTTCAGCCTCCCGAGTGATGGGATCACAGGTGTGCACCCCCATGCTGGGCTGCCTGGAAGATTTTTTAGCAAGAAAATAAAGTGACTGCATTTGGATGATTTTGAACACTGACAGCACCCTGGTGAATCCAAATGTGCACAGGGGGCCACAGAGAAAGTTTGGCTCAGACAAAATGTGCAGGCTCAAGATACCAGTATGGCCAAGCTTGGTGGTGGGCCACACCTGTAATCCCAACACTTGGGAGGCTGAGGCAAGAGGATCATTGCGAGTTTGAGACCACCCTGGGCTACAAAGTGAGCTCAAGGCCAGCCTGAACTGCATAGGGAGACCCTGTCTCGGTAAGACAAAACAAAACAAAACAAAAAACCCACCAGCATGAGCTGTGGAGAAGGAATGACATGTGCATAAGAAGGGTGGGACCTTCTCGGAGTTCAAGAAACCCCACGAAGATGATTAACTCAATTAATATATCCACGCTGAGCAAGCCTGACTCTGAGGTTTTTATTACAAGCTAGCACCACAGAGTGCTTACTAGGCACTCTGCTAAGTACCCTGAGAATATTTGTTTCTTTTTGTGGTACTGGTGATTGAACGAGAGCCTCACACATTGGGCCAGGTGCTCTACCACTGAGCAACACCACCAAGCCTTTAAAAAAATGTTTTTAGACTGTAAAACAGGGTCGCACAAAATTGCCCAGGCCGGCATCAAATTTGTAATCCTCCTGCTTCACTGTCCTGAGGGAACAGGTGTACACCACCAGGCCTAGCCGAACTACTTTTTCTATTTAATTCTTACGGCAATCTTGTAAAAAAGGTTTTGGCTAGACTGTACGAGACTGCCAACACTCACTGCGCTGAAGGCCTGAAGACAGCTGAGAACAACTAGAGGTGCAGAAACTTGATACAGGTCACAGGGTTGTAAATCAGAATTCCAACCCTGGTCTGTCTGATAAGCATTCTAGAGCCAGGCAACCCTGGTGCAAACTTTGACTACTGTTTACCAGCTGTGTGTCCAGAGACAAGTCATTTAATCTCTGAGTTTCTATTCCTCCATCGCTAAAATAGGGAGAGTAACTGCACTCCTCCCCCATTCTTTAGGTGTGACAATGCATCAAAACGCTTGGCACGACGTCTTGCACCTGAGAGTGCACTTGGAATGTCAGTGTGCTTGTAGCATTGCTATTAATATTCTAAAATCTAGGCCGCTAGCAGAACATGCTTCCTGGAGTCACTGTGCCCCTGGGTGGAAAGCAAAGAGGTTTCACTGCAGGAGCATGACGATGTTCTGGTAATAGTCTCTAGCAGTAGGGACGAAGACAGCTGGGTCCTCCAGGTCCCAGCCCCCAGAGCTTCTGACCGTCCTCTCCCGTCCTGAGGTCTTTGGGTGAAGGGAGATGCCCTCTCCTGTTGGTGTGGATGGCAGTTCTGCCCACAGCCGGGAATTCCCGTACGGAGCACTTTCTGCCTCCTTTGCCCATCAGCCAGGCTCAGTGGAGCGTGTTTCCAGAAAGGAGGAGCTGCCTTTGCTTTCAAGAGTCACTCCTGAGCCAGTGTAAATGTGCTCGCCTGTAATCAAAGCAATGCCAACGGCTGAGGCAAAAAGGCTTGCAAGTTTGAGGCCAGTCTGGGCAGCTTGGAAAGACCCCAGGTCAAAAGCAAAAGGACTGGGGATATAACTCTGTGGTAGAGGCTCAATTCACAGGATTTAAAAATAAACAAAAATAATAAAAATGCCATGTCTGTGATAGGTCCTTATTACTCTTGAGCTTCATGCATGCACACCTGCCCAAAGCTTTCTGGGAGAGCACAGAGCTCTCTCTCTCTCTCACACTGGAGATTAAACCCAAGGCCTTCACACTGAGCTACATTCCATCCTCTCCCCTCCTTTTCTTTAAAATTTTGAGACAGTCTAAGTGGCTAAAACGTCCACGCTTTCAATCCTCCTGCCTCATCCTCCCAGAGTGCTGGGATCACGAGTGTATGCCACCATGCCCAGATGGGTGCAGATGTTTCTGACACCTGCATGTGTGTGACTTTGTATGTATTACTGGGCCCACAAGCATCTTTGCTGGCCTGGCCTAGGGACTAGCATCACCTTGGCAGCCTCATCCCAAGGACCCTTCTTGTCCACTGGGTTCTGTGCCAGGGCAGGGCCCTGCCTGCCTGTCAGCTTGGTGTGCACTCCCTGCACTTCTGCAGCTATATCTGGCAGTGCTCTCTTCAGGCCAAAATTACAAGTGTGGCTCACTGGAGAATGAAGTTCAACCCTTGCACCCAGCTGTTCTCAGCATATCTATCTCCTGTAGACACGGGGGCACTTTAATTCACAGACTGACAACACAGGCAGGTTCGAAAATACAAGGCTGAAAGGGGCCGGAAGAGCCAGGCTTGCTAAACCACACCTCTGTTTCAGCACTTTCGGATGCTCACAGATCTTTCCAGTGCTGTCTGCCTTTTTGCTTGGCTGGACTCTTGCACAAGATCTGGCTGCCCCCTGGCTCAGTCTCTGCAAAACATGTCTAGCCCCCTCCAGAGAAGCTCCAAACACAGACGCCCTTATGTATTTTCCTGGAAACATTCTATAGCTGCAGCCTGGGAAAGCTTCCAAGTTTCCCTGAACCAAAGATAACAACAATAATAAGAGAGAGAGAGGTGAGGGAGGCAAGAAGCTTAGGCAAATGTTCAAGGGACGAGACCCAGGCTGGAGGGAAGGGAAAAAGGGAAGGGGTTTCCAGGTCAACTTAAACATTTGTGTTGTCTTCTTGAAAGGCCACTTCAAAATAGTGGGCCTATCCAAGGCAAAAGTTTTGGAATTTACCCAGAGGGCAAAAACCTACCCTTCCTCCCTCCATCTGGAAACTTTTCACACCAGAAGGCCCAGCGCATTCTTGAGCTCTGCTCTAGAAAGAAGGACTTGCCCAACCTTCCCCTCGCCCTGCCCCCCTCCCTCTGCTGACCTATAGGGAGCTACGTTCACTTTACCCTGAGCAGCTGCATTCCAGCTGTGGAGCTATTATGAAACATTCAGGAATCCTCTGGCTGGGAAGGTAAATGAGGAATGAGTCACAATGACAGGAGAAGCAGGCTTTAATCTGTAAAGTGAGAAGCCCCAGGAGGAGGCTTAGGGTATCCCTTACAATCTATTGTGCAGAAAAGTTAGCTGTAAAGGGGTCTTAGAGATAAGAGCACTAACCAGACTGATCTCCCCCTTCCCAGCAATGCCAGAAAGGAAACTCATCTGGGCATGGTAATGTATGCCCATAATCCTAGCACTCAGGAGGCTGAGGCAGGAGGATCACGAGAGTTCCAGGCCAGCCTGGACTACATAGCAAGACCCTATCTCTTTTTTTTTTTTCTTTTTTTTTTGGCGGTACTGGGGATCAAACTCAGGACCTTGCGCTTACTAGGCAGGCGCTTATTCCACTGAGCTATATCCCCAGCCCCAAGACCCTATCTCAAAAAATGAAAATCAAAATAACCCAAACAAACAAAAATGAAATTCAAACATTGGGAAGATTTTATATATATATATATTCAAAATATATGCCAGGCATGGTGGCGCAGCACTTGAGAGGCTGAGACCAGCCTGGGCTACAAAGCGAGCTCAAGGCCAGCCTGAACTGCATAGCAAGACTCTGTCTCAGAAAGACAAAAAACAAAAACAAAAACGAAGTATATATATATATATATATATATATATATATATATATATCTTCAAAATATTGTGAAGATTCAAAAATATTTTCACTTACTTGTGAGCTCTATGTTTTTAATTAAAGCAAAACATCTTGCTCAAAACAAGACTTTGGAACAACAGGATAAATAGAACCTTAATTTAGGAATTTGCCTAATAGAATCTTAATTTAGGATCTTGACTACCTGGCAGGTGGCAGCAGGTTAAAGGTGGCAGAAGGATGACAGAAATTCATTGCCCTTCCAAGGATGTTATCTCTAACCTGAGAATTCAGACGAGGAGAAAGCCTAGGGGAGAACCAAGACCTTTAAATATATACATACTGGGCTGGGCGTGGTGGCTTACGCCTATAATCCCAGCACTCTGGGAGGCTGAAACAGATGGATCACAAATTTGAGCTCAGCCTGGGCAATTTTGTGACTTAGCGAGACGCTGTCTCAAAATTAACATTTTTAAAAAAGGGCTGGGGATGCAGCTTAGTGTGAAGGTTTGGGTTTAATCCCAAATAAACAAAACAAAACAAAAAATCTTGAAAAAACTGTGTTGGCCAGACAAGGCAGGGTGAATGGCTTTTGGACAGCTGAAGCCCTTAGCTGCTGTCAGCACAACTGGCCCCAAGTTCTCCTGGCTGAGGTCACCGGGAAGGCTGCAGCCCTAGCAGTATGTCTGAAGCTGCCTGCTGTCCACAGTGAACCACAGCGATCCTCACTACTGGCTTCAGGACAGCCGGCAGAGCTGCCTGGCTGCGCCCTGCCCTCTCCTGGCTCTGGAGAGTATGTGCCTCTTCACTAGCATTACTAGCCACCTAGCACACAGCCACAATGGCCTGCCACAGGTTTCCTTTGAGAGTCCAGTACTTGGAGTGAGGAACTCAACGAACTCCTCCATCAGTTGCTGGTGCAGAAAGCAGCTTTGGAGAAATGGTGGCCTGGATCCCAGAGGGCCGCCAGAGATAGTGAGAGCACCCCTCACCCCACTTCTTCCTGATCCTGCTATTCCAAGTCACACACTCCCTCCTGCTACCCTGGACCACGCCCCAGCCCACCCTACCACAGTTCCCACACGGACTCTCACAGAGCAGCCTGCAGGGCTGCCACAGAGTGCACCCCCAACCGTACCCCGGGGGGCTCTGAGACCCTAGGAGGAAAGTACAGGAAACCCCTATGTACCCTCCCTGCCGAGAAACAACAGCTTCTAGGGTCTGCGCCAGCCACACTCACAGTGCTCAAAATAGACTCATCATCCTCTTTCGCAACATCCAGGAATTTGGTGAAACTCATCATTTTTCAGGTTACCGATAATGTAAGTTTGGAAACTGAAAGAGGAAGGAACACAGGCTGAAAGAGCTTTTATCCGAGCCACAGCGTTTCTCTCTCCAGATGTATGATAGCTGTTGCTTTTTTTTCCCCCAGCTGTACTTTGGTGGGGTTAAAATTAGCTGGCAGAATTCTGGTCACATGCTAGACAACAAAACAAAAGGGAATTATTCCCGTTGGCGCTCCTGAGCTGGCCCAGGACAGACCTTCCTAACCCATGGATTTCTGGGAGGCTGGCTCTTAGGATCCTGGTATAGAGGGGCCACACCGTGAGCACCCCTGTGTAGCCCAGGGGAACACAGACCATATCATGACTGTTTGAAGTCCCAGAATTTCCCATCTGGGAAGCACTCAAGGGCCCAAAATGGCTTTACAAAACGTCTCACTGAAATCCAATAAGCAAGTATTGCAAGGCCAAAAAGAGAGAAACGGTAACATCTGAAATGCGAACCTTTCGTGGCAGTTGGCGGCCGCTGGCTGGATTAAAACATAAAAGGAATACATTTGAGCTATAGGTGGTGAGCACTTAGGACAAATTCTTTATCTCTAGACCCTGGTAATAGGTTCACGTCATGATCTGCTTTGTTCTTCCAGCCTAAAACTGTCACCAGAAGCCCTGGGTTAAAAATACAGCCTCTGATTCACACACAGTCAGGAAACATGCCTTGTGCTCAGTACAGAAACATGTCCGTCAACCTGGGAAAAGAATCACCACCACCAATACACTTTTTGCTTGCCAAGGCTGCACAGCTGCGAGAGCCAAAACCCAGCTGCCCGGCTGTCTGGGAAAGGTGGTGGTGGGGGTTTGCTTTCCAAATCACCTGATTTCTGCCTCCAACTCCACTTTAATTCCAAGCTGAAAAGCCATCTCAAAATGTCTCAAGGGCCAACTGCTCCTAAAAATTGCTTTTTAACACCAACCCTTCAGCTCTGTGCCTCTCAGCAAGGTGAAGCAGATGGCTTTTGTTGATTAATTTATTTATTTGGAAAGGGCTACTTTGAAATCAGGAAATTCCAGTGAGACAGAGTGTGCTGCCCTGACCATGTTTGCCCAGACAATCATGAGCAGAGGCCCAGAGAGAGGTAGGTATAAAGAAAACTGCAGCTCAACTCCGTGAAATAGGGACATTGCCATTCTTCTGTCTGTCCGGGGCTCCTTAGGAAGAAACCCCTCATCTGGTTAGACACTTCGTGGTATTCCAGGAGTTGCATGAGTTTTGGAGAGTCTGCTTTGTCCAAAGGGCTTCAAAGACCAAACAGGCCTCTGACTTGCGTCTCAACTTGAAATCCTTGTACAGACAACCCCAAACAGAAATCTCCAGCGACACAGCCCCCAGCACACGAAGTCCTCTTTAATTAACATAACACCAGGTTTCAGTGGAACTGCCTTCAGGTGTTAAAAGTACACAAAGGTCTGAAAGCTGAAACCTTAGGTAAACAGTGCGCTGAAATATATTTAGCAGAAAATATTGAAAGCTGCAGGAAAAATACATCCCCTTGCTGGGATGTTAAAGAAAGTCGAGGTCCAGGAAGCCTTCAGGAAATGGTGAGTAAAGCAGCAAAACTGCTCACCTTTCTACCCCCAATGAAAACAAATCCCTAACCCTTCTTGGTTTCCATAGGCTTTGGCTACAGTAGAGTATTTCATTTTCTTCCCCATTAAACAGGCCACCCAGAGAACTGGCACAACAGACCTGAAAATATACCAAATCTGAACAGCATGATTTTGTTTGTGTACATTGAATCATGTGTTTCAAATGGCAAAATGGGGGGCCAGTGATCCCCCTTGCTGCCGCCTCCCACAGCCACCTTAAGTCACAGCATGAATGACAGATCTGTTTCACCCTAACTCACCCGATGTCTTGTCTCTGACCAGAACAAACTGTGCGTTGGTGCCTAAAGTGATGTCATGTTCTCTAAAGGACTCAGTTTCTCACCCTGCAATAAGAGGGCTTCAGAAAGACCCAATTTCCTGCAGTCTCAGGGTGGGGAGAGAAAGGAGAGTGAAGGACAGGCAGCCACTCTCCCTAAGATGGATGCTGCATGATGTAAGTGGTTGGCTAAAATATCTGGCATGCTTGCAGTTTTAAGTTGCCAGCTAAATATTATTAAAAAGATAAAATACACGCAAACTGTGCAGAATGTAGGGCTGCTGTGTTTACATCCGGGTTTTGATGACTCAAAGACTTACACTTGGGCTTGCTGAAAAGCTCTATTAAAAACACAGCTTTGTGAAAGTCTCCAGGGAGCAGGAAGAAAGGGGGAGGGTGTGGGAGGGGTGACCCAACCAAGGACAACGTGTTCAGGTCTGTGTTCCTGGCAGGCATTTAGGGCCTGCAAGGTGCTTAGGGGTTAACCTCCTCTCAGTTTTGGAACCAGAGTGGGGAGGGTTAACCTTTTTCCAGAACATTTATTTCACCATCTCACCGACTAGAGGGAGGAGGGAGCGAGAGCCTGCCGCGCTGAGAGGCTGCGGATCACAAGGCCATTCTGATAGCCTCCTGTCCCCATGGCAACTGCAACGGCATTTATCAGTTCCTTCTGCGCACAGGCACAGCAAATCTGCATTGCACATGGCAGGCTTCCAGCATTTCAAATGAAAGAGCACTTTGAACGGCTGCCAAGTTTGGAAGGAGCAGAACTGTCAGGGCTGCTTAAAGCTGGCAGTTTATACTGGGGAGGTTTTCGCTTCCCAGAATCCTTCGGGCCTGGCAAACTGCCAAGTACTTAGCGGAAGCTAAAAAGTAACTGGCTCTCTCCCCTCCCCTTCCTCCCGCTACCCATGCTCCCCCTCCACGCCATTCACTGCAGTGCTCTCAAAATTTTCCACATGTCCTATGTCACCAGTGCAGACTGTACAATGAAAACCAGAACACCGGCTGCCCACGATGGGGCTTTTCTTAATAATGGGGGTTGTGGGGCCAGGTTGGAATCAGACACCAACAGCCGAGTTCCCCTGTACCTGGGGTAACCCCATAACCGCTGGGTGGAAACACGTGTGTGTGTGTGTGTGTGTGTGTGTGTGTGTGTGTGTGTGTGTGAGCTTTTCAGCCTTGGAAATACAATTATAAAAGCAGCTTCTTTGGAAGCATAGACTCCCTGGAGTGCTGGGGGTGGGGGTGGGGGTGGAGGTGGATTTAGGTTGCACCACATTTTAGAGCTGCATTTAAACTGGGGGTTGGAGGTCTTATAGGCAAAAAACGTAAGTGGTTGTTCATATCCAGTTTTTGTAAGAGCTGCAGGGAAGAGGATTGTTTCTGAGAGTGAAGCTGTTTCTGGAGCTTTCTTCGGATTTCTCAGATGTCACGATGAAAGAAGTTCTGGGGCTACTGATGAGGGCAGAGTTCGGAGCCCATTTTCAATGGAAAGTTTACCAAATAACTTCTTACTGGTGTGTACTGCCTAGAGCACAAGGGCTTCTACTGGCAGAAAGTGGAAATTGGCATAGTGTTCACACTGCTGATTTTTTAAAAAATGAAAATCTACACTGAGATCAAGGGCTCAGGCTTTATTTTCCAGCACAAATAGAATGAAAATTGCTGCTTAGGCTGTTGGATAGAGTTTAGGAAAACGATGTCTGGCATTAATTCCAAAGTGGAGGTTTTGGTTCAAGCGAGGCCCATTAATTTCAGAAAATTGTTTTCACTAGTTCAGACCTTGCTGTGCAAGGAGTATTTATTACCTTTTGCTAACCTGATGTCTGCAGAGGTGTAAAACCAAAGAGAAGGGGGTAAAATTCAGAGTGGAAATGTCTACATCTTGGATCAAATAGATTTTGCACCTTCTCTTTGGGGGTTATGTTTATAGGGAGTTTTCTGTCCCTGGCTCTTCTTTATCAGTGCCAAATTTTTTGTTGTTGTTTTTAAAAACCCATCTTGCAATGAATTAGAGAAAAATAAATCCGGATGGAGAGGAATCTGGTGAGGGCAAATGCCCATCTCCTGTCTCCTTCAGAAGGGGACCTCCCCACCACTGTGGTGTTGTGTGTGTCTTTCCCCAGCTTCCCGGCTGCAGGTCCAGTGCTAAACCCTGACATGATTCACCCTGACGAGATCGGGTCTAACATACACCAAGACCGTCAATTTTGGCATTTGTTCTCCCTTAGGAATTTTACTAGCGGCTTTAGAAAAGCACATAAATTACTTCCCCCTCCCTCTCTTTTTTCCATGCCTTCTCTTTTCATCCCCCAGCCCCCCAGTTCATCTTGATGTCATTTCAAAGAGAAGGATGAAAAGAGGGGATTTGTCAGGCAGTCCGGTGGTTTGTGAGTGTGTCTTGCCAGCCTGCAACGCGTGCACGCGTGTGAAAGTGCGCGCGTGCGCGCGCGCGCACACACACACACACACACACACACACACAGCTGAAAATGTTAATCAGAATTAAAAGCCAGTCAGTACTATTAAAGCATCAAACGTGAAGACCTGGAGGAGGGGGATTTGGAGGGGGGGCAATATGAGGGTGGGGTAGAGGGGGTTGGGAATGAAATATAATTCAGTCCTTCGCGCTGACTAAAATAAAGGAGCGGAGAGGTAGCAGTGGCCTGGACGTGGTCATCTTATCAAAAGTCAAAGTTATCGGTCTTTCCTCTTAACCTCCTCCCGGGACCCCCCCCAACACACCCTGCCCCGCCCCAACACAGTCAAATTCTGTGCTGTTCCCAAGTGTGATTAATCTCTGGCAGAGGCCAGAAGCAGGAGTACGTTTCTTGGCTGGCCGTCCTGATAAACAATCTGTTCTTGGGAAGAGTAGGTGAAGGGGGTTGAGGGGGTAATCTGCGGGGTTGGGGTAGGTGTAGGAGAGGGGAGGAGCGGGTGCGACGAGGACGGCAGAGCCCCGCCCTCTCGGAACTGCAAGGGCCCCTCCTTCGGGCCGCGTGGTTTGGGGGTGGGTCAGGTTTTCTGAGAATGTAAGCAGACTTTTTTGGCTGGCCGTCCCCTACGTCCTGGGGACGTCAGAGGGCCAGCGAGGGCTCGGGGAGGGGAAGAGAGGCGTGGACCCAGGTCGAACGCTCCGGCCGCTGCAGCTCGGGAGCAAGACTGCCCCGCGCTTGCCGGTGGAAGGGAAACCGAGGCAGCTTCGGGGACGGCCGGGTGGGGGCGTTGGTGGTAGGGAGTAGTGTAAAGCCGAACGCGAAAAGCCAGGAATTGCTCTAAACAAAAGGAGAGACGACTTCGCGGCGTCGGAGGTCGCTCGGACCGAAACTCCAGAGGGAAGGAAGCTGGCTGTGGATTTTGCAGCAGGTTTATTGGGTGGGCATCCAGGCAGAAAGCAGCAGTGTGTAACAGTGGAGGGGGAGAGTCGGCGGTAAAGGGAAATTAGTGGCTACAAGGCTGCGAACGGCTGGAAAATGTCACCAAGGAGACTGCAGTGGCAATGAAGAAAAAAATGAATGATCGGCTACCTTTTGGAAAAGGGATGTAAAAATATTAATAAAGACGAGAAATTCGCTTTTCAACTGAAAAGCAAATCCATCCTCCCTCCTGCCTTTCCTCCCCGCCCTAGCACACAGACAACACAGCTATGGTCTGCCCTGCATCTCAGAAGCCGAGGCCAGGCTCGCTTTCCTTTGGATTTAATTACATGAAAATGCTGAACGAAAACCCTGTAATTACACCCTTAGTCCCTGCCACTCAGGCCCAGCACACTTCCGGCCTAGTTTTGTTTTTTAAAGAAGAGGTCATTGGCTCTTTCTTTCCAAATTGGCCAAAAACAAATAAATAAATAAACAAATAAGTAAAAGCCCCTAATAAATCCAGTAGCTCTGAGCTTCCCCACCACTTGGGGAGGGGAAGTCTTTATCTCTCTAGGAAAGATAAGAAGGAAAGGGCCTAACCTAACCTGATACTGTCTTGCTCCAGCTGTTAGGCCAAGAGGCAGCTACATCTTGTCTGCAGCCCACAGGGACAGAGATGCTAGACTGGCCACCCAGAAGGAAACCTTACAAGGGTAAGATACAGAGGGGGTAGGGCTTAGTACCTGGCCTGGTTTTTCACTGATCTTACCTGGAAGGGCTCAATGCTGTGAAAGTGATCTGTGGCACTGCTGGCCTTTCTACAGCCCTAGGCATTCAGATACAGAAATTTATAGGAAGCCCCTGAAGGAGGGAGGGAGAACCGACTTCAAGATCAACTTGACATTTGACAGGTGAGGAGACAGAAGCCCACAGAGAATAGATTGTTTCAAGCTGGTCACATGGCTGGTATGAGTGTGGAACAAGGACAGCCTCTTGTGGCTTTTGGGCTATTGCAGCAGGAAAGTAGGACGCCTAGGAGGAAATGGAAGCCTCTAGATTCTGGGCTGGAGCCAGTCTGCCTTGGTTCACCCTTAGATCCTTAGCACTGAGATAGAAAGTACCATCTAGATGAATCACCGAATGACAATGAATGGCACAGGCACATGGTAAGGCACTGAAAGGAAGGGCACATGTTAAGGAGCTGTGAAATGGAAACCCACCAGGTCACCCAGCAGCCAAGTTTCAGCTTTGAAACAAAAGGTAACTAAAAAAAAAAAGAAGAAAGAAAAGAAAACAAGTAATGAGAGCAGTTTCCCACCCACTAGGGAGCTTAGATTCTCCTAGGTCTGGTGAGAGAGCAAAGATCAAGGGAAAGCATGGTGGTCCTCTGGATGGGCCAGGGTTGGAGGCCACATTGTTCTGGGCCTTCCCAGCTCCTGAGGTGCCTAAGCCAGGTGTGATGGCCATGACCAGCTGCCTCTCCTAGGCTAGTCACGTTTAAGGGCCTCAGCTTTCCATGCTCAAGTGGCCCTGATCCATGCACGAGCTGTTCTGAATTGGATGGCTGTCACAGTCGGTGTGACTCGACTTAGGTGAGAACAAAGGATTGTTACTTGTGTGACAATAACTGTCAGTCTGGAAAGAGGCTGCTCCTTACACTCTAAAATGCTTGCTTGGGCCGCAGATGCAGCTCAGAAGCACAGCACCTGCCTGGAAAGCGTGCTGCCGAGTTCAATGCCCAGTACCAAAAAAATAAAATAATATGCTTGCCCTTACTTTCCTACTCCTTTTATGTCTCAGTCTGGGGTCTTCTTTGGGTGTATTTCAAAGCAGCTGACCTTGATAGAGGCAACATGGGAGGTGCTTCCCTGAGTTCTAGAGCTTCACATTTTTCTGTCACCTCTGCGTAGGGCCAGGGTATGGGAAAAAAGAAGACAAAGGTCTCAGAGGATGCCAGGGAAACATGGCTCCCGATTTTGCTCAAAGCTCGATGGTGATTTACTTTTTAACTCCAAAATACCTGGTGCTGCTTTGTGTATCATCTTATACCTACTAAGACAACAGTGACATTAACTTGTGAACTCATATGAGGAAAAAGGTTTTCACTTTCTTAGAAGCAGCTAGGACCCCCAAAGGCTAGTAGCTGGCAAGGTAAAAAAATAAAAAATAAAAAGCCAGGTTTACAGCCAGAGAAGCTGGGTTCTGGTAATTCTGGACCACCTCTGGCCCTGCTTTCCTCACTGGTACAGGAGGTTGATGAAAGTAACACCTACCTGACAGGTTGGTGTGGGCATTGGTGAGATAATGTCTGAGAATGCACTTTGCAGCCCTAGACAAATGCTGGTCATTATATTGTTAACAATCTCTTACATTTTATTAAGCACATTATATTATGGCCTCTACACAGACCGATGGGCAGGCAAAGGAGGCAGAGTAATTATTCCGGTGTACTGATGAAGAAACCAAAGTGCAAAGGATTTGCTCAAGGTCACACAGCTACTTAAGGTCAGCCAAGTCCAAGTTGAACAGCATAATATAAGTATGCAATCAATACCCATCCCCTTCCCATCTCTTCCTCCCTACTGTCAAATTGAACTAGCCCTCTTAGGCAAGTCACAATATTTGAAAGACAAGTTCCATCCACCACCCAACCCAGGACCGCAGCTGACAAGGGGGTACAGCGGGAGGGGCTTCCTGGCCCAAGGCTCCTCCTTCTGGCGGCCGCAGCAGGAAAGCGCCGGCGGCAACGGGTCTCAGAGGCCTGGCGGTGGAAATCCCCCGTTCTGCATGGAATGGTGGGAACCTCCCCGTAGAGGCGCAGGCTTGCGCAGGGTGGAGTGGAGTGCTGGGACTGGTGGGGGACACACGCACCTGCCGCGTCTTCTTCTCTCCATACTTACGGCTTCGACAGCCAACCTGCCAGGGTCCCTTTCTTACTCTGCTCATCCAAAGCCTCCTACCTCGCCACCCCCTCCTTTGGGTTATTTAATTCAACTCAGTCCGTGAATAGCACCCTTGTCTGGCGCCTCCCCCTTTTTTTCCTCTAGGCCTAGTCCCTGAGCAATTCATTCCAGGGCTCCTTTATTTTTGGAACTAAAAGACAACACACGTCAGCTTTTGCTGAGGACAGCGCCTGGGCTACCCCATGCCCTGGCACTCCAGCAAGGTGAGGAAGCCGGGAGGAGGCAGGAACCAGACTCGACGCCACCACCCACACACACCAGCGCGCCTTTCTTCCCCTCCATGTTCCCCGCCCCTCCAGGAAGAAAGCAGTCAGAGATCTGATCGCTCCTTGCGACCCCTGTGCCAGCACCAGCCGCTACACTCGCCCTCGCTTTCCTTCCACCCGATTTTGCACAGAGCGCCCGCCTGCCCGCGCGCCCCAGGCGGGGCAGGTCTTGGCGAGCGGCGCAGGCTCTGCTCCCCCGGGCTTCTCCGCGAATCGCGTTGTTCCTGGGATTTCACGGTCGAGTGGCTCTTGCGTAACCCTACGCCCGGGCCCAAGTTAATACTTTTTTTTTTTTTAAATGCTAGACTTAATCCTTTAGGGAAAGGCAAATACTTCCGGCCACGGATCCGGTCGCCCTGGGAGTAAATGGGTGAAGCACCTACGGACTAGATTCCCCACCCTTCATGGCCCCTTTGTGCGTTTTTAACAAGGCCCAGTACTCGAGCTGTGCTCCCAGGTTTCCTGGCACGCCATGCGCGGAAGGGGGCCTTGGAAAGGCCAGAAGAGCGCCCAACCCAGACGTTTGTTTTCATCTACTGTGAGGCGGCTCTCTCAGGCCAAAGAATTGTGTCCTGCTTACTGCAGGGCTGAGTGTTACCAAAAAAGGCCTTTTTCTCTCGCGAGCGCTTAGCAGCACGCGTTGCAGTGGGGTGACGAGAGAGGTTCAGCTCTGGTCTCCTAAGCCAGCTGGCTGCAGCGATGCCAGGCCAAGAGAACCCTCATCTCTGTGTCCTCTTTGACCCCAAACGGTGGGGGCACACGGAAAGGTGGGAAGGAGACTGCAGGGAAGCTTCCTAGGGCTTCAGCTCTTGGCGACCTGCTCACTACTGTTAGCCTAAGATGCTCAGAAAAGGTCAAGTGGCAAGCTGACCTTTTGCTTCAGTTTGGAGGGGAATTCTCCGAGAATGCTAGCTCAGACAGCCAAACTGGGGAGTCAGCTACAGAGGGAAAGAACTTGGAGGAGATAGCACAGACACTCCCTGTGGTCCTTCAGACCCCAGCACTTGTGCACCTGTGCACCCGGTGTCTTAGATGGCACCTCCCCAACCCCTCTTCCCAGGCTCAGGTCTGCCCACGAAGGTCAGGGTGGTGTGGCATGAGAAGGGGGAAGGGGAAATTCATCTCCAAAATACTGGTGTTCTCATCTCACAATCCTGGCCACATCTTGTCTCACGGCCATCTCAGACTAGCAGTTAAGCAATTTATCACCATAGGTCATGGTGATTCTTATGGGGAGGGGTTATGGAGAGAGCTGTGCATTCTAAATGATTGAGACTGTAATGGAAGTCTGTTTCAATGCATGCTGATTCCTAACTCAGTATGTCTGAAGACACTCCGGCATGTGTATGTGCGTGTGTGTGTGTGTGTGTGTGTGTGTGTGTGTGTGTGTGTATATATATATATGTATGTATGTATATATATATGTATATATATATATATATATATATATATATCTCTCTCCTTTAGTAACAGTGAAGACAGAGACAGACAGGGAGAAGGAGACATATGTGTGTGCATACCAAACACAACACTACGACACAGAATCCAACTTGCTTTCTCTAGCTGCCTGGCTGAAGGGTCGTGGGTAAGTTGCTAGTTCTCCACGGTTTTTGGTTTAATAAAGGGAAGGGCTGAAGGAATACTATAAAGAAATGGGTCAACCACCCAAACCAAAGCTGAGGAGCCCTGGCTGGCAGAGATACGAAGCCATCTCCCAGAACCATGTTTTGACTCACTCCAGGGTAGCTGTGGTGTGGGGCAGGCTGGAGGCTGGAAGGGTGAGGCAATGCTCTCCACAGCTCTCTGCATAGAAGGGGAAGTTTATTATTGCTCTGGAGTGCACAGTGAGCTCACTGTTTTGGAAAAACAGAAATCTGGCTGCGCTGTGATTAAAGAGGGGCTCCCTACGGGCTCTTCCTTACCCCTTTTCCCTATCATCAGAAACTGCCCTTTCCTTTGCTGCTAGGGCCTCAGAAGGAGCAGAAGATTAGGGTACTGGGCAGTACTGGATATGGAAATAGGCTGTAGAGATCCAATGTCAAAACAGACATATTTCTTGTTGCTTTAACTGAACTTTATTAAAATAGTAATAACAATAATGATCCCCATTTTGTGCAGTTTTACAATAATGATCCCCATGTTTTGTGCAGTTTTACAAAGTATTTTTATATTAGCCAGCAACAGTGTCAATGCTAATATCAATACTAATAGTCTTTTTTTTTTTTTTTTTTTTTGCGGTACTGGGGATCGAACTCAGGACCCTGCGCTTGCTAGGCAGGCGCTTATTCCACTGAGCTATATCCCCAGCCCCTATCAATACTAATAATAACTAACACTTGAAGTTTCCTGTGTGCCCAACTCGGTGCTCTACATACTGTACGGTGTATTTATGTTATAGTCTTCCACTTACAGATTCACAATTCTGTATAGGAAAACTTAAGTGGCTCAGTCCAGAGAGGGAGGCTGGGCATTGGTTATGAACATGCATTTGCCTAGCATTTGCCTAGCACTTTACATATTGTAATGAGCACCCCAAAACACTTCTGGGAGTCTAAGCTTATAGAAGTCACCTCTCAAATCAGATTTACCAGATTCAGGTCTAATCTCCAACTCCAATGGCTTTAGGCAAGTTATTTAACCTCTTTACTTTCCTAGTCTGTAAAACTGAGCTAAGGGAATCTACCTTGTAGCTAATAATAGCAGTTTAATAATACAGATAACACATCCTCAATAATGTAGATACCATGTAGATAACAAAGGTTTAATAATACAGATAATATACCTTCAATAATGTAGATATTAAGGGTGGTGCAAATAAATCACCTTGCAGTGTCTCTTGTCCATAGCAAGTTTTAGTATGTTATAGTCAGTTGCCACTCACTTTGACAAGGATCAAGCTGGAATCTGAAACAATCTTAATGAGTTAAGAGCTGTCAGTCCATTTTACGGAAGGAAAATAGAGGTTATGCGAACAACCAGTTTAAGGTTGCAAAGCCAGTAAGTGATAGTGAAGAAATTACACTGCTAGTCACAGATTGGCATAACCCAATCCCGTTACATTGCCTCCCCTCCTCCACCCTTCCTAGGAGGGAATTATCTCAATTTTCATGAATTTGTTTGTTTTTTAAAAAAGCAGACCAAAAAATGAGAAGAGGGCTGGGGATATAGCTCAGTGGAATAAGCACCTGCCTGGCAAGTGCAAGGTCCTGAGTTCAATCCCCATTACCGCAAAAAATAATAATAATGACAAGAATCACTTGAAATGCCCCAGCCAGAACAACGTATCCATTCTGCAATGAGAAATAATGATAAACAGTGATCTTACAAGGGAAAAAATAATCATAGCCTCTGGCCGCGTCCTGGGGCAGTACGGAACAAAATCACAGCACATGATAAAGAATTTTCAAAACTGTGTCTTTGCTGCATTAAAACCATCAGTGTTATTAAATGCTGCCCCCACCTTCTTTTATCAAACCCAGAATAATCACTCACCTGTTTGGTATCTCCAGCACCTCCCCCTCCCACGCGCAACTGCAGCGGCGCCGAGCCAGTTGACTGTTCTTTAAAGGCCTTCGGGTGATCGTAGCTTTAACTTTAGACTTTGAACCAAAATTTTTAAGAGTTCAGCTAAGGGGAGGGGTAGCTTACCCTGAATTCACTTAGTGCCGTTGTTGAAGCTCGGTTTCCTAGCCTAGGGGACAAAAACAAATTCGAAAGGCAGTTTCTGGAAGCAGTTTTGTAGGTGCTTGGGCATCATTGATGCCAAAGGAATGAAACATCCATAATGGGGACGGGAGGGGAGTTGATCGCAGACGAAATGGGTAATACCTTGTACGAAATTCACAGCGAAGAATCATGAAACGGGACATTTAAATTCACTGCCTGGGATGGACTGGGTGGGGAACAGGGATCGGAAACGACGCTTGTGTTTTTTAAATGCGTCTATTACTTGGGAAAGCAGGGCAGAGAAAGGAAAGGTCATCGTCTATTTGATTTCCACCCCCGGCCTCGGACTTCCAGCATTAGCTCGCCGGGCCTCAGCTGTTGTACACACACAGCGGCAAAGGGGGAAGGGAGGGCGGAGGCGCGGAGGAGGGGCGGGCTGGGAGGAATCTGGGCGTCCTGCCGCGCATGCGCATTTCCCGAGCAACAAGTGGGCTCCACAGACAGAGGAAGTGTAAAGGGGGGTGGGGGGACTGGTGCAGAGCATGGCGGTGACGTCAGCGCTCCGCCCGGGCGGCATCCCGCGCGGCCAAGCTGGGGACAGCGCGAGCCGCAGCCCGAGCAGGAGCGCCGAGACGCGCCTCCGGAACGTAGAGTAACAATCACAACCCCACATTCCGGGCGATCGCGAGCGGGAAGGGATGCGACCCGGGCCGAGGCGCCGCGCGAGCGCCCTGCAGCCAACGTGAGCGCCGCCAGCCTCGGGGGCCGGGGCGCCCGCCAGGCCAGGGGGCGCCGGGAGCCTGAGTCGTGCACTCTCCTCTCGTGCGTCCTGGAAGCGGTGGCTGCGGCGGGTCCCTCCGGCGTGCAAACTCAGCCGCCACCAGCGGAACGGCTAACCCTACGGAGGGGAGAAGCTCCTCTCTCGGGTGCCACCCACCTCCCCAGGCCCTCCAAGGAAGCAGCGGCTTCAGCAAGATTGGACCTGGGCACCGGGTGGCACAGCCCGCTAGCCCTGGCCCCAGAGTGCCTGTCGGGGAGAGGACGAAGCTCGTAGGGGGCCCCCGGGGGAGCGGAAGAGACAGCCCCCTCCGCGCGTCCACGCACCAGCCGCTCCGGGGAGGGGGCCCAGAGGCAGCGGCGGCCGCCACCGGACACCCTCGCCCCCTCCCCCCGGACCCGGAGTGTCCAGCCCCGAGCCGCGACACCAGGAAGAAGGCGCCTGAGCTCCTCTCCCGACGCGACAGCCGCAGTAGGAGGTGGGGGCGAGGAGCGCGCAGAGCCCGTCGCCGCCCGGGCGGTGGGACCCCTGTGGAGAGGCGCTGCGCCCGCGGTGGAGACTCGCGCTCCCTCCAGCCCCTGGGGCAGAACTTTCTCGCCCCCTCTTCTCCCTCCCCCGCAGCCGGACTCCCTCCCCAGCCAGCCCGTCCTCCCGGAGGAGAAGGCGCCGCGGAGACAGCCCGGGAGGGGGCCTACCTTCCCCAGGGCTGGCATCATGTCGGCAGCGCAGGTGTCCTCGTCCCGGAGACAATCTTGCTATCTGTGTGACCTGCCCCGCATGCCCTGGGCCATGATCTGGGACTTCTCGGAACCCGTGTGCCGCGGCTGCGTCAACTACGAGGGCGCCGATCGCATCGAGTTCGTGATCGAGACGGCGCGGCAGCTCAAGCGGGCTCACGGCTGCTTCCAGGACGGCCGCTCCCCCGGGCCGCCGCCGCCCGTGGGGGTCAAGACGGTAGCCCTATCCGCCAAGGAGGCGGCGGCGGCGGCCGCCGCGGCTGCAGCAGCGGCCGCGGCGCAGCAGCAGCAGCAGCAACAGCAGCAGCCGCAACCTCCGCAGCAGCTCAACCACGTAGACGGCTCCAGCAAACCCGCGGTGTTAGCGGCTCCCGCCGGCCTGGAACGCTATGGCTTGAGCGCGGCCGCCGCCGCCGCCGCCGCCGTCACGGTGGAGCAGCGCGGCCGCTTCGAATACCCGCCACCGCCGGTGAGCCTGGGAGGTGCCGGCCACGCTACGCGGCTCCCCAATGGCCTCGGGGGCCCCAACGGCTTCCCCAAACCAGCACCAGAGGAGGGACCCCCGGAGCTGAACCGCCAGAGCCCCAACTCGGCGGCGGCGGCGGCATCGGTGGCGTCTCGGCGTGGGACGCATGGGGGGCTGGTGACTGGGCTACCCAACCCAGGGGGTGGCGGGGGACCCCAGATTGCCGTGCCCCCCAACCTTCTGCCACAGACGCTGCTTAACGGTCCCGCCAGCGCGCCTGTGCTGCCCCCTCCCCCACCCCACGGACTGGGAACTCGCGGGCCCCCCACGCCCGCTCCGCCAGGGGCACCTGGGGGCCCTGCCTGTCTCGGGGGCGCCCCGGGCTCCTCAGCCGCCGCGTCGTCTGCCGCGTCTTCGACTTCGTCCTCAGTGGCAGAGGTGGGCGTGGGTGCTGGTGGCAAGAGGCCCGGGTCGGTGTCGAGCACAGACCAGGAGCGCGAACTGAAGGAGAAGCAGCGCAACGCAGAGGCCCTGGCCGAGTTGAGCGAGAGCCTGCGCAACCGCGCGGAGGAGTGGGCCAACAAGCCCAAGATGGTCCGAGACACACTGCTCACGCTGGCGGGCTGTACGCCCTACGAGGTGCGCTTTAAGAAGGACCATTCCCTCCTAGGCCGTGTCTTCGCCTTCGATGCGGTCTCCAAGCCAGGGATGGACTATGAGTTGAAGCTGTTCATTGAATACCCCACCGGCTCAGGCAACGTGTACTCCAGCGCATCCGGTGTGGCTAAGCAGATGTACCAGGACTGCATGAAGGACTTCGGCCGGGGCCTCTCCTCCGGCTTCAAGTACTTGGAATACGAGAAGAAGCATGGGTCCGGGGATTGGCGCCTGCTTGGAGACCTGCTGCCCGAGGCCGTGCGCTTCTTCAAGGAGGGTGTGCCCGGTGCAGACATGCTGCCCCAGCCCTACCTGGATGCCAGCTGCCCCATGCTGCCCACGGCGCTGGTGAGTCTCAGCCGCGCCCCTAGCGCACCTCCGGGGACAGGGGCCCTGCCCCCATCCGCGCCGTCGGGCCGGGGCACAGCCTCCAGCCTGCGCAAGAGGAAGGCATCCCCTGAACCCCCGGACTCAGCCGAGAGTGCCCTGAAGCTCGGTGAGGAACAGCAGAGGCAGCAGTGGATGGCAAACCAGAGCGAGGCACTGAAGCTTACCATGTCTGCGGGGGGCTTTGCGGCGCCGGGGCATGCGGCTGGGGGTCCGCCTCCACCGCCCCCACCCCTGGGACCCCATTCTAACCGGACCACCCCTCCAGAGTCCGCCCCCCAGAACGGTCCGTCCCCTATGGCTGCCCTTATGTCGGTAGCAGACACTCTGGGCACGGCGCACTCTCCCAAGGACGGCAGTTCCGTGCATTCTACCACTGCGTCCGCGCGGCGGAACAGCAGCAGCCCTGTGTCGCCAGCCTCTGTGCCGGGGCAGCGCCGCTTGGCATCACGTAATGGGGACCTGAATTTACAGGTGGCGCCCCCGCCGCCTAGCGCCCACCCGGGAATGGACCAAGTGCACCCCCAAAACATTCCGGATTCCCCCATGGCCAACAGCGGACCTCTCTGCTGTACCATTTGCCACGAACGTTTGGAGGACACACATTTTGTTCAGTGCCCATCCGTCCCCAGCCATAAATTCTGTTTTCCTTGCTCTAGAGAGAGTATCAAGGCCCAAGGGGCCACTGGTGAGGTGTATTGCCCCAGCGGAGAGAAATGCCCCTTAGTTGGGTCGAATGTACCTTGGGCCTTCATGCAGGGCGAAATCGCAACTATCTTAGCTGGGGATGTTAAAGTGAAAAAGGAGAGAGACCCTTGAACCACAGGGCAGTCGCCTCTTTTGCCCTAGACCAGCTCCTCTCCAATCCAGAGGGCCCCTCCCCCCACCTCCTCCTTCCCTTCCCACACCCACAAGATGTAGAATTGTGAATATAACTGCAAAAAGTTAGTCTTATGTATAGACATTATTTTCGTCGTATGTTTCTATATTTTGAAACAAAGGTATGTAACTTCTTCATTTGAAGGATAAGCTGGTTTTTGTTAAGCAGTATAATATTGGTTGGGTCATTCGCATCATATTCGTTAGCGTTTATTTGGCGGCAGAATGTTTGCCTAGGTACAAAATTAATAGCCCTTAGCAACGACTGCTGCTGGTGTGTATTTTTGTAAATGTTATGCACTCTGAAAGGAAAAACACAAAAGAAAAAGACTTTTTTTTTTTTTGCCAAGGCCAGTGTTGCTGCCTAAAAAAAATACTGATGATGCTATAAAATGGTGGAAGCGTCTTTCTAAACAGCCCCAAGTGTTAAAAGTCTTCACTTTATTTTCTGTTCTGTTTTTTGTTTTGTTTGCAAAATGGTAATGGGGGTGTTGGGGGGATGGGGTGTTTTCTGTTGCAAGTTTGTGAGGGGGAAATGTTTTGGTTTGTTTCTACTGACCTGAATGTGTTGGATCTTCATGTGTTGTTTTGTTTTGCTTTATTGATGCACGGATGCTTTTGAACCGTAGAGCGAAATGCTAGACATGGAGAATCTGCTCTGTTTGTCCTTTATACATTTCTGTAGTTAACAGAACACTGTAATGTGCCTTGGAGCTTAGTAACTTGTAATAAATTCAATTGATATTAATTCTACTGCGAGTCAGCAAGTTTGTCTTTCTAGGGCAGAAGGCACAGGACTCCCAACGTAGGGGACATCCTCCCTACCTCCAACCTGGGACAGGAGCCTTTTTCCCTTTGTAAGCCCTCACAGCTGGCAAGTGAGGAAGGCTGGGTGCTGCCTGGCGCCCCTCCCCCTCGTACCAGGCTATTTACATTCACCTCTTGGGAGGCGACACTTGCTGACTAAGCGATTTCTGTTTACTCTTCAGCGTCTCTATTTTCCCCCGGATGTGGGGCCCAGCTGCAAATGGCGTTGTCAGGAATGCTTTTTGGTGTCTCGCCCTGTGGCCACGAGTGTATACTGATGCTAGTGCAGCTGTGACTTGGCAAGTGGGGGGGGATCCTAGAAAAAAAGCTAAGGTACTTTGCTTCATAGATGTGGCGGAATTAACTGTTACTGCACATTTAAAACAATGCCACAGAGCTGGGAGCTGTCAGAGGGAAAGGGGTTGTGAGCAACTGGGAAGTAAATGTTCGGACTCGGGCAGGAGGATCCCCGTAGCTTCCAGTTGATGTGTTGGAAAAGCAGTTGTCACCACCAGTGAGTTCATGCTCCACTTAAGTATTTCTAACGACAGGACACGGTGGCTGATCCAAACAGGTTTGGGGGGATGCACACTGGGTGCGGGAACCCAGAGCCAGCTTTTGAAGCAAGATTTACAAAGAGCACCGAATAAAATCCATTCCTACTGGTTAAGAAATGCAAGTGTTCATCTAACCGACTTTTTTTGGTGGCATTTATAAAGCACCTAGAGGTGGGAAGGGGACAAGAGCATTGTAATGCCTTTTAGAGCTGAGATCTGAGACCAGACCAGAACCCTCCCAGAGCTAGTGGAAGACAAACAAACCTGGTTTGAACCTTGTACTTTACTAGAGGCAAATACAAGAAGAGTAGAAAACAGAAGGGAGGAAGCAAAACAAAACTCAGTGATCCTATCTGAAATTCATTGCTGGCCACACCCCGTGCCTGGGCGGGGCCAGCCAAGCTTGTGCTGCTGGGCCAAGGCTGGAGGAATAGGTAGAAAAACTATGTGTTCCCACCCCACTCAGTCGCAGGAGGAGCTGGCAGGGAGAAGGGTATGGGCGCAGGCACGTTAGAAAACAATCACCAGTTAACCCAGAACACCGGTGTGGAGGTTGGGTTGGTGTTGGGACTTGCTGTTAATAACAACCTTTTAGTTTCTGTTCCTGCTTTTGTCACCACCATTATTGAAGTGGTGCAAACACCAAGGTGTGTGTGTGCACGGCGCACGCGTTTGGGGTATGGATATGTGGCAGTATTGATGGGTCTACTGCGGCCTCTTAATCCAGATACATGGGAGGTGCCTGTCTCACCTCTAAGAATCTCTCCACACATAAATAGACATTCGTGTCAGCTTTCTGCAAATGTGTCCTTGCGTTTTCATCGGCTGCCAAGTGTTGTATTGGTGCTTATGAGTCATGAAACCTATTTTCATCCTCAGGGGTAATTAACTTGGGGGTGATAATGCACAGCAGACTGTAGGAAGAGGTAATTCTAAAACCCATCCTCGCCTGGCTACCAGTCACACATTTCACTTAAAGGTCTGGCTTGGCTTTCCTCATAAGCTCATTAATAAAAATGAAGCATGTTTCGCCTGGAAGATCCTCTAAGGTGCTCCCAACCCCCATTCTCAGTGCACACACTTCTGAAATGGGTAGGCTCCACAGCCTGAGAATGTGCGGTGTGTCCTGGATGTAATGTAACCACCAATGAAGGAAGAGGCTCACATGAGCTTAGATGGGTAGATTACCTGTCTGGGTGTGGAGCCTCTGAGTAGTGTCTGATGCCTTCAATACATATCCTGCCCTGTTATCTTCCTCCGTGTGTTCATGGGCTCCTGCCTGCTTGCAACTCTCTTCATGGCTTCAGTATTATTTTCAGGAACTTGTAGGCTTACAACCCTTGATTACTAGTGCACATATGTAGACGAAGGGGCCTGTCATTAAGAGCCAGGAACAGTATAGTTTTCTCCCCCTTCTTGTTGCCTGGTGCTATTATTAGCAGGAGAAGCAGTAGCTGTAATAATAGGCGTCCAGTAAAGGAGGCCAGTTTGGTTTCATTGAGGGAGGCAGCCTGTCTTGATGAGACCCAGGGAGGTGGGGGAAGGGACAGGAGGCAGAGAGTGTTTGGGGTGGAACACTTACACTGGTAGTGAATTATAATGGTGCAGTTAATTAAAGTTTACTATGGCCAGGGGCTATTTGTTCAATGGTGACTCTTCCTTTCTTTTTTTCTTTTGGAGACACGTGACCTTTATCTTTTCCTGAGCTCAATCAGCTGCTGGTCTGGTTGCCTTAACCAGTCTTGATTTGATCTGCGGGATTCCCCCTTCCCTGAAGCGGTCTGTGCTGATACCTGAAAAGCATTTTTTCCCTCTGGAATGTGAGGATTCTGTGGCTTTCAGAAACGCAGACCAAGGTCTCCGGGTGAGCCTGGGTTCCATTCATGTTCATGTTACCCAAGGTCTCCCTCCGCGCTCAGAGTGGCCAACATTTAAAGTCCATACTGCAGCTATTTATAGAGGTCTTGTTTGTGTTCCTTTCCCAAGCTGGAGGTTTCCTTAAGTGGGCATTGTGGGAGGGCAGAGAAGACCAAATTCAACAGCTCAGAGAAA
This sequence comes from Dinomys branickii, assembly GCA_004027595.1. Classification (NCBI taxonomy): domain Eukaryota; kingdom Metazoa; phylum Chordata; class Mammalia; order Rodentia; family Dinomyidae; genus Dinomys; species Dinomys branickii. The sequence goes on along the minus strand of PVLD010000264.1, from coordinate 108,005 downwards.
ACAGGCTGATGGAGGTCATTTCTTGTCCTTGACCTCAAAGGGCGGCAGCGGAGATGTCCAGCAGTGAGGACAGCTGCCTCATCATGCCTGAGTGTTAACACACAAGGTGCATTTTCATGTATGTCCGCCCTGGGCTGGCTGATGTGACAAGTACTGAAGCTCACTTTTGTTTTCTTCTCTGTTTCTTTGGGAGGGAGGCACTTTGTTTTTGTTTTTATTTTGACAGGGAGTCTTGCTTTGTAACCCAGGCTGACCTTGATCTCACCGTGATCCTCCAGCTTCAGCATCCTGAGTGCTGGAATTACAAGCATGCACCACCACACCCAGCTTCACTTTTGTTTTCTTGTAAACTTCATTGAGTAAAGAAAGTTGGAACTGGGACTGCCTTCCCCCTCCTTTTTTTTACACAGGATTGAACCCTAGACCTTTGCACACTGAATTATATCACCTCTGGTTTTTCTTTTTTTTTTTTTTTTTTTGGTGGTACTGGAGATTGAACTCAGGACCTTGTGCTTGCCAGGCAAGTGCTTCTTCCACTGAGCTATATCCTCAGCACCCCTCTTTTTTTTTGAGCCAGGGTTTTACTAAATTGCCCAGACTGAGGTTGAATTTGTGATCTCTTTGCCTCAGGAATTCTGGAATTACAAGCATGCACCACTACGCTAGGCTTTGGGACTGACTCTTAATGTGATCTAGTGAAATGTTTTCTAAACTGAGATCAGAGGCACCTTAGAAAACTCTAGTACTGTAAAAGTTATGACAGACCAGGCTGAACGAGAATCAGGAGTTTGAAGGCAGCCTGGCACACATAGCAAAATCATTTCAAAAAGAAAAAAAAAAGGGGCTGGGGATATAGCTCAGTGGAATAAGCGCCTGCCTAGCAAGCGCAGGGTCCTGAGTTTGATCCCCAGTACCGCCAAAAAAAAGAAAAAGAAAAAAACGCCAGGCATGGTAGTGCACAGCTGTAATCCCAGCACTTGGGAGGCTGAGGCAAGTGGACACTACAAGTTTGAGGTCAGCCTGGGCTACATCGTGAGTTCAAAGCCAGCCTGAACTATATAGTGAGGCCCTGTCTAAAAAAAATAAACAACAAAAAACTCCCACCCCCCAAAACACCACACAAGAAAACCAGCCAGCCTAATGGCATATGTCTGTAATTATAACACTTGGGAAGCTGAGGCAGGAGGACTGTTGCAAGTTTGAGTCTAGCCTGAATTACATAATGAAACCTTGTCTCAAAGAAATAAAACAGCCAGGTGTGATGGAAAAGAGGGGTCATCATGTCTTCCCCACAGGCTGCCTAGAGTATGGACAGTGTAGTGTACAGCTACCTGGCACAGTGTGCAACACTTGGCATACCAATTAACTCATTCAGTGTCCTCAGTGGTGGTAGAGCTCCCCTCTGTGCCATGTGAGGCCAGAGATTAAATACCCAAGCCGGACATGGTGTTGCACGCTTGTAATCCTGGCACTCAGGAGGCTGAGGCAGGATGATTGTAATAGGTTTCAGACCAACCTCACAGTGAGACCACGTCTGGAGAGGGAGAGAGAGAGAGAGAGAAAGGGAGAGAGAGACTAAATACCCAGACCATCTATTGTGCTGCAAGATGGGATCATCCCAAACTCCAATGCAGGCCTCTGATTGCTGAGCCCCAATGCCCAGGAGATGAGGTTGTGAGGGTGAGCCTCCCCTATGAGCCCTCCCTTAGTCCGCCTGGGTCTCAGTATGAGCCTTGGTATGCTAGCAAATGAGGTTGCTACAAGGGACCACCGGGAACTCTGGCAGGCATTTTCCAGGCTCAGTTTTGTGGGGGTACCCAGTGGTGCAGTCTGAGCACCATTCAGTCAGGAATTCTGGTGGAGGACTCTTCTGAAATTTCTGCCTACTCCCACACTTAGAGGATGAGCCCACCTTGGTCTTAGCTTTATTGAAAAAGAGAAGTGGCAGGAAGCAAATGGTTGTTCTGATTTCTGAGGTATGTTGTTCTGTGGGAAGCAGCAGCCCCACCAGCCAGAGTCTTCACCTGCAGTCTTGCTTGTTTAGGCAGAAACAGTTCCTGATTAACTCATGTTTTGCTTGGTCATCTTGCCTCTTTGGTCTTCCCAGCTGCTCAGGGTAGGACAATCTGTGTGTTCATATTGCAAATGGATGTAGGAAAGCTTACCACTCCACAGGAGCCATAAGTGAGTCCCTAGCTTAGGCCAGACCAGTGGTGGCAAACCTGTGGCACACTTCCACAGCGGGCTGTTTGTTATCACTGAAAGCTCTAAAAGGTTCACCATCACTGGGCGAGGCTGTAGAGAAGTGTCCTAGCTTTCCCTCTGGTCTGTCGGCCCGATCTCTACCCACTTCCAACCATGGCTCTGCAGCAGTCAACCCTTTGCCATCTGAGCACATCACACCCTCGCTTAGAAACCTCACTCCCTTGGCTCCTTGTTGCCAGTATAATATAGTTCAGATTCCTTGGCACAGGCACCAAACTCCTCTACCTCTTTCCATCCTAGGAGCATTTTAAATTTTTAAGAGGTGTTACATACACATGGTAAAAGAAAAAAAATCAAAGGTACTCAGTGAAAAGTAAGTTGGTCTCCTTCCGATTCCAAATCTCTAGCTCTCCTTCAATGGAAGCAAAGTGTACAGTTATTTTGCAAATATTTTCAGCAGTATTAGATGTACAAAGAAGCTTAGATCTATATTCTTGGAGGCTGAGGCAGGAGGGTCATAAGTTCTAAACCAGCCTGGGCAACTTAGCAGCTTAGTGAGACGTCTCAAAATTTAGCCCCCCACCCCACACACACCAGAAAAAGAAGAGGAAGAGGAGGAGGGATGGAAGGAGGGAGAGGGAAAAGAAGAAGAAGGAAGAAGGAAGACAGGAAGAGGAGGAGGAGGGAGGAAGAGAAGAACTAGCTTAGGTGTGGAACATAGATCCCCTGCAGCTAGATCCAGGATAAGCCAGGACCAGGGTCGGAGGCAGCCCCGGTCTGAGAATGAGGGTCTGGGGTGCTAACTTGAGGCTTGGCCAGATGTCCCCTACCTTGATGCCCAAAGGCTAGCTCTGTTCTTCATACATCACTGGGCTGTTTTTGTGTGTGTATCCTTGGCTCATCTCCAGGACACCGGCACTCTTGTGTGAGTCAGCTCCCTGTACTCCCTGCATGGCTTGGGGTTCTCTGGGAAGAATGGGGAGAATTGAGGGGCAGTGGCCGTGGAGAGCAGGTATCCTCCAGAACCAGGAACTTTCTCACCAACAGCCTCATCTCTCCCTCTCCCATCATCCACCAGGACTTTGTGGAACAGGCAGGGTCGTACCAGAGGGGGATGGCCTGAAAAGACTGGAGAAATGGTTGACTGTAACTCTCACACCCAGCAGTGGGCTAGGCATTGTCATACACAGTTTCTCCATTATTTCCACAAATCTTTGAGGCTGGTTGGGACTCTTATTCTCCTTATACAGGAAAAGGCCCATAGAAGGTACTCTTGTTAGCCCTGCCGTACAGTTGAGGCAGCAGAGATTCAGAGGGGTAAACAGTGCCCCTGCCTGGCCTCTGCGCTCACATTTACAGGCCAAAGGCCCTTCATACCCTCCTCCAGCTCCACTCTGCTGCCCCTGTCCCCACCAGCACCAACTCTTCCTGGGGCCTGGTGTTTAGCTGGGAGGAGGAGTCATGGGCCCCACTGAAGCCCGGGGTCATGGGCCCTGGCTCTGGAATGGCTACAGCCCCAGGAGGCCCATACCTCAGAGAACAGGTTTGGGTGCCTGGGGGGCGCCTGACCAGGCCCATGGCCAGCACCCTGGGAGAGCCAGCTCTGGAATGCAGGGCCACGTGGACACTGAGGAATCAACTCTGTGTCCCTGGGTCTCAGCCCAGGCAGTCATGTGACCACCTCCCCCATCCTTTCCCCAGTCCTTGCCCCTGTTTGCCTGGAGCCTGGCCCTGTGGGGCTCTGTTGGTCTTGGATCAGAGCTGGTGGCAACCGATCCATGACCTGAGGAGTTGCCGCCATGCCCACTCTGGAGGGGGCCTTCTGGAAGTAGGGGAGCTTCTTAAGGGGGGTCAGAAAGGAGAGTGCTAGGGACCACAAGGGGGGAGCCACTGTGAACCTCTGCCTTGCCAGGGGTTAAACTACCTGGCTAGGTTTCTTGCCAGGAGGCAGCCTGTCAGGTTCCTGGCGGTCTGGTCTGTCCTGCCTCTGCAGGGAGCCTCAAGGTCAGCTGAGTGAGTCAGTGACTCCGGCTGGGAGAGGCAGGAATGGCCATAGGGCAGGAAGCCAGCACCTACAGTCCTGTCAGCCCCTGGCCTGTAACTCTTATCTAACCTTGGCCTTGCCCCCCTCCGTGGAGTGTATGTAAGTGGGGTCAACAGGTGTCTGCCAGACAGACACTACCTCCAGCACCCTGGGGGCAGGAAAGACTTCTCTGACAGCCTTTTTCTTACCTCTGCGAGGTTCAGGCCAAGCCCTCCTCCCTGGTTGCTGCTGAGCCAGAGCCTGCAGCTACCGAATCTCTTCAGCTCCTGTCCCACCTGCTGCTGGAGGTCTCTTCCAGGGCTGTCTCTCTTCACCCTGCGGGGAGGGCTTGGAGCAGGGCTTCTCTTCCTCAGGATGACAGGTTGCGGGTGTTCAGAGCCGTGCGTGGGCAGGCCCACGGCCCAGCCAGCTGCGTCTGCCTGAAGGCTGCTTTGTTTCCCTTGGTCTTCCCTTCATCCACTCCTCCTTTAAGAGTCGTGAAGGGATGATTCTTACCGGAAAACTTGTATTCATCCAATCCAACAGTGTCTATTGATTAATGTTTGGGTTCTAATCCTGGTTCTACTATTAACTTTGGTCTTGTGGGGTTTTTTGGGGGGGGTCCTTTTGAGACAGGATCTCACTATGCAGTTCAGGCTGGCCTTGAGCTCACAACCATCCTGCCTCAGCCTGCTGAGTGCTGGGATTACAGGCATGCGCCACACACCTAGTTTTATTTTGTTTTGACACAGGATCTGATTATGTAGTTCAGGCTGTCCTTGAACTCACTATGTAGCCTAGGCTGTCCTGGAACTTGCAGCAATCCTGACACTGCCTGCCGAGTGCTAGGATTACAGACTTGGCTCGCCACACTTGGCTTCTGCTATTAACTTTGGACAAGCCACCTGATGTGTTTAGACCTCAATGTTTCCCCCTGAAAAATGGGAATCCCCCTCACAGGGCTGTTGAGAAAGCAAGACAGCACATGTTTACCGTGGGCACAATCCTGCAGTGATAACGTTCTTGTTCACCTCCCTCTTGCTTGGCGGAGCAATCCCTTCCATCACAGTCACCTCTCTCTGGGAAAGTCGGTTGCAGCCCTGGAGATAAGTGCTACAGCCACAGCTGGGCACTGAGAAAGACCTGGCCCGCCAGCTGGGGGCTGGAGAGGAAGCAGAGAGGAGAGGCCTGAGAGAGTGAAGGCAGGGGACCGAGTTCAGCAAGAAGCACAGGAAGTTGGCTCAGTTTGGCTGGCCATGGGGAGTGGACCTAGCAAGGGCTGGCACACTAGACCTGAGCTACGAGGGGCTTGGATCAGTCGTAAAGGAGGACGCCGTGAGCTGCGAGGGGCACAGCCTGATTTGCCGTTTGAATTGTAGCATCTTGTAGCAGTGTGCGGCCTGGGCCAGGGCAGAGATGAGAGATGCTCTCCTCTTGTTCCAACGAAGCCTTGAGGGAAAGTGGCAGGTTGAGAAGGCAGAGTGGGGGGCTGGCAGCACCGTCCTAACCTCCTGGGTGGGGGAGCAGGAGGAGTGGACAGTCCCTAGAAGTGTCCCAGGGCTACCTATGGAGACCTGCAGACTTGGGTCCTGATCACGCCAGGTGCAGGGCTGGGATGGACAAAGGCCAGAAAGGTGCCCCTGGAGCCCACAGCCAGGGATGCATCTGCAGGATGGAGGAAGGAGAAGCCAGGATGCAGTGTGTGAGGTGACGCAGGGTGAGGCGTGGGCTGGCAAAATGCCCAGCTTGTCCTAGTGTCCTGGCTCGGATGGGCCACAGAGAGCCTGACAGCCAGGGGCAGGTGGGAAGAGCTCCTCTCATGTGAGCTGAGAGAGGTTCCAGGGCAGGTTCCAGGGGAAGGGCAGGTCAGGAAGGAGAGGTGGTGTTAATTCATGGCATGATAGCCTTGAGGAAATGGGGCACATTCAGGAGAGGCAGTAGAGGGCACTGGAAAGTTGTAGATACTATAAATAGTCATCTGAGATCGATAACCATCATTTACAGTGTCTCCTGGACCAGGCACCATTCTAAGTACTTTATATACATGAGGCCACCTAGTTTACACCGCAGTTCTGTGAGGTAGGTGCCAGCATACACAGTATGATTGAAAAATACAGTGGATGCTCAAAATTTTTAAGTTTATTAGAGCAAAAGACATTGCTGCCACTCACTACCCTCACAGCCCCTCCCTTTGAACGCACTTTTCCAGTCTTTCTTGCCACTTCTGGTCCTTTTCCACGAAGGTCTCTAGAGTCACATTGTCAGAGCTCCTCGGTGTCTGGAATCCATTCCAAATGCTGCTCTTTCAATGGTCACTTTGACTTTGGGGAAGAGTCAGGAGTTGCCTGGTGCCAGATCTGGAGATTAAGGTGGATGAGGGCAAAGTGGAATGTTATCTGTTCAATGGCAGCAGCTTTCACAGTATCTTTGATCACACCTCATGTCTTGGTTACTTTTCTTTCGTTGCTGAGACAAAATACCCAACACCCAAAATGAAAAAAGGAAAGGTTTATTTAGCTTACAGTTTGTGGAGGTTTCAGTCCATATTGGGCTGCTTCAGGGGCAAACTTCATGGCACCAGAGCACAGCAAAAACAACCAGAGCAAAAGAGAGGAATGAATGGCTACAAGCAGCCTCCTTTTCTCCCCTACATTGTAAACAGCCTACCCCCACCCAGGGGTCACGAACCTCTCACACAATCTCCATGCCCTCCTCTTCCACAGGCTCAGGATGTTTACAAAGTAAGCACCCCAGCTTCCTCCTGAGTCACTCAACTAAACCTCTAGATTCCCCAAGTTGACACAATGTATCAACCATAACACCTCATGAAGACACTCATGAAAGAGGACTCCCAGAACTGCTTCAGAAAGTGGCAGGAATGCTGCAGTGTGTGTACTTGAAGCCAGAGCAAAGTTTTTTTTGTGTGTGGTACCAGGGATCGAACTCAGCACCTTGCACTTGCCAGGCGCTTATGCCACTGAGCTAGATCCTCAGTCCTTTTGAGACAGGGTCTCGCTTTGCTGTTCAGGCTGGCCTTGAGCTCGCTTTGTAGCCCAGGCTGGTCTTGAACTCACAATGATCCTCCTGCCTCTCCCTCCAGAGTGCTGGGATTACAGGCATGTGCCACCACCACGCCTGGCCCTCAGAGCAAGTATTTTGATGGTGATTAATGGTGATGTGTCTTGTCTTGGTTCCATTTCTCTCGATGCTGAGACAAAATACCCAATGCCCAAAATTAAGGAAGGAAAGGTTTATCTAGCCTACAGTTTGTGGAGGTTTCAGTCCATACTTGGCTGGCTCCAACACAGGGTGGCACATGGCAGAGGGCAACAGTTCATGGCAGCGGAAGACAGCAAAACAGCAAGAGCAAAAGGGAGGCGTGGTGGCCAGCAGCCTCTTTCCCTCCCTTGTATTGTAAGCAGGCTACCCCCACCCAGGGGGCAGGTAGCACTCACATAATCTCCATGCCCTCCTCTTGCATAGGCTCAGGATGAATACAAAGTAAGCACCCTGGCTCCCTGCTGAATCACATAGTTAACCTTCTAAATTTCTCAAATTGACACAAAGACAAACATCTCAGAAGCTTAGGTTGTGTCCTTTTCACCCCAAGATGCAGAACTGCTGAGTCACTTAGCCAAGACTCTAGATTCCCCAAATTGGCACAATGTAGCAACCATAACGTGTCTTTTACTGTAATATATTTTTAAAATTTAAACTTTGGTCCATATATTTTGATCATACTTTGTATTTTACATGTCACTGAAGGAACTGAGGCAGACATAAAGTAGCTGGCCCAGATTCACACAGTCAACGTGTGGTATTGGTGGTGTGCTCAGAGTTGAACACAGGCAGGTGGATGCCTGCAGAGAGGTGTCAGGGGTAGCAGCAGAGATTCTGGGGCCAGATTTGGATTCCAGCTCAGATTTCCCAGGTATTTGCTCCACCACTCTGTCCCCTGGTTTCCCAATCAGGAAAATGAGCAATGAGCATTAGAGTTGTACCACTTTCTTGGTGCTGTGGGGGGATTAAATGTATAAGTGCCCCTGAAGCACTCAGAGCAGGGCTTGGTGTGTGGATGCACAGGCAAGGATGTGCCCGGTTGGGTCGTTCTTATGCTGGAAGCAGAAGGAGGAGGCCAGTGTGGGGGCCGTGGAGAGGGTGCAGAGACTCCTCAGACTTTTTCCAGTGTGCATCCATTTACGGGCCCTCTCCTGGTTTAGCCAGGGGTCCTGGCAGCAGGTGCAGGAGCAGCTTGTAGTACAGGGGAAGAACGCTTTGGGCCCAGCATGGTCTCTTTCCTCTATCCAGTGTGGAACTTTCTGCCCGCTACTCTGGGAGCCCCAGAGGCGCAGTGGTGTCCACCTTGCCATGTGGTGGTAAGCAGAGCAGATCATAGTGTGAGCAGGTATGCCCAGCTCAATGCCAAGCACCGTATGACACTCGACATATGCAGCTACTTCCACCCCTTCTACTGATCTTGACAGGGTCCCAGCAGGGCAAGGCACAGTGCTAGGCTGAAATGATCAGTGTGAGCGTGGTTGCTATGGACTGTGTCTGGACACTCAGTCAGTGTCGTCCCGTGTGAAAGAGCCTTGCTATCTTGACAGGATCAGGGATGGGTCAAGGAGCAGGTTCTGGATTAGTTAGTCAGAAAAGGAAAGGAGTGTGGAGGCCCCCTCTCCCCTGGCTTCGTCACCAGCCACACCATCTGTCCTGGGGGTACTGCCTCACCCCCTCTAAGTCAGCATCCTGTAGACCCTGGGTGCCACGTTCCTGTGGCCTGAAAGGTGAGGAGGGAGGGTCATGGTCATGAGCCCTCGTGGACGGTGGCAGGCCTACTGCTCAGCAGAGGATTCTTCATTTTGCCTGGGGGCCCTCAAATTATGTCACCAGTTCTAGGGCCTGGAGTGCTTGTCAATTTCCCTACCCACAATGAATGTCAGAGGCTCCATACCTGGCCCTGTCCAGGCAGATGGAGAGCGGTACGTGGCTGGGACAGAGAGCTGAGAAGGGTGAAGGATGGTGGCTTTGACCCTACTGAGGCCTGGCGCAGGGTAATGGTGGATTTGAGTAAAGCAAGCTAGGCAGTCAGACAGTTGCCTGTCTCTTCAGTGGGTTCTCTGCCTGCCGTGCAGCCCAGGCCTGGCCCAGAGGGCCGAGTACCTTGTGAAAGCACTGGGGCAGAGTGGCTGCTGAGCGCCCCTCTGTTGTGTGCCTAGCTGAGGGCAGGAAGGCAGTGGGCTGGTGAGAAATGTGTTCCAGTGTGGAGACTGTGGGAGCAGCATCCAGTTCCTGCCCTCAGGGGATGCAGGGGGTACAGCACCATTGTTGGAATCAAGCTCCAAGAAGTGAGCTGCCACTTCCCCCTTCAAGGTGACCACCATCTTTGTCCATTGTGCCCTTTCCACAGTGACCAAATTCTGGGTGGGGAGTCCAGGCTGGGCCTCTTGTTCTCCTCACAATAACGCCCAGGAGACCCTCGTCCCATGGCCCACGCTCCCTGCCGTGGGGCGAGGCCAGCCCTCTGCTTACAGCTGCACAGCGGCCCTCTCTCCAGCAGGCCCTGTCCTCCGGGGTTAGAGCTGTGGACTGCGGCCGCCTGGCCAGCTCCCTCCTTTTCAACATCCCCCACCCCACTTCCTGATCCTTGACTCACCTGGAGCCGGATTAAACTCTTCAGCCCCCTCCTTCCCCCTATATAGGGACTCAAACCAGAAAACTCCCTGAACCTTAAAATAAATGTGAGGAAGTCCAATAAAGTTCTGATTTTTCCCAGGGCAACTACTTCCTTGCTGTGTTTGAAATGCCAACTATTAGCCCTTAAGAAAGCAAAACCAAACCAAAACACTTGGTTGGTGTCCTTTTCCTGCCAGTGCCCTAAGGCCATGTGTAATCTGCCTGTTGGGTAGCCTGGCCTTGCCTGCCCCTTCCCTGGTGCCAGAGGAGGACAGAGTCCTGGCTGCACTACCAGGGCATTGGGCCACTCTGCCCCCACACTTCCCTGAGGGGAAAGGAAAGGCCGGGGCCAATCAGCCTCTGGGGGCGGGGACAGCAGAAAAGCCCAGAAGGTTCGGCTGCACCAGCCTTGCCACAGTGCAGCTCTCTGCCCTGCTAAATCTTCCAGGGCCAGCCTGGGCCCCCTTCCAGTCCTCCAGCTGGCCAAGGACAGCTGGGCTGCTTAGGTCCCTGGGCCAACTGCCCTTTACCCACACCTGCCCTCCAGGTCCCTGGCCTGGCCCTGGGCTGCCCGTGCTGTTTACCCTCCACCACGGGGAAGGAGCCAGGCAGGAAGGAGCTTCCTTTGCAAACTGGCTTTTCTAGATCCTGCTTATACACTCTGGTTAAAAATAAAGCCACATGTCTAGGCAGGAGAGGGTAAGGTAGGGGATATAGAAGGTGGCAGGAGGCTAGGCACAAGCAGGAAGAACAGGATGTGGACTTTGCAGCATAATCATGGAATGCATTAGAGGACACAGGCTGGGGGAGCACCGGGCAAGGAGGGCAGCTCCCGGAGTGCTTCATCTTGGAGAGAGAAACCCGGCTGAGAAAGGGCATCCGCAGGAGGGCTGCAGCTCTCCTGGTCTTGCTCCTGCTCCTGACTTTTCCCTGTGGGGCCCCTGACTCCTCCCTGGAGCACTCCCCATTCCCATCTGGTCCGGATGCCCTGCATCCCACCAGCCGCTGCCCGCTGTCCCCTCTACTCGTTGCCCCACCAGAGCCCTGTCCAGCTGGTCTTCCAGAGAGAGTGGACATTTATGGAGGGGCCAGCATGGTGCATACATACTAGGTGTTTCCCTTTTTTTTTTTTTTTTTTAACTTCACTGAGGTTTGGACTCAGGGCCTCACACATACTAGACAAGAATTCTATTGCTGAGTTCTCTTCTCAGCCCTTTTTATTTTATCTGGAGACATAGCTTCGCTAAGTGAGTAGCCTGGAATTGGCCATCCTCCTGCTGGAGACTTTCAGGCAGCTGGGGTTACAAGAGTGTGCCACCAGACCTGGCTCATCTGTACCTCGTGATCATAAACAAAAGCCAGAGTCGGGTCTGGTGGCCCACACCTGTAATTCCAGCATTTGGAGGCTGAGGCAGGAGGATCACAAATTCGAGCCTAGCCCGGACAACTTAGTGCCTTAGTTAAAGATTAAGGGTCGGGGATATAGCTCAGTGGCATAAGTGCCTGCCTGGCAAGTGCAAGGTCCTGAGTTCAATTTCCGGTACCAAAAAAAAATTAAAGATTAAAAGAGGGCTGGGAGGTAGCTCAGTGTCAAGGCCCTGGGTTCAGCTCCCCCTACGCCCCCCAAAGTAAGTAAATAAACCAAAGCCCAAAATTTGGACGTTTTCAGAAGGTGGCGTCACATCTCAGAGAGGAGGAGGGGAGGAATTAGGGGGCACTGAGAGCTTTCCCTGTGCTCCCTGCGTCTTCAGCAGGACGTTAAGCCTGAGCGCAGCCCCGGCCAGGGAGCGCCTTCAGCACTGCCATCCTTCATGCCAGCCTGGAGCCTGGGAGCCCGCAAGGACTGGCCTGGCCTTCTTGCCGCAGGGCTGGGTTGGGCGGCCTCCATCTTCCAGCCCAATGCTGCTCTCTGGAGCACTCAGCGTCTGGCAGGCCTGTGGTTAGCATGGCCTGGGCATGGGCATGATGTCATTTCACCTTTACAGCAACCTAGCATTCTGTGCTTTCACAGGGAAGGAAGTGAGGCACAGGCCCATTGAAAGGGCTTTGGCCCCCAGATGGGAGGAAGTGTCGCTGGAATCTCTTCTTCTCCCCTCCTATTTTCTCTCTCCGTGTTGCTCTCTCCCTCCGCTCTCTGAGTTACACCCCTGGCCCTGGAGCTGGAACTTGAGCCCAATGCTTTCTGCCGAGGGCCCATCCTCTTAATCTCCCAACAATCTGCACCTCAGGGTCCTCCTGTGGACACCTGGTTGGACCTTCTGCCTCTTCTGTCCAGTCTTCTCTGCTGCTGTCCCCTTGGCCCACAGGCTTGTGCGCTGGGGCAGGAACAGCTATTCTCAGGAGCTGGGTGGAGGTGTGAAGCGCAGCAAATAGTTCCTGACTGACAGCTGCTCAAGGTAAAGGCTTTGGGAGGGAGGCAAGGAGGCAGGGAGGCAGGGAGGCGGGGAGCAAAGGCAGATGTGGGCTGAGAGCAGAGTTTAAAGTGTGTGTCTTCCCTGTCCTGCTTAGCTTTGTCCCCATGCTCTGGGGCATTAAGCAAGGGCTCCCAGAAAAGGCTGTGCAGCACAGGGAGGAGGTTTTTGGAGAGTCCATTCAGGCTTTGGGGATTCTAGTGACCTTGGGCAAGTCCCTCTGAGCCTAAAAGTTCCCTCTAGTCATGCAGGGAGGGTAGTGTCTCCTTCAAAGCACTGAAAGGAGGTGGAAGGTGACAGTGGTTTATGACAGCGGTGTACTCTGAACTGTGGAGCTGGCCACAGCTGGTGGTGTGACCCTCTAGCTGATACTGTTTATAGGAAAAAGGCCACTAGAGGATTAGTGAGGGAAGCTGTAGGCAATGCAAATGTCCCAAGCCCTGAGGCATCCGAGCCAGAGCAGGAGCTCTGCAGATGGGTCAGTGGGTGCTTCCTTAAGCTCCGTCCCCTGAATTTGGTGGTAGGGATGTCAAAGCCAGGGAGCCACAGGGGCTCACACTGAGCCAGGTCAGCATGCACCACCCAGCCATCCAGACCGTAGGGCCACAGGGCAGTGGCCGGACAGGAACAGTGGCTGTCTCTTCCCAGGGCCTCCAAAGGAGGAGGGGATCTCTGACCTTTCTGGAAAGTTGACTGGGGTCCCACAGCATGGGAGCTGGGCCGGATCGAAGGAATCTCTACCTACATGGAGCCAAGAGGCACTGCCATAGGCTGTCAGTCTCCCCAGGTTATTTATTTTTGTCTTTTTGAGACAGGGTCTCACTGTGCAGTTCAGGCTGGACTTGAGCTCACTTTGTAGCCCAGGCTGGTCTTGAACTCACAAAGATCCTCCTGCCTCAGCCTCCTGAGTGCCAGGATTACAGGCATGCGCCACCACACTCAGCAATCTCCCCAGTTTAGATGCCACTACCTTCCCCCTCAGCAGAGGAACACAGTGATTTGGAAGAGACAGCAATCAGTCGTGGCAAGTTAGCAGAACCTGGAACAGTTACTGGTTCACCCAGTGAGCAGACACCTGGGTGATGGGGAGGAGTGAGCAGATATTTTTGGGCTCTCGGAGTTAACAAGCATCTACTGTCTTTGATCTGTTGGGCCCTTTGATCAGCCATCTCATCACCTACTGAGTGTTGAGAATGTGACCCTAAATAAGCCAAAGTCCTTGTTGAACCCCCTAGTGGGGTGGAGGTCTGGAAACACACAACTTGGTAATGGCAGGACAACTACTTTATCTCGGGCAATCTGGGTTTTGACAAGTGAATAGGAGTCCACTGAGTAGGGATAGGAACATTTCAGGCTTCAGTTACCCACTGGCTGAAAATAAGAAAGTGCCCTTGCACAGAATTCATGGGCAGTGAGAGGTGCTGTAAGGTGACAGGAGAGCATGACTCAGGAATGCGGCCATTCTGGGCCTGGTGGCAAATCTCCCTGATACAGTAATTTTGGCTTCTACTCCCCAGTCAGGCCTCCAGCTCTTCCTGAGGCTCAACTGGAGGAACACCTGGCCAAGCCACATTGCTCTGTCTGATGAGGCATCCAGCACTGCGAGCTGTGCGCTCCGTGGTGGAGGGAGGACTGGGGTCAGCACACAGACTGGACCCTGACTCCTCACAGGCTGCTTCCTTTATGCCCGGCACCCCCAGCCTCTCCATGACTGCAGCCTCGAGCTGCCCTGACCACGGCATCGGCCACCCTCACTTCCTCCTGGTGCCAATCCCACAGAGGCCCTGATCTTCTGGACCTCTGACCAGGCTCTGAGGTCAGGACCCAGGCTCCCTGGAGGCCACCTCTATCATGGCCTCGGTCCTGACACCATGCAAGCAGCCTAAGTGACTCTGAAGAGCCCTGGGGACTCTTAGACCAGGGACAGACCAGCTGTGTGCCCAAGACTATCATCCACCTTTCCAGAACCAAGTGGACCCACCCCAAGGCAGGCCCAGGAGGGACACACTTGGTCACCTGAGTGCCAGGGAATGCAGAGTCCTGGGTGGATTTGGTCTCAGCTGAATTGCTTTGCATGAACCTCCAGAAGCGCTAAATGCATGTGTGACCCGATGTCCCCCCCCAGCTTTCCCAGGTGGTCAGAATGGGGCTCAGTCTCTTGTTCCACTAAAGGGACACTGAAGGCACTTAAGAGTGATTTGTCCATTGGTTTTATTATTGGTACCCATGCAGCACACACGAATGCCAGGTACTATTCCAGGTTGGGGATTCAGCAGGAGGCAGGACCCAGGGCCTGCCCTCCAGAAGCTCCCATCGGGCAGATAGACCCACAACACAGATATTCTTAACAGTGTCAGTGGCTGGCACAGGGCCAGGAGACTGACTGGTGGGATAGGAATGTTGCTTCTTGTACAAGTGGTCCCAGGAAGGCCTGCAGTGAGATAGCATCAGAAGACAGGCCTGATATGTGGGTGACCTAAGAGCTGTCCCTGCCAGCTCTGGGCAGGCCCATATCCAGAGTTTCTGATGAACAGCAGGGAGCCCAGGGTGGCGGGGTGGAGAGGCTCAGAGCAAAGACAGACCGGCTGGTGCATGGAAGGATGGGGTCCTGAAACCAACTGCCCTGCTTCTGTGCCCCTCGAGCCCTCTGGGGACAATGGTGCCCCACCTTTCTCAGCTGGCTTCTGCAAACCACAGATCCCTTTCCTGATCGCGCTACACCACGCTCGTCTCCTTTGCCATCCACCTGGGCTGCTCCCCACAGCCTCGGAGTGGCTCTGGAAGTAATGATATTTACACCTCCATGGGCCTTCAGTTCTGAACATGGTCTGTATGCTGACCCCGTTTCCCTCTCCCCCTCTACAAGGTCTTGTGTGATGCTGAGGCTCAGCGCAGGAGCAGAGCCTGGGGCAGAGGGGAATGTTTGTTGACTGATTGCAGTGCAGACTGAGTACTGATCAGAGGCCTGGAGTGGAGGTGGGGCAAGGGATGGGTACTGAGGCCCATCTTGGGAACAAGGCAGGACAGAGCTCTGAACACAGTTCCTGGCACCCACTCTGTGGCTCTGTTTTGGTCTTTTACAGGAAAACAACTGCCGGTTGCTGTACTGGATCAGGCAGTGCTCTAAGCGTACGATACCGTGCTGGGTCTTCACAAATGCCTGTGGGGTAGCAGGTGCGATTATCATCTTCGTTTTACAGGTCAAGGTCTGAAGCACACAGAGGTTAGTGATTCAGCCAGGGTCACACAGCTAACAAAAGGCAGGGCCAGGGTGCAAACCCAAACGCCCCGTTCTTGCTCCTCTCTTCATGTTCCAACCCCAGAGCCTGGTCCCCAAGGGAAACCCTTACTTCATTTTTATTTATTTATTCATTTAGTTAGTTAGTTAGTTTCTTGAGACAGAGTCTCACTACATCATCCAGGCTGCCCTTGAACTCAGGGAGGTCCAGGCTGGCCTCCAACATGGGGCAATCCTCCTGCTTCAGCCTCCCAAATGCTGGGAATATAGGTGTGCGTCACCACACCCAAGGGAAACAGTCCTTGTCTGTGATTTCCCCTCATTTCAGCATAAGAGGTACACACACACACACACACACACACACACACACACACACAATTGACTGTGCAGTCAGAACTAAGTCATGATCTATGTGCCCATCAGAAATGCCCCCTTTGCAATATTCGGAGTTGAGCCCAGTCCTTTATATGTTTGTTTTCATTTTTAGTTTGTTTTTAGTATTTAGTACTAGGGATTGAACCCAGGGCTTCTACACTGAGCTACATCCCTAGCCCTTTTATTACCTTTTATTTTGAGATGAGGACTTGCCCAGTTGCTAAATTGCCAATGCTGGGCTCCACAGAGGGCTGGGGTCACAGGCACTGGGCAGTGGAAGCGCCCCTTTCTGAGGATGGCTTCTGTCAGCCTGGGTACAAGGGCCAGGCTAGGAGCCTGGTCTTGGCTTTCCCTGTGAGCTCAGAGGGACTTAGAGGTCCTCCAACCTGTGATGCTGTGAGACAAGCAGGGGACAGGGTACCTCAGCCCTGCACGCCCTCAGATGCCCTCCCTGCAGGTGAGAGTCAGGTCTCCGGCCTGTGTTTTCTGTGTCTGGGAATATCTGGCCCAGGATGCGTGTCTCCACGGCCATGTGACGCACAACGGGTGCCCGGGGAGGTGATGCCCCAGAGCATCTGGGGTGCTTGGAGTCAGAGCAGGGTGAGTGTGAGCCAACGCTTCCCTGTGACTGACAAGGAGCCATGGTCCTAGCGCTCCTTGGCATTGGAGGGCAGGTCTGGTCCTCCAATTAATGTGCCAGCGGCTGCCTTGACAAAGCAGAAAAGCAAACTTAGGTGGGGAGTGAGTCATGCAGGGAGTGGGTGGTGGGAGGAGAGGGTAGGGGTGTGGAGCCCTTCTGGCCTTTGGGCCGGGCGGGGCCAGCCGAGACTCTGGCACAGCAGCGGGACAGAACAGTGCACCAAAGAGGAGCTGCAGGTGTGGGGACATGCGTGCCTGTGTGCATGGGGCTCAGGAGGAGGGCATGTGATGGCTAGGGAAGGGGGCTGCAGTGAGGCGGGTGCGGGGACACCCGCCTCTCTTTTGTCCCCACCTCAGCCACTAGGGCTTCTGAAAAGTGTTGCGGTGTGGAGTGAGGGCTGCGCTGGCATGGTGAGATTTCATTACCTTTCCCTTTGTGTGATATTTTCGTGTTAGAAATCTAAGACTGGAGCTATAAATAATCCAGTCACAGCTGCGGCGTCCTGGAGATGGATGTGCATGCCGATGCCAGCGCTCACGAGCTCACTCAGGCGGGGTGGGGAGGGAGTTTTGCTTTGCAAAGCCCAGATGAAAGCCGCTCCCCCACCCCCACTGCTGTGGCATGGAACTCCAGCCCCAGCCACCTCCCCACCCCCCCACTCAACCGCCAGAGCCCAGGGGGAGCTCAGCGATGCCCAGATCCTGCCCCTGTCTTGGGCAGCCTGAGCTGTGAATGGGGCAGCTTGGGCAGGTATAGGGGAGTCCAGGGCAAAAGTGGGTTGGGCAGATGGTGTCTCAGGCAAGGGGCAGGCCTGACTGTGCTGGTGGGGCTTCGGATGGCCCAGAGAGAGGCAGACTCAAGCTGATGAGGTCCCCAGAGCACAGGGCAATGGCAACCCAGTTCCCATTCTTCCATGGGC
The DNA here is from genome assembly GCA_004027595.1 of Dinomys branickii. Taxonomy (NCBI): domain Eukaryota; kingdom Metazoa; phylum Chordata; class Mammalia; order Rodentia; family Dinomyidae; genus Dinomys; species Dinomys branickii. Next base: position 90,518 of record PVLD010000264.1, on the reverse strand, counting down.
TGAGCCCTTGGCCCAGGCCTCCCTAGCAAAGACTGTCACGATGAGCTCTGTGCAAGGCTCTATGTCAGCCAGAAGTGGTGGTGCACACTTGTAATCTCAGCACTGTGGGAGGCTGAGGCGAGAGGATCATGAGCTGGAGCCCACCCTCAAAATAACAAAGGATGAGGCAGAAGGCTCACTGAAAGTCCAGGGCCACCTTGGGCTATATAGTGAGCTCAAGGGCAATCTGAACCACACAGCCAGACTCTGTTTTAAAAAAACAAAATAAATGATGGCACATACCTATAATCCCAGCACTCGGGAGGCTGAGGTCGGAGGGTCACTGTGAGTTTGAGGCCAACCTGAGCTATATAAGTGAGTTCAAGGCCAGCCTAAACTGCATAACAAGACCTGACTAAAAAAAAAAGAAAATTTAAAAATAACAATAAAAACAAAAGGGCTAGGGGATATAGCTCAGTGTGAAGACCCTGAGTTCGATCCCTAGCACCAGCAAAGAAACAAAACACCAGATTATTAGACCAGGGCATCCTGCACCCAGGGGAGTGTATGTATCCCTCTCCTGGGATGGGGCGGGGTACCAGGTCTCCCAAGGTCACCTACCAGGATCTGTCCCCAGGCCTGTGAGGACAGTGGTGGAGGTGGAGGTGAAGAGTAACATTTGAGAGCTCAGATCTGGGTCTCTCCTTGCAATCTGTGGGTGCTGGAGAAAGAGGAGCGTAGCATTTCCAATAGCCTCTCAGGCTCAGTGGCCAGCTGTGGGCCTGTGCCTCCTGCATTTCCCACCTAAGCACTTTCCACCTGTGTCCCTCCCAGCCCTGGGCTCCTGAGGGTAGGGGACACGCATGGGCTTTGCCTTCACTGCAACCCTAGTGATTACGAACTCTCTGGTACCCCCTCCCAGTGTCTGTCAACAAGCATTCTTTTTTGGCAGAGCCCATAACCTCTGTGCTCTATGCAGAGGGAGGGCAGGGTTGCCTGCCCTCTGCAGCTGCAGATTTCTGGGACCCTGCCTGCTGCCTCTCTGGGCCACTCACCACCACATGCTTCATCTCTCACTCACGGGGGGTTACGCCAGCCAGGGTCCCCACTGGACTCAGGAAAATTGCCATCTGATGCTCCAAAGCACAGACAAGCTTTACTGAAAGACTTGAGCAGGCTCATGACATTGACAGGATAGCTGGAGATTCAGCTAGGAAAACAGGCACCCAACACTGCCCAAGTCACACCTCAGGGCAGTCCAATTGGAATGACTTTGCTGGCCCTACCCCTGCCACCCATGGGTCCTCCCAACAGATAGCTTCAGCCACAGCCCAGATCTCTGCCAGGAATAACTTCCAAATGGACCCTGAGTAGCTGGGACACCCCTACCATTCTGACTCCAAGTGGGAATTTCTGACTGGCTGAGTTTAGGGCCTAACCACCTTCCTGGTGGCCTACAGATAGGCGGATGGATTTCCCAGCTTTCCCTCCCTTCCTCCCTCCCTCCCTCCCTCCCTCCCTTCCTCCCTTCCTCTCTCTCTCTCTCTCTCTCTCTCATCGTTAAGTTGCCAAGGCTGAGCTAGCACTGGTGAACCTCCTGCCTCAGCCTCCCAGAGTGCACCACCATCTCTAGCTGTACTTTTTCATTTTGAGACCATCTTGCTAAATTGCCCAGGCTGGTCTTGAACTTGGGATCCTTCTACATCACCCTCCCGAGTAGCTGGGGTTACAGGCATGCGTCAACCACCATGCAGGGTGCCCAGCTTTGATTTCTGTAGTGAAAAACAGGGTTCATTTCCATAAGTGCCTCCCAGGAGGGGGAGCCCCACGCCCCCTGCACAATAGCTGCAGAGCATTGTGGATGGTCTTTGTCAGCTCCTCAGCCTTCCAGCCTTCTATCTTGACCACCTCTCTGAGGTCCAGGAGGTGACCTGCAAGGGCTGCACCAGATGAACCTCGTGCCTTCTGGCTGTTGCTCCTGTTTGCCTGTGGCGGGGGGTGGGGGGTGGGGAGGCACCACTGAAGGAGAATGGAGTCTGAAGGAGGGTGGTTGGGGACTTTATCCCCTTACTATGGCTCTGTAGCTTCCTGTCACCTCCCTCCCTGTCCATTCAGGCTTCGACCATCCCTTGTAGATTCTCTTTTAGTCCCTTCTCAAAAGGCTCCTCCATTGCACCTGTGATAGAAACGCCTGCTTTCTGCTGGAACCTGGATAACAGAGGGTTAAAGATTGAAAGGTGGCAGATCCCCGGGAAATGCCACAGCATGGCAAGACAGGTGCCCTTCAGAAGCAGGAAGCAGGGGAAAGTGTCAAGAGAAGGACTTGGAGCCAGGCTTTCACAGGTCTCACGTTCAGCTGCGGGAATTTGGTCAGGTTCCTTAGCCAAGCTTAACACTGAGAATTGAAGATGAATATTTATCTTCCAGATCTGGTGTGAGGGGAGATCAATTTATTAATTACGCACTTGGCACAGAGAAGACCAGTGACGGCATGGGCTATTTGTCAGGAGCGGCTCTTGGAGCACAGCACAGAGCACAATTCTGACACCTCGTCCAGTCTGGAGGAGGAGCATGCACTTGTGACATGTCGGTGACACTTGTTCTGTTGTGGCCTGGGAAACTGTAGCCATCAGTTTTCATATTCTTTGTCTCAGGAGAAGGGAAGTCAGATTCTGCAGGAGTCACAAAGGCTGGATCCTGTTTGTCTAGCATCCATTGCTACCAGCACTGCCCAGGTCCTGAGTCATCAGGTCAACTCAGTCCTCTCAGCAGTGCCGATGCCTGGCCAGCCCTTGCCTTTAATCAGCAAGCTGCTGCAGCCCTGGTGAGGATATTTCAGGTCTCCTAGATTCCTGGGCCTTGTCTGGTTTTTTCATCCCCTAAATGGACAGCTTCATTCTCTCCATGTGCACATATGTACACAGGCAATACACACAAACACACACACACACACTCCTTGCCTTCACTACCCTCTCACCAGAGAAAGTGATAAGGAAGTATATATACTAACTTGAACTTCTCCCTTTCATGTTAACCCAACCCCCATCCTCTGCCAGTCCTCCCATCCTGGCTAAGGGTCCTGACATTCTTCAGCTGGTTGAAAGGACAAGAGGTAGAAAAGAAATCTTGCCACAAGCATCCTGTGAAGACTGATGGAAGCTTGGTGATCTCCAGCTGATCCCTGGGGTAACAAAGAAGATGAGAGAGAACAAGGAATCCTTCCCAAAAACAATCTGTCTAGCTTCACTTGAAGAGAACAGCAATGTTCATTTGTATTGAGCATTTACTGTGTGCCCAAAGGGAGGCAGACAAACTAGTCCAGGGAGTCAGCAGTGCAGTGAAATGAGGATGGGGGGGGCTTCTCATTAGAATGGCACAGTGGAATGATCTTGGAAGACTTTCTGTAGAAGGTGGCTGCTAAATCTGGAAGGACTGGGAAGCTGTTTAGGTAGGTGGTGGAATCAGCATATGCACCAATGTGAAGGTATGTTCAGATAGCTGCTGGTGGCCAGCAGAACACTGTGGCTGGGGCTCAGAGCTGGAGGGGGACATCAAAGGGGAGCTGCTTCGGGTGGGGCAGGTGAGGTCCTACAGGGCCTTGTACAGGCCTTTCGGAGGGGTTGAGGTTTTCTGAGCCTATTCCCTCAGCCGTTCTCTGCCTGCCATAGCAGGTGAGGCCCTGAAGGAACCCTCCCCCATGGGGCCCTTCCTTGAGCATGCAGCTTCCAGGCAGTTGCCCCACACCCTCTGCACCCCACCCCCATGCCCTGGGAGTTGCAGGAATAGTAGAAAGCAGACACTAGTGGTATGTGGGCAGCAGTGGCTGAGGGAGGAGGAACTGCAGAGCCCCCAGCCCTAACTTGACCAGCTGATAAAGGATTCAGTGCAGCCTCCCTGGGAGCTGGCTGCCAACCCTCAGGTGCAATTCATGGAATTTTCTTTCTCCCATGACTAAGTAGGTTTGCAACTACCTCCTGCTGTCATTTGTCCCAGCCAATCCCTTGCTCAGACCTGCTTTGGAACAGGCAAATAATGTCTTCTGTGTAGAGAAGTGTGTCTCTGTGTGTTTGCATATAGCTCTGTGCGTGTGTGTGCGCATGTGCATGAAATCATCTCACACACTGGTGAGGAATATATAAAACAGAGTGTGGGTCCTTCCCTATGCATGGAAACGCCTCTGCTGCAGCGTGTGGGAGCAAGCATGCTTGAGACTTGCATGGCTGCCTGAAGATCATCTGGAGAACATGGATGTGCAGGAGAGGATGGGAGTGTTTAAGTGTGCACAGGGTGTGATGAGCATGAGTGTGTGTGTGTGTGTGTGTGTGTGTGTGCGCAATGTGTGAGTGATGTGTGTATGCAATTCTGCAGCTCTAACTCTATGAATATTCATATTTATCAAAGCAATAGCACCAAATAGGCCCTACTGCCTCTCCTCTTGCTGCTTTTTAATCCATTCTCCACCCAGCAGCCATTGTGAGCTTTTAAAAATGCAAATCACATCATGTCACTCCTAGGCTAGAAATCCTCTGTGGCTGCTCCTTGCATTTGTAGTAATTCGAACTTGTGACTATGGCCTATAGCACGTGCTCCCACTCCAATCTTCCAGACTTTGTGGCCTCACTCCCTCTCTTCTTGGACACACTTTGCCTCAGCCAAGTAGCCAAGAGTCTTCAAGCTAGTCCCTTCTCTGCATCCCCTTTGATGCCAGGTGCTGTTCTGGTTCCAGGTTTCAGCCCAGTGTGATGATTTTCTCAGTGGGACCTCCCCAGCCCCTCTTTAAGCCATTCCTCCAACTGAGCTCCTCAAGCACTGGATCAGCTGATCAGAAGCAGATGCCAAACATTTAGGATTAAATGGGGCTTGGCGGGGAAAATAATAAGGAAGAACATTGGTTGGGTAGGTGAACCAGCAGACCATGGTGCACATCAGACAAGGTCTCTGCCGGCCTATGGGACACTACAGGCAAAGACTGCCCATGAAAAGAGTCCTGACAAAAAAATACAATAGTCTTGAATCAAATGGAAGTGGCTAGAGTCTGTGCCACATTGTGGCATGGTCAAGGATTATAATCACCATCTCAAAGGCTGAGTTCAAGAGAATGAGCATACAAGCCACATATTTTTTTTTTTTTGGCGGTACTGGGGATCGAACTCAGGACCCTGTGCTTGCTAGGCAGGTGCTTATTCCACTGAGCTATATCCCCAGCCCACAAGCCACATATTAGGAGAAAAGATTTGTAATCTTTTCTGTAATCTCAGCACCAAGGAGGCTGAGGCAGGAGGATTGCTGCAAGTTTGAGGCAGCCAAGCTGCAGAGTGAGTTCAAGGCCAGCCTGAACTATATAGTGAGACCCTGTCTCAAACAAACATATAAACAAACTAACAAATAACAAACAAAAAAGAAAGAAAAAAAGAAAATGAACAGCCATATTAAAAATGAGCAAAAGACCCAAGCAGACAGCCCATCAAGGGAGATATATACTTGTAGATAGCAAGTATCTGAACAGATGTTCAACGTCATGTCACCATGGAAATGCAAAGTAGAACAACGTTGAAAGACTGGGATGTTAGTCAGTGCTAGAGAATTTACCTAGTATTAGCAAAGTTCTGGGTTCTATCCTCAACAGCATAAAGCAATAACAATGGCATTGAAGCTGGAGCACTTGCTTAGCATGTGTGAGGCCCTAGGTTTGATCGCTAACACTAAATAAACAAACCCTGCCAAACAACAACAGTATTGAAATCCAACTGCACACTTATGAGAATGGGTGAGAGCAGAGCCCTGAGAGCACCAAATGCTGGCGTGGATGTGGAGCAACAGGAACGCACATTCGTTGCTGGTAGAAACGCAAATGGTACAACCTCTCTGGAAGATAGTTTGGTGGTTTCTTCCAAAATTAAATTACTCTCCTTAGTATCTGCCCAAATCGGAACCTTAAGTCCCTACAAAAACCAGCACACAGATGTTTATAGCAGCTTTATTTGTAACTGACAAAATTTGGAAGCAACCAAAATGTCCTCAGTAAGTGAATGGACAAATGAACTGTAGTGTACACAGCCAGATGACGCAATATCATTCAGTGCCAAAAAGAAATGAGCAATCAAGTTATGAAAAGACACGAAGGAAACTTAAATGCATATTAGTAGGTGAAAGAAGCCAAACTGAAAAGGTTCCATACTATATTTTTTCAACTATATGATATTCTGGAAAAGGTAGAACTATGAAGACAGTAAAACGATCAGTGGTTGCTGAGCACACAGAAGATTTTCATGGCAACAAAACCATTCCGAGAATACTACAGTGGTGGATACTTGTCATTATACATTCATCCAAGCCCACAGAACAGACAACAGTAAGAGAGAACCCTGCATCCTCGCGTACAGAGTGGACTCTGAGTGGTTACAGTGTGAGTTTATTGATTGCGCACAGGTGCGCCTTGGGGATGGGAGATGATGCTAGAGCAGCCAGAGGCGTGTGCGCAGCTGCGGGTGTGGGGTGGGCTGGGGGATCTCCACCTCCCGTGCCATTCTGCTGTGAACCTAAACTGCTTGAAGTTCACTTAGAAAAAAGAAGAAAAGCCAGGCATGGTGGTGCATGCCAGCACTCGGGAGGGAACGGACTCAGGTTTGAGACCAGCCTGGGCTCCAAAGCGAGCTGAAGGCCACCTGAACTGCATAGCAAGACCCTGTCTCGAAAAGACCAAAAAGAAAGAAAAAGAAAGGAAGGGGAAGGAAATGAAGGAGGGAGGCAGGAGGGAAAGAAAAGCAGGCTTCGGGGAGCCTCCCCAGGCCCCTGCTCGCTCTCCCCGCCCTTACTCTTCCCTGCGGCCAGCGGTCTGGCCTCCAAGCAGGGGCTGTGCTCGCCGGCCTGCCTGCCTACCTCCCTTTTCTTCTAGGGTTGCTGGATACTTTGTTAAAGATTTTCCAGCTTAGGGGCCAGCCTGGCTGGAACCTCAGGGTCTCTCTGCTTCCTTTTCCAACCATGTAACCCCTCTCCACGCCAGTTTCCCGCCAGCCCCTGGTCTTCTAGAAAGAATCTGACAAGCAAACGATAACTATGATCTGTCCTGCAAGCCCTGTCCTGGTATAAATACATACCCTGACACCGAACAGAGGAAAAAGAAATTCAAGATTTAAGAGAGAAGAAATCCTGGATAACTCATTAACACTACCTCCGACCAGGCTTAATCTGGCCTCCTTTGGAGTCAGACAGAAGCAGAGGAAAAACATCTTCCCTCCCGACACTCTGGGAGCGAAGCTGTCAGGTGGAACAGACTTGAGGGGCGCCCACCGACTGTGTGCCCCACTTCCATTTCCCAGGCCTTGATTAAGACTTTTGGAGGCATTAAATAACTACATTGGGTATCTCCACTCCCACCAGTAGAGGAAAAGAAAATCAATATTAAGCCATGAATAACCGTGAAGAAGTCCTTCAGTGCTTTGAATTACCCCGTGAATGCCCACTTTGAAGTCTTTTATTTTCTGAACTGTCTGATATAAAATTCTGAGATGATTTTCTCCTTCTTTGCTGACGCCCTTGTATGGGTTTGGTATGCACCCAGCTCTCATCCCTCCAGCTGTTTCCAGCCCTGCGCTGGGGCTCTCAAAGGGTGTTCCAAGGCTGACCTTGAGGACCTACAGGACCCTTCCACAAAAACAGGATCAGAGTCAAGTTCTTTCTCACCAAGTGTAGTGGGCTTGCTTCATACAGGGAGCAGCCGGCTGGGAATGAGATGAAAGGGAGAAGGGAGGCCAGAGCCTGCCTGGGCTTTGGGAAAGGACCTTAGTAAAGGCAGTTCAGTTTGGGAAGACTTGAATGAAATAAACAGCTACCAGGGCCCACGTGGTAAGCAAAACACAAGTTGGCTGGAACGGCAGGCCAACACTGTGGTCTCCTGGTCCAGTGGCCTCGGGCTCTTCTGATCTTGCAGTAGCCCAGGTGGAGGAACAGAATGGTTCAGTGTCTGCTTGCTGCGGGTCACTCATTCAGGTACATTCCATCCTGTAAGCGTTGGAGTGTCACCCCACAGCACAGATGGCAAACCATGGCCAAGGCCAACGCCAGGAGCGCAGAGGAGCTGGAACTGCTAACTGGGTTAGCATTGAGATTTGGCTCACAGTGAATCCAAGGGCCAGAGCTGGGGCTCCTCAGTCCGATTTTATAGCCCAGCTGCTGGGGCTAAAGAGGACGCTATAGGCGCTGATGTCACAGCTGCGTATTTCATCCTACAGTGTGCTGGGCAGCCAAGTAAATGCTTCAAACATGTCGTCTCATCCATACAGCCCCACATCCTCATGAGGTGTGGGCATTTTGGGGCCCCTCTTATAGATAAACTCTGAAAGGCAAAGGGATTTTCCCAAGGCAGGAACTCGGTATGGACTTCCAGGCTTCCTAGCAGCAACGCATCCGGAGTGCAGAGCCTGCCTAGCTCCCAGCTCTAACTCAGGTCGCAGCATCTGGCCCAGTGACTGTGCTGTCAGCAGGCAATGGCTGCCTGGTGAGTGAATGATTATGGATTGATTGGTTTTGGCCTCAGATCTCCGTTCTCCTGGTTTTTCCCTAGTCCAAGTTACTGCTGGCTGAAAGCCAAAACCCTGGGCATTCCTGGTGGAAAAGCCTCCCTCAACAGAGCTTGTGGGACCCCTGGGGTGAGAGGCAGAGTCAAGGCCTCCTGGCCTCTGCCCATTCAGGAAACCCTGCCCACACCCCTGCACAGTGTAGCTACTGCTAAGGGCCATGTGCAGTCCCAGAAGCTGGGAGGCTTTCACCGCAGAATAAACATATGGGCCATACATCCATCCACTGATTCAGAAAATCCTGCTGTGCTGGCTTCCCTGTCCCCAAACCTTGCTGTTGCTATGGCAACCAGCCTCCCACCAAACCAGAGCTTGCTGAGGGCATCCCAATTAACCGCTTCCTGCACAGCAGGGCCCTCAGTATGTCTGTCCACATGGTGGCCTGAGTATCAACACTGAGTGCCCAGAGACCCACGAGACAGTGAGCAAGAGGTCATCAGAGACAGGCAGGCGGCATGGTGAGAAGATGCTCAGGCTGTGGAGGTCAAAGGACTGAGTTGAAGCTGGGCTTGGTGGTTTCTGCTTATAATCCCAGCACTCAGGAGGCTGAGGTTAGGAGGATTGCCGTGAGTCCAGCCTAGACTACCTAGTGAGACTCTGTCTCAGAAAACAAAAACAAAAACAAAACAGATAAACAAACAAAGGTCTGGGCTGAATCCATGGGTCAGCTATGTGAACTTGGATATGCCAGGAAACCTTTCAAGCCTCAGTTTTCTCTCCTGCAATACAGACATTATTGGTGCCCACACATTGTGCTGCTATGAGGATGGGCTGGGGAACGCCTGGTGACACCAAGGAACTTGTGCACACAACTAGCACCAGTAACTTGGGACTGGGCTCATGATGTCACAGAGGACCTGGGTGATGCGTTGTATATACAGATCCAGTCCACTCCTGTTAGGCAGGGCCCTTGCTGAGGGCCCGTCGTCAAGACACAGAGCTGGGATTCACCTGGAAGAAAGGAGGCCCACAGCCAGGCAGACGGCATCCCTGGCGCTTGCCCCTGGAGGCCCCGCCACACAGCCCATTCATTCTAGCCCCAGACTTGAGTCTCTACAGCCCCACCAGGCTCTCTGAACTCCCATGACCAAAACCCAAGACAGCAGGAGGCTGAAGGAGCAGGGCAAATGTGAATGGGTCCAAGAGGAGAAGAGGGTGAAGGTGGCACTGGGCCTGGATTATCTGGAGGCACCTGGAGCAGGTGGGTACAGGGCTGCCTCTGTCATCTCCAATCACTGTCAATGCAGTCAAGCAAAGGGCCCTGAGTGAGTGACAGAAGAGTCAACCAGACAAAGCGGTATTAATGGCTCCCTTTTATTGACAGCCACAAGGAAGCCAGAGAAGGCCACATGCCCCCATCCACAGCTCCAAAGGCTTTGACAGCTTCCTTCTCATGTCCTGGCCTCTGCCACATGTCAGCTCACTTTGCACTCATGTGTCCCGGCCACTCGTCTTGTTTCTCAAATGACTTGCTCTTCCTCCACCCAGGGCACACAGGAAAGGGGCCTCTACCTGAAATATTCACCCTCTCCGGGACCAGCTGTTGCTGTAGCTTATCAGTGTATGATACACATTTAAAAAAATGAAACTTGGGCCTGGGTTCCTGTGGCAGAGGGTGACACGGTGTGTATACGACCCAGTCCACGTCTGTTATGCAAAACTTTTAATTTGAAATAATTTCAAACTATGTAAAATTCCAACCTCCTCCAAAAAACTGTGCAGAGAATCTTCACATTCCCTTTACTCAGTTTCCCCAAATGTTAACTTTTGACTATGCCTGCATTTGTTCTGGTGCGCTAGAGCCCACAGCTTTCTACATTTTGTCCCAACCCCCTCTTCAGAGAACACATGGTGCTACCTTGAAACTTGGTGCAGATGAGAGTATTTACACCACAGACATGGGTATCAGGACATCTTCCCTTGACAACTGGCAGCTAAAGAGTTGATGGCTTTAAAAATAGCAAAAATAGCTTTTTAAAATAGCATAGCACAATTTTATCAATCTTTCTTTTAAATAAACATCCTGTATGTGTCAGGGTGGGTGCGTACTCTTAATTTTTTTTCTAAATTGTTTGAGAGTAGGTGACAAATATGCCCCTTTATCTCTAAATAATATCTGTATATTTCTCAAAAACAAGAGCATTCTTTAGCTAGGGGTATAGTAGTGCACAGCAGGTGTGAAACCCTGGGTTCCCTCTGCAGGACCACAAAAAGAATAACAAATGACACACTCTTATATAACTACTGTGTAGTCTTCAAAATCAGAAAATTAGCATGGCTACAAGTTTGACTGGCTGATGTATAGACCTTATTGAAATGTCTCCAGCTCCTTACCAACGTCTTTTATTGGGAAAACAAGAGTTTTCTGGTTCAGGACTCAAACAACATATCCACTGCGTGCAGTGCCCCATCTCCTTGGCCTCCTCTCACCTAGTACATTTCGTCTTTGTCTTGCATGACCTTGACATTTCTGTGGAGGCAGACCACTGGTCCCGTGTAATGCACCCTCACGATGGCTGGCGTAGGGACAGCACAGCAGTGTTGCTGCGGCCTCCTCCATGCACCGGTGTCACAGCGCCCCGTGCTGACTTGTCCCACACTCGGTTTTGGAACCTGAACCACATCATGTTTGCTACCTAGATTCAGTTTTCCTCACTTTGTACTTAGCAAGCTGTGCGTGTGTGTAGACACTTTGAGACTAAGAAAATACCTTGTTTCCTAAGACCAACTCTAGATTGAGTATTGTCTTGGTTACTTTTCTCTCGTTGCTGAGACAAAATACCCAATGCCCAAAATGAAGGAAGGAAAGGTTTATTTAGCTTACAGTTTGTGGAGGTTTCAGTCCATACTTGGCTGATTCTGAGGCAGAGTGGCACATGGCAGGGGGCAAACTGTTCAAGGCAGCAGAGCACAGCAAAATCAACCAGCAAAAGGGAGGAATGGCTGCAAGCAGCCTCTTTCCCTCCCTTACATTGTAAACAGCCTACCCCCACCCAGGGGGGTGTAGCTCTCACACAGTCTCCATGCCCTCCTCTTCCACAGGCTCAGGATGTGTACAAAGTAAGCACTCTGCCTTCCTGCTGAATCACTCAGCCAAACCTCTAGACTCCTCAAGTTGACACAATGTATAAACCATAACAAGTATCCCTTAAGTGCTTGGGGGCTGGGGATGTAGCTCAGTGGAATAAGTGCCCCTCTGGCAAGTGGCAAGGTCCTGAGTTTGATCTCTGGTCCTGCAAAAAAAAAAAAAAAAAAAAAAAATGCTTCGGAGCAGGAGTGTTTTCAGTTTTAGGGTTTTTAGGATTTTGGAATGTTTGTATAGACTTTATCAATGGGGCATCCCTAAACTGAAAATAAAAATCTGAAATGCTCCAAAATCCAAAACTTTTTGTTTTTTAGCATGGTACTGTATTGAACCCAGGGCTTTCACACTGAGGTATATCCTCAGCCTTTTGTTTTGTTTTGTTTCAAGACAGGGTCTCACTATGCAGTTCAGGCTGGCCTTGAGCACACTTTGTAGCTCAGGCTGGTCTCAAACTGGCAGCGATCCTCCTGCCTCAGCCTCCCGAGTGCTAGGAACACAGGTGCGTGCCACCACTCCCTGCTCAGCACTCTATTGTTATTTTTTAAATTTGTATTTTGAGGCTGGGTCTCATTAAATTGCCCAGACTGGGCTTGAATTTGTGGCCCTCCTACTTCAGTCTCCCAGCACTCTGTACCACACCTGGCTAAGTGCCAAAACTTTTTGAACAATGACATGGCATTTCAGATTTTGAACTTCACATTATGGATGCTTAGCTGGTAGATATAGCATCTACTGACAAATTTTTGTGAGATAATTCATTTTATAGTGGTTGTCAAATGATTTTTTAAAATTCCACTATTACTTCTGCATTTTTTTCTTTAACATTCTGCACTGAGGAACAGTGGTATTTTTCTCCCATCTATTGAGTAAGTGTGTGTATGTGTTTTGCCATACAGAGGATTAAACCCTGGGCCTCATGCATACACAAGATGCTAGACAAGCACCCAACTACTAAACTATATCCCCAGCCTTTTCTCTTGGATTTTACTCTACTTTCTTTTTTTTTTTTTTTTCCGGGACCGGGGATCGAACTCAGGGCCTTAGTGCTTAGCGGGCAAGCACTTACACCACTGAGCTATACCTCCAGCCCTCTACTTTCATCTCTATAATCACAGGTCCTTTGTTTTAAGAAGGAAACTCCTCTGGGGCCGAAGAAAGTATAAAAGAGCTCTTTTGGTAAGCACGGAATAACATTTCGACAGGTAAGAAGCTGCCATCTCACAGTTAACACAGTTAACGGACTGAGTTTTTCTTTCTCAGTGTTATCTAAAATAATAGCGTGGACAATCAATAGCATTTTAGATTTCATGAAACAGATCACACCTAGTTATGCTTCAAAACTGAGCTTGTCGGGCTGGGTATATAGCTCAGTGACACAGTGCCTGCCTGGCAAGCCCAAGGTCCTGAGTTCTAGTCCCAGTACCCCAAAACAAACAAGCAAAACCAGAGCTTACTGGGGCTAGGGCTGGGGCTCAGTGGTACAGCCCCTGACTAGTATGTATACTAGGTTCGGTACCCAGCACCACAAAAAGAGATTAAATAAAGCAAAAAGATTCAATAAAAACAGACAGCTCACACCACTACCTCATGAGCACTTTTCCTTTGTAACACTAAATACAATTGGTTTTGAAGACTTGGGGTTACAACCGGTTCCTGTCTGCCTGGACACCCGTGAGCACTTAGCGTGTTCTCCATGCTTGGCACAGGTAGGTGCTCCAGAAAGGCAGTGCAATAAATGAGTGGATTAACTCAGTCTTCACAACAAGCCTGCAAGCACAGATGACTCCCTTTGCTTTACAGATGAGGAAACTGAGGCTCCAAAAGCCAGGATATGCTCAACATTGCTCCACCAGTAAGAGGTGGAATGTAGATTCAAATTCAAATGTGCCAAATCCCAGCACCTGTGGGAGGTATTTCAGTGGAGATGGTTTGGGTGGAGAACTGAACTGAGTTTTTAATCTCATGGTGTGTTTGGTCCCCCGAAGAGTGTCTACATCCTTTGAAACTAAGACAGTACAAATGCAATGCAGGAGAGGGCGCAGAACAGGGCAGACGCTGCAAAACCAGCCTCCAGGTGTGGCAGCCACTCAGCTCACTCTTTGTCCCACTAAGGTAGGGGGCACAGACTGGACTGCCCTCCCCCATGCCCCGGGGCCAGGCAGAAGCCAGGCAGAGATCAGGGCAGGGGCCCACTTCTCTCAGGACTTCTGCACTGAATCTGAATCTCCACGGCCTCCTCATTGCCCCTCACTTCTGGGGAGACTGAGTCTGAGAGGGCTTAAATGCTCACCAAAAGGTAACACCCTCTTCATCTAGCCAAAAGGCTGATTGGAAGCAGTGGTGGCATGGATTTCTCTGCCCGCTTTGGGTGACAGTGGCCACCTCCTCCCAGTCTTAGGATTTCCCAAGGGCACTTCCAGGTGCTTCCCACTCCGAAGGCAGGCATACATGCTATCCACCTGGACTGCGGAAGTCCAGTTTGGGCCAGGTAGGGGATTGGCCTTCGGTGGGATGAGCACACCTTTGGTTGTGATGTGACAGGAGCTAAGACTATCTGCTCCTCTAACCAGAAATACCAGGTACTACATACACCAGTAAGGGTCACAGCAGCCTGTGAGGTGAGTGTTGTCATTTCCACATTTTATAGACAAGGACACAGAGACATAGGGTCAAGCTCTGGAATGCGAACTTGAGTGCAGGTCCCTAGCCACTGCACTACACTGCCTCAGATTCCTCCCTTAGCAGTTCATGTTCCCTCCCTCCTCCCTCCTTCTCTCCTCCTTCCTCCTCTCCCTTCCTTCCTTCCTTCCTTCCTTCCTTCCTTCTTTCCCTCCTACCAGAAAATCTAAGAAAAAAGGGTCAAAGCTGAGGAGCAGCTCAGCGGCAATGCCTGCCTGGTGAGCACAAGGTCCTTGAGTTTGATTCCCAGTAGCGAAAAGAGAAAAAGGGGTCAAAAAGACCCTTCTCTTCACACATCTCCCGCCTGACTGCTTGCTGCAGGGCTCTGTGCTAGGCACACAGGACATGGAGATGGAACCCTCCCGTGGAGGAGCCAGGCCAAGTGGGGTGGGACAGGCCACCTACCAGGAGGCAGTGGCCACACCCACTTGGAAATGAGGCTCAGCCTGGACCCTACTTATCCCTGGGGTGTACCTGGAGTCCATTCTCCGAGAACTCTGGTTGGAGGTTGGCCCTGTGGTAAGCAAAGTTTGGAAAGGACTGAGAATAGGCAGGGAGGGGATCTGCTCAGTAAAGCCTGTCACCCGTCCTCACTCAACTTCTACTCCTAGGGAGGAGGGTGGCAGCTGATAGGCGAGAGTAGGGGGCTGGGGCAGAACCCGGTCCTGGGAGGATCCTCACTGTCCCAGGCCAGCCTGGAACAGCCAGATTCTTGCAGGTGAGAGTGGCCACAGATGCCTCCAGAGCACCCCCAGGAACTCAGACACACCTGAGGCTCCTGGGCAGATGGAACAGTGGCCTACCTGCTCTCCCTCCGGACCAAGGGCCTTGCTTCAGGTGTGTTGGGGAGTGGGTCAAGCACATAGCAGTAGAGAGGCCAATGTGCTCATTAAAGACAGTTTTAAAAGCCCTGCCTGTAGTCTCAGCATGCTAGAAGGCTGGGGCAGAAGCATCACGAATTCTAGCCTACCCGCTCCTAGAACCTGATGCACCTGCAGTGAGTATTGCCTTCTCCCCCACCCCCTGCCTGGTGGGGGTGCCCAAACCATGATCCTGTCTGCATTTGTGCCTTTGTGTGTACACACACAGACACATCCATGCACACAGAAGCACAAGGAGCCTGTCACCACGCAGGTGACAGGAAGTGCACCCTGTGGTCCGAATACTGATACTCCCTTAAATTCACATGTTCAGTGCCAGGCGTGGTGGTGCACGCCTATAATCCAGCACTTGGGAGCCTGAGGCAAGAAGATCGTTGCAAGTTCGAGGCCAGCCTGGGCTACATAAGTGAGCTCAAGGCCAACCTGAACTGCATAGTGAGACCCTGACTCTAAAAAAGGACAAAAACCAAAATTCACATGTTGAAATTCTAGCACCCAGGGTGATGCTATGAGGATTTGGGGCTCTTGGTGGGTGATTCAGACATGGAGGTGCAGCCTTGACAAATGGGGTCTGACAATGGGGTGCAGGAAGGTTGCAAATTTGGGGCCAGCCCCAGCTACATGGGGAATCCAAGGCTGGCTTAAACTACACAATGAGGCCCTGTCTCAAAAAATAAACAGCTGGGCATGGTGGCACAAGCTTGTAACCCTAGCACTCTGGGAGACCAAGGATGGAGGATCACAGGTTCAGCCTGGGCCACTTTAGCACCTTAGTGAGATCGTCTCTCCAAAATGCAATGGTCATGGATCCAATCCTCAATGCCACAGACATTAAATAAATGAATAAATAAATAAAGCCCAGTGGACAGAGCTTTCCCCGTTCCCACTGTCTAGGGATGCAGCAAATAAGCACCATGTCCAAACTGAACAGTCAGCCCTCACCAGCCACTGAGTGTGCAGGACTCTGACCTTACACTTCCCAGCCTCTGAAGCTGTGATCAGCCTCTGTGGCTCATACGCCACCCGGCTCACAATGCTGGGTTGTAGCAGTCCAAATGGACCAAGACAGCACGTCATTATCGCCAGCCATCTCCCGCTGGGGTGCGGACACCGGCAGAGAAATTGCTTGTGCAACTCCAAGGCAGAGCTACGCTTTGCACCCCCACCCCATGGTTCCCAGCATCTCCTTGAGGCCTCTCCTGTGCAGACATGTGGCCCGCAGAGGTGACAGGTGTCGGGGCAGAGGCTGGCTCTTGGGAGGAAGGGCTAACTAGGTTGGGTCTGAATCCCTAACTCAGAGGCCCCCCCCACCTATAACTTAACACAGCCGCTCCCTTGGTCAGGCAGCTGGGCCACCCCAGCTGTTACAGCTCAGAGCTGTGACAACAGCTGTGAGGTTGCCTTGGAAAGCCTTTTCCAGAGAGTAGCTCTGGGCATGGGCACAACCCATCCCTCATACGGCTGCACACCAAGGAATGGAGAGGGAGGGAAGGGGCCGGGAAGGAAGGGACCTGGTGGAGGAAGCTGAGCTGCAGACGGGTGTGGGGGAAGACTCCCTGTGGTACGAATGGAATCTGGCCTCAGGTTTTGGCAGGACAGATGGAGTCACCAGTGGTTATGGTCACATAGAACTCAGGCCCCCAGCCCTGTTCTCTCTGAACATCACTCAAAACCCAAGATTCCTTATGACTGGGCCTTTTGGGTGGGAAACTCTTTAAGGAATTTAAGAAAGCTGTGGCCCCTGGCAGGAGACTCCTACACACACTTTAGCTACTAAAGCCCAGACCTACCCACCCCTGCCCTAGGATTCTGCATTAGAAACCTCAGAGCAAGCAGTGAAACAGTTTATCAGCCAGGATGCTGGCTAACACCAGACTCCTGGCCTCTGGAGAGAGATGGGGAGGCTGCTCTGCGACCGCGTAGGTGCCTTCTCCAGACTCCGCCTTCTCCTGGACAGACCGCTGTGTGCTCCCAGCTTGCCCCTTCTGCGCTGCAGACTCTTCTTCCCACCCCGCTCCCCTCCTCTCCCTCTGCCAACCTTAGAATTTGGAAGGGCAGCTGTGGGCAGCTAGCTGCACCCCTCCTAACCTCTGATATCCAGATTCCAAAATCCCAAAGAGCAGGTGGGAGAGGGAACACAAACCACACAGCCCCACCCCTTCGCAGAGTGCCCTCAGTGCCCCTCTTTTATCCTGTTCTATATAAGAAACCTGCAAGCTGAGAAACCATACCCTTCGGGAGTGAGGAAAGGGCTGGTGCCGAGGGTTCATTCGGTGCATTCAACAGGCTTACTGAGCACCTATTATGTGCCAGGTGCTGGGGAGACAATGGTGAGCAAAAGCAGTAGTGTTTGCTGTCAAGGAGGCACCGACTATAGAACACAGAAGGCTCTTTGCAGAGACTTTGTGTGTCTTCCTGCCACAGCTGGTGGGGAACAATTTTCCTGACCTGTGCCTGTGAACCCTCTGGGCAGAGCAGAATTCAGGCCCTGCTGTTGAACTTTTGCTCTCCACAGTACCTCCTCTGGCCCCGACTGCCCCTCAGCTGTCCTTCCCACCTCCCTCCCTCATGCCCGCCCTCTCCTTTGCCCTAACACCCCCCCTCCCCCATCCCCAGCCAAGGGCACCCATCCTGACGGGCGCCCACACCCCTGGGAGAACTTACCCAACACAAGCACCAGGATGGGCTGATCCTGGAGGGAGCAGGTGGCCTGGAATTTGGGCTATTTTTAAGGCTCTCCAGGTCTCTCTGCCACAATGCTAGGTACACAGCTTGGCCCTGAGGGCCTCAGGGAAAGGCCCAAGGCCATTTGCTTCTGCTGTGTCCAGAGCTGGTATATAGAGAGGTGGGCTGGGTCCTTCTGAGGAGGACAGGACCTTGAAGCCTTGTTAGAGCACACAGGCTGGGCACTGCTCAGCTGCGGGAGAGGGACCAGCCCTGTCCCTTTCCAGGCCTCTCGAAGAACTCTGTTACCTACCTGAGGGCTGAGTTCAAGGAAGAAAAGGCAGCAGAAACAGGTCTGGGGCTTCCCTGATTGCCCAAATCAAACCAAGTCATCAGTTCCTCCCAGGGCTTCCACAAGAACTTCCTTTTGATTCATGTTGCGGCCTGACTAATCAAACCTAGACTGGGAACGACCTTGAACTGGCTGACTCATTCTGCTGCAAGCAGGCCTCCAATTACACAGCGTGCATGTGCACACCTCAGCCTTCTAGAGGCTCCTGGAGGATGAGGGGCCACAGGGACCCTCTGACTTCCAGCCTATGCTAGGGCCCTGGCCACTGAGTGCTGTCAGGATGGCCCTGGCCATCCTGCTGTCAGAATCTTCAACCAGAAACCTTGCAGCAAGATGCTGGGCAAACAGCCTCTTTGTGGGTGTGCAGGACCCATCGGGCTCAGCCTGGGAAGGGTTGTGGGCCCTTCCTCCTGTGTGCACTATGAGAAAGCCTGCATCAAAAGCAAGCCCAGTGGTGATTCTGATTTTCCCCATGATGAATGTTTTTAGTGTCTGCTTTGCTGGTGATGTTGTCAGCCCCTGTTCCTCTGTGTACTGGGGAGCCCAGCTCTACATGCATCCCCAGAACTGCCCGTAGGTCTCTACAAGGCTGCACCCACAACCTCAGCACTCCGTTAACATAAACTCAAAGCCTCAGGGCACAACCTGGATGTGAACATTTACTAGATGTCCCCAGCTAATTCCAACGTGCCCTCCAGGCTGAGAAGCACTGATAGGGCAGCTTTCCGGATGGAACGCCTCTATGAGCAGATAACAAAAGCAGGACTCAGACATAGAAACTGTAAGGGACAGGCGGCACCGGGATGCAGGCTCTCACTGCAAAGACAAGCTCCGCAGCCCCACCAGACTCTGAAAATGCTCTCGCTGCAGTGAGCAAGAGCATGCAGGAAGGAGCGAGAAGTACTACCCCACCGGGCAGCTGGCTCTAGAGAGCTTGCCGTGAGCTGGAGCCTGAGCAGGCCACAACTGCTTCTGCTTTAGGGTGGGCGTGAGCAAGGGCTCGGCCTGCTGCCTCCTCCTGGGAGCAGACAGCAGCCCGTGCAAGTCAGGAGCGGGATTAGGGAGGGATTAGTGCATGTGATTTGGAGGGGCTCTGGGCTCTTGCAGCCAGCTCTGGAGTCTGAGGCCCAAACATAACAAAGAGTGCAAGGAGCAGGCAAGACTGGAGAGAAGGGGGGCGGGCACAAGGGACAGTGGTCAGTGTGATGCTTCTTGGGTCCTGTGAAGTTCATTTAGTAATTACCAATTTCTTAAAAGTTACTGTTTTGTTTCATCTTAGTTTTTTTCTTTTCCACCTTTTTCTTTCTTTTTTTAATTTTTTAGACAGAATCTCATTATGTAGTTTAGGCTGGTCTTGAACTCACTATGTAGCTCAGGGCAGCTTTAGACTTGCAGCACTCCTTCAGCCTTGGCCTCCTAAATGCTGGGATTAAAAGCATGTACCAAAAAAAAAAAAAAAAAAGCGTGTACCACTATGACCGGCTTTTCTTTTTTTTTTTTTTTTTTTTGGCTTTCTGAGACAGAGTCTTATTATGCAGTCCAGGCTGGCCTTGAGCTCACTTTGTAGCCCAGGCTGGTCTTGAACTCACAAGGATCCTCCTGCCTCAGCCTCCCAAGTGTTGGGATTACAGGCGTGCACCACCATACACTGCTTGGCAAGTTTACCTTTAAAAGGTATTCCGCTGGGCATGGTGGCGCACGCCTGTAACCCCAGCACTTGGGAGGCTGAGGCAGGAGGATCATTAGCGTAGCATTTTGGTGTATATACTTTTGGGATGTTTTCTATGTACATATGTTGTGTTCATTGTTCTTTTGCTTTAAAAATCTTGGATTGTCAGGATTGATGGCGAAAGTTTGGGAGGCTGAGGCAGGACGATCGCTGTGAATTTGAGGCTAACCTGGCTACATAGTGAGTTCAAGGCCAGCCTGCACTACATAATGAGACCCTGTGTGAAAGAAAAATCTTGGCACAGGGGACTATCTCAGTGGTGCAGCACTTGCTTAAGCTGCAGGAGGCGGTGGGTTTAGTGCCCAGGGCTGCAAAAATAAAACAAGCCAAAAGCAACTTCCCCTGTGTGCCACACCACAAGTGTAGATCAGAGCTACTTATTTCCTGTGACTGACAAATTTCCATTTGTTTCTGCAGGACGCCTCCTAAAAGCAGGGTTGTTAGTTCTTCAGGGGATGGACTTCACCACACTGTGCTCCCAAATGCTTTGCCCTCCCCCTACCCTGCACCTTAGCCCCAGGACCTTCCCCTCAGCAGGTGTCCCTGACCCTTTACTTTCCCCTTTGCTAAGGCCTGGGGAGTGTAAACAGAGTTTAAAGCAAGTGTAAACAGTGCTCAAGCAAAATGCAATCCTGGGGGCTTCTGGGCCTCCCGTTTCCTGTTTTCCCAGAGGAGATAAACTGGGGAGTGATTTCTGGCTGTCAATATGCAAACAGAGAAAAGTGTGTGCATGGAGTGGGGGACCCCTGGCAGGGGCATGAAAGGGTTTATTCAATGCACCTCAGCTTAGGCAAGGAGCCAGAGAGGGGGGACAATAGCAGAGGTGAGGGTGTGGGCGTGGCCACCCGAAACTGAACAGCTCAGTATGCATACCAGCCCAGTACTTGCTGGCTGCCTAATTGTGAGCAGGTTGTGTGACCTTGAGAGCCTGTTTCTTGATTTATCGGAGTGCTAGAAGTGATCTTCCTGGGCTGGAGATGTAGCTCAGTGGCCTAAGTACCTGCTTGGCAAGTGAAGGTCCTGAGTTCAATCCCCAGTACTGTAAAAAAAAAAAAAAAAAAAAAAAGAAGTGATCTTCTTCATCTTCCAGACTAGAGAGGGAACGAACTGATTCCTGCTGAGCAGCTAGGAATGGTGACACACGTCCATAATTCCATCACTCAGAAGGCTGAGGCAGGTGGATCTCCAGGAATTCAAGGCCAGCTTTAACTGCATAGCAAGATCCTGTCTCAACCACCCCCACCAAAAGAAGACCCACACACACTACACTCTTCCTCCCCTCCCCTCAGGGTAACCTTTACAAGAGCTGGGTGTGCACAACTACAGACTTTGGGGACCACCTAAACACATGGACTAGTATATGCATGCAATTTTTTTTTTTTTTTTGGCGGTACTGGGGATTGAACTCAGGACCCTGCGCCTGCTAGGCAGGCGCTTATTCCACTGAGCTATATCCCCAGCCCCCACTGAGCTGTATCCCCAGCCCTGCATGCACTTTTGTGATGTGACAATTAAAATCTACCTTAAACAAAATGGAGTTGAAGGCCCAGTGACCACAAAAGCCTTGCTACAATTCCATCTTGGATTATCCTGACCTGGCCACTCAAGATCCCCAGAGACCTGGTGTTCACCTCTTTCTATCTTGTGATGTGTGCACTTTTTCTCTGGATTCTATACAGTGTTTGCGCCCCTCTCCCTTCAGTTTAAGCTCTTTCCTCATTGAACAAAAATAGCTGCCACCATGCTGGATCTCCATTCTCACACGTCATCCCAGGGAAAGAAGGAACCCTCTGTATCCTGGAAGGTTCTGTGGCCCTAATTGTCCATCTGCCAGTTGGTCGCTCTGTGGCCTTGGCTGTGCTATTTCTTTGTAAAATTAGGACATTGAATCAGAATATCTCAACGGTCTCAGATTCTTTTCCAGTCTTAGGGCTCACTCCACGACTGAGAGGAGTGCAGCCCCGGAGAAGCAGCTTGACAACCAGATCTGGAAACGGAGGGGAGAGTCCTCCTGCGCGCCGGCAGAGCACGTGGGGTGGGAGGTGTTAAGGCTTACATGGATCTAAGGCCCAACTGACTGGACTGCAATCAGAGGACAACTGAGGCAGAAATGGGCCTGAGAATGGAAGAAGAATGGAAAGGAGGCAGGTGCTATGGCACATAACTGTAATCCCAGCTACTCGGGAGGCTGAGGCAGGAAGATCACAAGTTCAAGGCCAACCTGGGCAACTTAGCAAAACCTGCTTCAAGAGGGGGATGGGAGCGGGAAGAGGGCACTGCTGGGTGCCTCTGAATGGGCTCTCCCATAGGGCAGGGGAGGACTGGACCGGCTCAGTGTGGCCCCCAGTGCAGTGGAGGAGCAGGAGGTGAAATGAACAGGTTAGCCGGGCATGGTGGCACACGACTGTAATCCCAGCACTCGGGAGGCTGCGGCAGGAGGATTGTTGCAAGTTCGAGACCAGCCTGGGCTGCAAAGTGAGCTCAAGGCCGGCCTGAACTGCATAGCGAGACCCTGTCTCAAAAAGACGAAAAAGAAATGAACAGGTTAACAGGTGGGAACAATCAGATTCCCTTAAAAACCCTAAATACATGTCAGCAGCACCCTCCTGGAGGGCAAAGAGCTAATGGAGGGGGCGCCTGGGTGCAGGGCCCCTGAGAGCCGGCCCGGCCTGAATGCCAAACTGCTTCTCCTCCTCCCCGCCACCACCGGAGCTGCTCTTGCCTCTGCCTTCCTTTGGCTCATCTTCAGAAAACTTTTCTGTCCTCACCTGCGCACCAAACCCCTTCTTCCCTCTCCCCGAAGCACCAGCACCCACCCTGGCCACTCCCTGCCCATCCGCGCCCTTTGCCTGTGTCGCTGCTGCTGGTCCCATGGCCTAGCTCTGGCTGGCTCGCGTCCTCTCATCTGCTCGGCTCACCACACCTTGCCTCCAGCATGCCCCAACCCCGTCCGGATGCAGGTGGCCCCAGGCTAGAACCCTGCTACAGGCAGAGACTGTCCCGGGCCCGGAACACCAGAGCCAGGGTCTTAGCCAGATCTCTAAAGACGTCTTTGCTGACCACCGTTTTGTCCAAAATGTGCAGAGTGCCTTGTGGGCGTGAGGTAATTGTAGTTACAAACTTTCACAAAGGACTCGATCTTTGACCTTTGGGCTATTTTCTTTGTGACCATGGCGGATGTCCCTTTGTGGGGACAGCAGTCAACTGCAGCCACCAGGGCATGGCTGTGGGTGTGGTCTGAGGTGCCGTCATCACTGATGTTCTTCAAGATTTTCAAAGTGCTTCACTCTGTGCGTCTGGAGTGGCGTCAAGCCAGGAGCAGCACCAATTTCCCTGATTTCACGAACTTGCCCATTTGCACAGTCCTGAGCCGGCCTGCAGTAGAGGGCTCCAAGTCCCTTCGGCTCAGGCTCCTTCCCACCTTTGGAACTCCTTGTGCTACCCACTGCCCCTGTGGGGCCAGCCAGCCTCACCAAAATGGCTGAACTCACAGGCTGTTGTGCCCCTGGCCTGGAAAGCTCTACCTTCCTTTCCTCGGCTAAGGGCTGTTTCCAAAGGACCCTCCAGCCCTCGCTCCAGCCTTCCCTCCCTCCAGGGATCCCTGCCTGGCTCCTCGAGGCTAGTCAGCATGGCCAAGCACCATGCACCAAGCAGCCCTGGTGTGCTTCTCTCTGGCACTGGGCCTTGAACTGCAGCAATGACGTCACTCTACTGAATTGCTTGATGGCATGTCTGTGTCCCAGGCTTCTAGAAGTTCTGCCTGTTTGGGAAGCCTGCCTATCTTGCTTTCGTGGTGTACCTGGAGCCTGAAACAGAAAGTGCTTGGTACCACTTGTCGACTATCACTGAACCTAGACCTGATGATAAGGTGCAGCCCTGGGCTTTGCTAATAGCCCTACTTCCAGCAGGGGCCAGAGCTCTGAGGGCGAGAGTCGGCGGAGAAGCGAGAGTGACGAGAAAGTGAAAGTAAGGCTGAGCCGGGGAGGAAAGAACCCCGGAGTGAGGTCTGCGGGGGAGGAGGTGCGCTGGGCCAAGAGTTCATTCAACCATCGTCTCGCAGGCTCCTGAGCGCTGCAGGTGGCTGCTGGGATGGGCGGTGAGCGTCGTGGGCGGGGAAGCGAGCCTGGCGGAAAAGAGAGAAAATGTGTTTTGTAATTAGTCATTGCCCCCTGGGGTGAAGCGGGGAGTTTTCCCCGCAGGTGGGTTGAACAGATTTGCGAGTCGACTACAGGGGCTAAGCACGGGCTTGGGGCCACAGCGGGGCTTCCAGCCCTAGTGGCAGAAGTGGAGCTTTCTAGTTTTTTCTGTCTGGTCCCACTAATTCAAGGCTCTGCCGTGTAGCAGGACCTGGGAGGAGAAAGCTTAGTCAGCTTTCCTGGCCTCTGCTCCTGTCTTCGTCTCTCCACGTGGTCTCACGGTGGCTGGGAATGGCGACAGGGTGGCGTTTGCCACCTGGAAGTTTCAGTCGGGCAGTTTGGGTGGTTCTGACCATCTCACTCCATGAAGGTTCTGGGGAAACATTCCAGCAGGGATGGCGAATGTGCGGAAAGCTGACATCCCTCACCGCTAACGCAAGAGGCAAAGGGAGTCCAAGCACTTTAAAGTGTGACGGGCAGGAAAGCGAGGTCACAGGTCAGTTGCTACCCACAAACATGACGTTCCTGGAGGTGCCAGAATCCAGTGCTGAGACAAAGAGCCCTCCCACCACCAAGGACACAGTTTGGTCCTCAGTCCTCTGTTTTCCGGAGCAGTAGTTTTTGGGCTTTTAGAAGCAGAACTCACACTAAGAAAAGCGTTTCTCATTACTCAACCCCGCACCTGTGTTTTCAAATACAAAAGTGAATTTTGCAAAACCAAAGGTCCCTATTTACTGCGTGTAACTACACGTACACTTTCCACTCTGTTCTAGTTCACTTTCTTGGTGCTGAGTAGTGAACCCAGGGCGTGCACAGGCCAAGCACACACTCTACCATTGAGCTATACCCTGTCAATCATCAATCCCTCTGCCCTATTTAAATCTGGGGTGCAATCCCCTAAATAGATTTCATGACCTACTCATGGGTCGTGACCCACAGTTGGGTAAACACTGCTCTGAGGATGCTGACTGCACACAGCTGCACCTTGGGGCCACAATATTCCCAGAGATCCCTCCCTCTGTGTTTTCACCAGTACATCCCACACCAGAGCTACGTCCTCAAGCTCACCTCCTTCAAGCCACCTCTCTTGCCCCCAGCAGATTTACTGTTTCCCTTGGGCCCTTAATTTTCTGGAGACTGTTTCTGGCAGGCTAAACCTAGGTGGCAGCCCAAGAAGCCACCATGCTTAAACCCATTCATATCTCATGGGTACTTGGGCTGCAAGAAGAGAACTCAAGAAACTTGGTAACACAGGGGCAAAGGGTGCAGCTCAGTGGTAGAGCACTTGCCTAGCATCACAAGGCCCTGGTTCCATCCCAGCATGGCAAAACCAAACCCAAACCATAAGAGGTAAATGGAATCGAACACCAGAAGCCCAGAGCTACATGGCTGCAGAGTTGATGAATGATCACCCATCCCCAATGCCAACCTTTGGAAATGTCTTTGCAAAGGCTCGGTGTGACCACAGTGCTACGTATGCCAAGGGGCTCTGAAGGTAGCAGGAGGGGGGCAGGGATCAGCCAGCTGGGTATGCGGGTGAGTCACTAAGTGGATGACCCCTTAATCCCATGTAAGGAAAGGCTGCAGCCGCCCACTGCTGCTGCAACTGAGTCTGGGCAGAAATGGGCATGTCTGCCCTGCAGCAGCCCCACCCATGCTGGGACAACCCGGTGAGTCACCCAGAGGTGCCGCATCCCTTTCTCTTCAGTCACAGGCCTTGAAACTGAAAGTGACCCTAGCCTCACCTCTGAGTCTAAGCCACCGCTGTGCAGAGGAACCGGTGTCTTGTCTGGCTTCGTGTAGGGTTCCTGGGAGCAGGAAGGGACAAAAGCGGGAGTGAAGCTCTTTGGCCCTGCTTTCCACTTCGGGATTCTTCTAAAGCCCGTCTGTAAGGACCAGGACTCCTCATGCTGGTTCCTTCCGCCTGTGTGCACCTCTGTCTGCCATTTTCCCAGGGAGAGCGGAGGAGGGGTGATGGTGGGAAGCCAGCTCTGGAGTCTAGGTCTATGGTAGCATCTGAGGGCACAGACCATGGCTGGCCATTATCTAGGTCTAGTAGCACTGGGGACAGTGTACGAGCTAGAAGGAACCCCAGCATAGCCACCCTCAATTTGCAGATATAAAAACTCAGGCCCAGAGAGGGTTAGTGGCTTGCCTAAGGCCACAGAGCTCATAGCAGCAGAGGCATGAACTACGTCCTCCAATACACCAAACCTCCACTCTGTCAATGTTCCCACCTGCTGTATCCCCAGTTTGCATCCTTATGGGTTCTAAAAGTCCCCATCAGTGACCCCAATGAGTGGTACCATGTTGCAAGCAGCTACCAAGCTCAGACAGCAAATAGAAGTGCAGGACTGGTGCCCCAGGTCTTCCTGCCAGCTGGGGAAAGCTGTGTCCTTCACCCATGCTGCTTTGTTTCCCTCCTCCGCAACAGTACATGGATGGGAGTGAAAATCCACATTGTAGGCCCTGAGTCCGACATGGTAATGCTTCTGAAGCAGTCACCTGTACCAGGGGAACAGGGCCTGCCTGCCTGGTCTGAGAAGAGCTTGCAGCAGTCAGGGTATGGTACCAGCTGGCGTGGGGGTACCGAGAATGTGCATCGGACTGAGGTATGCCTCTGTGTGCACCCAGGAAGGGGGCTAGAGGTATGGATATGCACATGGTACCTCTGACTGAGGGCTGGGATGCCAGGGTCCCCCTGCCATGTTATCAGCCCTTGTGAACTTGGGATTTAACTGCTACAGCCTCAGTTACCCAAGTGCAAAATGAAAATGCTAAGAATCTCCTTTACAGGGTTTATTTTTTCTTTATTTATTTATTTTACGTCAGACAGGTAATGTGCTGACATCGTAACAAGGTTTGAGAGAGGCACATCTCATGCAAATGGCATGAACACCCAATCATCACGCTCATGAACTGAAGGATCGCACAGGGTTGTTTAAAAGAGCCAACCACTCTGGAGGTTAAGGCAGGAGGATCACAGCAAGATCTTGTCCCAAAATAAAAAAACAAAAAGGACTGAGGACATAGGTTGATGTACAGGCCCTGGGTCCAGTCCCCAATACTGGAAAAGAAAAACGAGAAGAATCCACCAATGAATGTGAATATTCTCTAGGGATACAGCACAGAGCTGAGAGGTGGATGGGAAGGGGATGGGCCGTATTGCTCCCTTGGGCCTAGATGGCGCTGGGGGGAGGCAGCACTGGGTCTGGGGTAGGAGAGGGCTAGTCCCTAGTTCCCTACCTGTGACTTCCTCCCTTCCCTGGCTGCTAAGGCAGCACAAAAATCAGGTCACCAGTCTTGGCTCCTTGCAGTAGCTGTCATGCACACAGCTCCAGCCCAGCTCCCAATCCAGGTCACCAACATCTACCCACTCGCCCCCCCATCCCCACCCCCCCACCCCGCGGCGGAGGCGTTGGGCCGCTCAGTGCCTTTGTTCTCCAGCAAGCGCTTTCTTTAGGCCCTTGCTGTGGGCCTGGTGCTGGGCCAGAGCTTTGAGAAGAAATAACAGGCACTGTGCGCTCTGCCAGACCAGCCATCACGACAGCCTCTTCTAGAGAGGCGATCACCTCTGCTCTCTACGACAGGAAACTCAGATTCAGGAAAGGTAAGCATCTCATTCAAGGGCACTGCCGGCAAGTGCAGAGCCAGGGCTGAAACAGAGGTCCGGCTGCTCCCTGAATCTGTGCTTTTGGCCCAAGGTCAGGTGTTTAGAGGTCTGGAAGCAGAGGGGCCGTGGTGCTGGAGGGCCATGGGAGGGCAGTACATACAGGCCTCAGGGAATCTCAGGTCACTCCGGAGTCACCGTGCAGAGGATGCTGGGAGTGAGGGAGAGGAGGGGGAGGCCAGGCATGTGTGGGAGGAGCATGCGCGAGCATACACATAACGCCACACACAAACCACACATGCGTCAGACCGACCAGCACCCACAGACACATACAAAGACCTAAGGGACAGACACACCTATGAACACACACACAACAGAAGACATACAGCCTCAGCTGTACACAGAAGACACACAGAAAAACACTCACCTATGCACGACACCTATCACACACACGGGCAGCCCCAGAGACACGCAGACCAACCCCTGACACACACATAAACGCACCCCGTGGAGGGAAGGGAACGTAGAGCGGCTGTCTCATTTCCGGGCTCCCTCCTCTAAAGCGGAGGGAAAAGCCTTCCCCAGAAGTGCTGAGTCAGCACCGGGTGACAAATGAGCCTTGGGCGGCGCCGGGCACCAGCGAGCCCTTTGCATGCAGAGCGCGTGCGCAACAGCACCTGCCCAGGCCAGCAGATCCCCCTCCCCCGGCGGGGAGGCCCGCGGGAGGAAGTGACTGGCTTTGACTTTGCAAACGCCCGGACTTTGCAGCCCAAGGTCATGAGGCAGGCACCGTCTGCTTCCTGCAGGGAGGTGGGGTGGGGCCAGGCCTGGGAGGGGCCTGGGCAGGTGGGCCTCCTGGGATGGCAGGGCCGAGCCAAGGACAATGAGACCATAAGGAGGGTGCCTGAGTGCGTCCTCAGGCACGCAGAGTCTGAGTGGGGGCTGAGCATACTTGTGCCCTTACTGAAGGCTGCCCTCCTGGTGACTTGGTTAGGAGGCTACCTGGAAGCATGACTGGCCTGCACATCTCCCTCCTGTCCACTAGTTAATTCCACGTGGAGCAGCAAGCACAAAACAAAGGTCAGAGTCAGGTCATTTCCTCCTATGGCTTCCAGTTGCCCTTAGGACAAATTCAGCTCCTCAAAGTGGTAACGTATGCTTAGCCCCTACAGACTTACAAAGGGCTGTAGACACCAGGACAGTGGGACAACATTTGCAAACAGGGACTGTCCCAGCATCAAGCCCTGCTGCTAGCCTCTTCCCACCAAAGCACTTCTGCTGTTGCCAGTGTCCGCCATGTTTGCACGGCTGGCTCAAGTCCCAAGGTCAGCGTCACCTCCTCAGACAGACCTTCTGCACTATTTCTCTCTGAAGGTTTCACCTCCAGGCCGTTGTTCTGTCTTCTTTCTTCACAGCGGTTGCCCACTCTCTGAATTTTTGTTTTGTTTGCTTCTTTCTTGTCTTTCCACTCCTTTCCCTCAATAAAAGCTCTTGACTGCAAAGCCTTTTGTTGTTTTGTTTCAGCCACAGGGACACACGTGTAAGGAGAGGGCCAGGGCTGTGTGTGTGTAGAGGGTGTTTGTGTGCAGATCCTGTGGTTTGCAGCTGAAAACAGATCTGGCTGACCCACACACACAGCAAGTTACTTACTATCTGGAGAAAGAATGGACAAAACTTCTTTCAGATGCCACTTCCTCTCCAGGCCTAATTCGACCCCGCCACGAAGTCCAGGAGGAGAGAATTCCTTTCCTTAGTAGCAAGCATCTTGGGCTACTGGGGGTATCATGATGGAGATGCCCCCTGTGTTTCTGTGCCAGGTCTTGCCTGGCATGCCTCATTCTCTTCCTTGGGCTCTGCTGCTCAAAGGTCAGTCTCTGGGAACAGTGAAGGAATCTGGCAAAGGTACAAAGTATGTCAGTTTTCTGTCTTAGCTGGACTCAGGGCCTGGAGGACTTTTTTTGTTTTGCTTTTGTTTCTTAATTCCTGTCCTCTCTCTCCCACCCAGTAGGTAAGATAATAATCGTGAGGGTGCTGTGGAATGTCCTTGGCTGGAGGAATAAAAGGGTTATCTTCCTTTGCATCTCTGCTGAGATTTACTCACGTGGACGGGGAGGTGGGCACCCAGGCTACTTCTTCCCCAAGTCCAGGAGGCCTCCAGTTCCACCTCATGGCAGCTGTGAGCTGAGGCTACAGCCCCTGGCCAGCTGGTCCTATTCTAGTAGAGAGAACAGAAAAGGAAGAGGCGCTGTGGAGGAGGCAGCCACCAGGAGAACAGCTCCTCGCCTGCACGCACAGATGTGAGCGGCTGCCTGGCCTTGGCTTACCTTGTGCTGGGCTCCTTCCTGCCACAGCCCTGGGTAGAGCAGGCTGACTGGGCAGTGAAAGGGTGCCCTGAGACCACTGTTCCCAAACTTCTCTCCGGACTCAACCTCTCCGTGTGGGTGAGAACCGGAAGGAGGGCCTGGCAGCCAGGGGTTGGCCCGTGTGGGATGGGTCAGAAGCTGGAGTAGCCACTCTGGGTGAGGATGCTGCCTGTCCCTCTGTGGCTTCTACAGGGCTTCCCAGTGGCTTTACTGGGAGGCCCCCAGGGTGGGTGTGGGCAGAAGGAAGAAGACAGCAGTGTCAGCCCGTCCACAGGCCAGGCCTTACACTCGGCTGAATCCACTTGGTACCGTGTGGAATCACAAGCCTTTGAAAGTGGCCCGCCCCATTCACTTTCAGTCAACAAATATTTCCTGAGCACGTGGATGCACCAGCCCTGCTCTAGACACGAGGACTACAGCCATGGCAACAGACCCCCGTGTCAGTGGAATTTACAGTCTAGTGGAGGGAAGACAGTCAGTAACCAAAGTAAGGGCCAGGGATGTAGCTCAGCAGCCAGTGCCTGCCTAGGAAATAGGAGGCCCTGAGTTCGATTCCTGATACCAGAAAAAAAGACCAAAAGTAAAAGCCTCTATAAAAAATAACCAAAATAAGTGAAATATTTGATATGTGAGCTAGTGATAGATGCTATAGAGAAAAATTAGGAAGAGAAAGAGTGTGAGGTTCCTGGAGCAGGGATGGTTCCTCAGTGTAAGTAGAAAGGCTGCGGACAGCTTACTGAGAAGGTGGCTTTGATTCTGATGCATTAAGAATCATTTATCAGCCGGGGATATAGCTCAGCGGCATGAGCGCCTGCCTGGCAAGCACGAGGTCCTGAGTTTGATTCCTCTAGAAAGAAAGAGAGAAAGAGAAAGAAAAAGAAAGAGAAAGAGAAAGAAAGAAAAGAATCATTCATCAGCACAAAAGGACGCAGGTAAGATTATTATCCTCATTGATGATGAGGAAGCTGGGGCCCAAGAGCTGAGTTCAAGTTCAGAAGGCTAGGATGAAGTGAAATTTGAGCTCAAGTTGTCTGTGCTCTGTACTCACAGCATGAGAGGGAGAGAGAGGAGAGAGAGAGGGAGGAAGTAAAAGGGCGGATGGTGAGCCTTGCAGTGGTGACCATCTGTTTTCCAAACTGAAAATCAGGACACGATCTGAGAGGGTTTTCCTGTTGCTTGCAATGAGTGGCCGTCTGGGAGAGGTGGCTTGGATGCCAGCCTGTAGAGTGGTACTTCTGAGACATTCCAGTGGCTTGTGGGGCCCACGAGGCAGTCCAAGGGTAGGGCATTGCCATGGCAACCTCCGCCTGGCCACGGGGCCAAAAGCCTGGTGTGGAGCCACATGGCTGAGCCACTGGGCATGGGACCGAGCCTCTGAGGGCCACAGGGGCAGCATGAGTCACTGAGCAGCCAACAGGAGGAGCCAAGGGAAGGGAAGAAGGTTGGGTGTGGCCCAAAGTCTGACCAATCAGTCAAGAGGGTGGTCAGGCAGTTTCCAGGAAGCCCCCTGGCAGGAGTCTTCAGGCAATGTGAGGAAAGAACCAGGCTTTCCCGTTAGCCTGCTTTGGGTTTGAATCATCCCTTGGCAACTTCCTGCTCTGGGGTCTGGGTTAGCCACATAGCTCCTGGGAGCTTGTTTGTGTGTCTGTGCAGTGGGGCGAACAGCTCACCTCATGGGAGATTTGCAAAGATTTTCACGCTTTGTGATACAGCAGGAACTGTGTTTGGCCTGTTGCAGACTCTGTACGTGATTTTGCAGTTTCTTTCCACCTGATAGGGCATGGGGGCCCATGCTGAGACAGAGAGCTGGGAGGGACGGGACAGGACAGACAGTGAGGCTTGGGAAACACATGACCTGGTCACCCAGGGCAGTGGCAGGTTCCCAGCCAAGGCTTGCACGTGGGATGGAGCTTCGTCAGCAGCAAAAGAACAATACCCTTTGCAAACCCAGGGCAGCAATGCCAGCCCTCTCTCCCCTGATTCCCGCCCTCTGCAGCCCCAGGGCCCTGGGGCCAAGCCTGCCTCATGTCCCCTCCAGGTCTGCTGGGGAGCTCTAAGGTTCTCTGTACCATCGAGCAGCCAAGGGGCCTTAGCAGGTAGAAGCTCCCACTGAGGAGTTCCTTGCTTTCTGCCCGGCTGTCGGGACCTCCTGGTAAACTCCACTCCTGCTCCTGCTGTTGCTTCTGGAGACTGTAGTCAGCAGAAAAAGAGAACACAAAGGGACTTTAAAGGCTTCTGCGTGCTCCACCCTTCCTGACTTCCACAGGCTGAGCTGCAAGTTCATCCCTCTGACCATGGCCGAGGCACAGACAAGGAGAACAGGAATCCAGCCTAGCTTTTACCAATAATTCACCATATGACCTTAAAGCACCCTCTCAGGGCCTCCTCGCCTTCATCTGTAAAGTGAGGGGTTCTGATCGCTCAAGTCTAATCATGACCTCCAAACGATTACATTCATTGATTTGCTCTTCTGCTTCATTCACACAAAGCGCTTATCACTTCCTGACATATATTTTTTGTTTGTTTACTGTCTGCCTTGCTCTACTCCAGCTCCCAGAAGGCAAGAGATTTGGCTTGTTTTGTTCAGTGCTACATCTCTGCCACCTACAAAAAAGACAATAGGAACTTCTGTCTGTCTGCATCCTGGAGGGAAACAAAGATTACACACTCCAACAGGATGATCAAGGGGACTTCATTGAAAACGCCATTTCTAAAGCTGAAGGTAAGGTAAGGAGAACCAGCAGGAATGCAGAACCGCAAGGAATTGGTGAGCCTGAGAGAGGCTGGCCACACTGGCACTGCCTGGCCCAGCAGGCCAGGGACAGAAGCTGCTGCTCTGGCAAAGGAAGGAGGCAGCCGCTGCCCGCCCATGGCCCAGCAGGGAGGTGAGCAGGGAATCAGTGCCCAGACCTCATTTCTCTCCTGGGCCTGGATTGCCTCTGCCTCAGCTTTCTGGCTGGATCCCAGCGGGGAGCCGAAGACCAAGACACCTCTGAGACCTTAGAGGTCAGGTGCTGGGGTACAGAAAGGGTGGGAGAGGTGGACTGTGATCTGGACTGTGTCCTTCAGCTCAGCACCTGATAAACATTGGTGAGCTCTGGCCCTGGGCCTGAGTGTGTAGGCTGTAGACAGACAGGTGACCTGCAGCTTTATAGAGTAAGGCTCCTGCCTCTTCCTCTGCCTGGGGTTCTCCCATCCATGTCCGCTTAGGGGAAGCAATGCTGATTCACAAAGTTACAGACATTGGAAAGAGTGGCGCATTGAAAGAAAGAGGCTTGAGGGGAGGAGAGGGAAGGGGAGGGGAGGGGAGGAAAAGGAGGTGGGGGTCTGGATAATGGAAACTGGCTGTGGAGCTATGAACCAGCCCTCAGGAAGTGACCTTGAAGTTGTAGTTGACATATAGAGTCTGAAAATTCTAATTCCACTCCATAACTCATTTGCTGGGTGATCTTGGGCTCGTTCCTTGACATCTCTGATCCTCTGTTGAAGGTGGGGTGGGGGGTGTAAATAGGCTGTAGGAGTTTCGTGAGGATTTAATGAGCATCTGTGCAAAGGGTTTAGCACCACACCTGGGCACACTGCGAATCTCTATTATTATAACTAGAGGCCAAGGGCCACCCCACCCCCTTCCTGTTTCCCACCCGACAGGGGATCTCCACCCCCTCTCCAGCTCCATTTAATTCTGAGCGTTTTAGGTCATTCTATGCCTGGCGCTCTGCCAAGGCTCTGACAAAGACAGGAGTTTCTGCTCATTCATCCTAACGCGCGAGCTCCTGCGTTTATGATAATGGGGAAATGCTTGAAAGGGCTTGCTGCCCGCGGAGGGGAAATCGGCTTAGAATGGAGAATCTGGTCCTTCTGGGCTCAGCGCTCCTCTCCCTGCACTTTGATAGAGTCTGAAGTCTGGAGGGAGGAGGAGGAGGCGGAGGGGAGGAAGAGGGGAGGGGGGGGACCCAGGGCAGGGAGGGGGCAGGGCGAGGGCCTGGCGCGCCTGGTGAATGGGTTTGGGGTGGCTGAGGAAGCTTGCCAAGAAGGCAGAGTGAAAAGGCCAGGCCCTGTGAGGGCTGTTTCCATGGCAATCCCAGCTGCTGCTTGGGCTCTGGCACTGGCTGGCTCTGTCTCAGGGCCTTGGCCGCCACCACATGGTTACTCAGCTCGGGACAGATGAAGAATCCCATGAGTTGTCCTGGCCCAGGGTGTCACCAGGCAGTGCCACTGTGTCCTGGCAGAGAGCGCCCAGAGAGGCACTCTTAGGGCCTCTGGACTTGTACCTTGTGTGTCCAGAGGGAGGGACAGGCGACCATGCTGTGGGCCCAGACCAGCTGGGGACAGGTTTCCGAAGGCCTGGGCCTCCGGTGGGAGGGGGTGCGGCACGGTGCCTACCCAGAACCCACAGAGGATGAGAGGGTGGAGCAGGGCGGCCAGGGAGAAGCTGGCAGGAGGTAGAGGAGTGACTGGGTTTTGTGTGACTTGGCGCTTCGCTGAAAGAAGGAATGACAGCCCCTTTCTCCCATTCTTGTCTAGCTCCTCTCTTCCCAATTATTCCCCACCCTTGAGCCTGGGGAGCCGCGGATCTTGGCGGGGTACCAACGCTGTTGACTGAATGAGCGAAATGAGAGGTAAGAAAGAATGGAAATCCAGCAGAGGGTAGAGATGTGCTTGACCCGGCGATGGCGCAGCATCTACCAGCACCCCAGATGCCACCCTCCTGGACACTTCTGCTGAGGCAAAGACCTACCAGCCTCTCCTGTGTGCCCGCACTGACTGAATTTTGTCACCTATCTGTGTGATTTTTCCTTTCAGCCATCATCTTAACATCCAAGTTGTTTTTTCACCAACTGACTGTAGCTCTGTTTTGCTTTGTCTCCATGTGGAAGCTCCTTGCACAAGCCAGGTCAGAGTATAGCCCTTCCTCCTGGGCCTTAAAGTCTGTCTGTCTGCCTGTGAGCGCGTGGGTTTGTAGGGTCTGGTGCTACATTCACTGTAGGTGGTTACTTAACATAGCGAGCCCACTAGTGGTGACCCCGTGTGCTCCCAAAGCACCCTTGGCAGCCTGCCTGTATGTGGCAGCCCCAGAGCTGCTTAGTGAACACAGAGCTGTAAGTGAGCACAGCTACCTACCATGCTGATGGCGAGCTGTGTGACAGAGGTAACTATTGTGATCCTTCCACCTGCTCCTGTCTCCCCCCCAGGGATGCACTTGGCACTTGGTGACAAAGTGGGAGTCAGTGGCAGTGAGGATCTGTGTGTGTCCAGGCCCGCCCTGTGTCCCTCACCCTTGGCCCTCCCAGGTTTCCTTCTCTAGTGTGTACCCTCACACCATCTCTCCCTCTAAGGCTGGTTTTCACTTTGTAGCATCTTGATGCCATCTGTACTTTTTTCTGCTTTTCTGCAGTACCGGGGAATTGAACCCAGGTGCTTCAAACTGAGCTACATCCCCAACGGCTCCTTTTTAAAAATTTTATTAGTACATGTCAGTAATACATAATGATTACATTCATCATGGGGAATTGATACCTGTACATAACATATCAATTCTTTTTACTTCCCCTTCCTCTTGTCCCTCTCAAAGGATTTAATCTGATTGTTAATACCCTTTAAGACGCACGCACTTCATTTGTTACACTTCTTACGGTTTGTTTTCAGCACTGGGGATTGAACCTAGAACCCCTTTTATGTTAGGTAGAGCGCCACGGAGCTGTATCCCTAGCCCTGGTTTGTTTTTTGCTTTTTAATTTTGAGACGGGGTTGCCCTAAGATGCTAAATTGCCCAAGCTGGGCTCAAAATTTGCAGTCCTCCTGCCTCAGTCTCCCAGGGTGCTGGGATCATACCAGGCTTATAATTGTTTTGTTATTTACTTGTTTATCATCAAATGTTTATTACTTGAGTATAAGGTCACAAAGTGGGTCTGAAGTTTCAGTCCTTGGAACAGTTTCTGGCTATCAAAAAGTGCTCAGTTTTTGCTGAAGTAATTAATAAAGCATGAGTGAATGGATAAATCAGGAGAACTAAACACTTTTTAAAAATACATTCCTCTCCTGATGGGGTTCAGGGGGCTGTGGGCATTTTTATTTTTATCTGTTTCCAAGAAGGGCTGGATTCTAAATCCCCTGGGGGCCTGGACAAAGGTAAGGGTGCTGGGTTTTATTTATTGTTCAGTTTTCTTGAATCAGGATCTTGCTATGTAGATCAGGTTGGCCTTGAACTCCCTATGTGGCCCAGGCTGACCTCAAATTCACAATGTTACTGGGTTTGGGGGTGTTGGAGTCTCCTAGAGATGGTTTCTAGGTTCTTTCTGTCTTGAGCAAAGAATTGGGTAAGACAAGCCCAAAAGGTAGCCAAGATTTTACATTTATTAAAGGTAGGGAAAAAAAGAAACATGGGCCAAGTAAAAGTAGGAAAAGAAGCATATTCTACATGGTGAGTGTGGACTACTGTGAGAGAGTACAGTGGCCTAGAGCTCACAGCCTGATCTTTCCTATCTCCTACTCCTCAGGCTGACATCAGGTCTAGGCCGTCCTCTTGGAAACTTGTTGGAGTTCTTTCAAGAAGAATTGAAAAGAGCATTCAGATCGGTTCTATGTACAGGGCTTTGGGAACTGTTCTGCACATGTGTGTCCTGGGACTTCGCAATTAACAGGTCACGCCCACTTTCCCAGCCAGTCTACCATGCACTGATCTCCTGCCTCAAGAACTCAGAGAATCCTCCTGCTTCAGTGTTTTCAGTGTTGGGATTACAGTCCTGCAGCACCATGCCTGGCAAAGGTTTATCACCCATCCAACCCTCCTTGCACGCCTGCAGGTGCCAGGCTGTGTACAGGCAGCAGCAAACCCAGCAGTGGGAAGGTAACAGGATCCCTGATCTCATGTGGCTCAGGTGTACTGACAGTAACATAAATGAGTGAGTGAGCGAGTAAATAACTGTAAGTCATATCGATGAAATAAAAAGGCCTGAAACAGAGATTCTATAAAGAAATTGATTTTTTTTTTGTCTTTTTTTCTGGAGACAGGGTCTCACTATGCAATTCAAGCTGGTCTTGAACTCACTTTGTAGCCCAGGCTGGCCTCAAACTCCTCCTGTCTCAGTCTCTCAGGCACTGGGATTATAGGCATGTCTCATCATGCCCTGCAGGAAATTGAATTTAGATAGGGCAGTTAGGGGAGGTCTTTGGAGAAGTTGATACCCTAGCTGAGACCTAAAAGTTAAAAATGAGCTAGATGAGTGCAGAGCTAATGGAACAATGTTCCAAGGAGATGGAACCACACATGCAAAGGCCCTGGGACAGGAAAGAGCCAAGCATGATCTTGTAAGGCCAGTGGTCAGGAAAATGTGCAGGACCAGCTGTTAAAGAGCCTTAGACTCCATAGGGTGGGGTTTTAGTTTTATTTATTTATTTATTTATTCATTTTTTGTGGTACTGGGGATTGAACTCAGGACCTTGTTCTTGCCAGGCAGGTGCTTATTCCACTGAGCTAAGCCCCCAGCCCCTCATTTTTATTTAAAGTGCATCAAACAAACTTAAGGTTTGCAGAGGTGAGTGACCTGATGTGCCTCTGGCTTCTAGATGGGGAAGAGCTGGGGTGAGGCGGGCGGTAGGGTGCATCTCTAGAAGGAGAGAGCTGAGCTGCTAGATGAGAGGTGGGGGGTGTGGGCAGGGTAGGGTGGATAGAGAGCAGTGCATAGAGACGAGACCCGGTGAGGGGGACTGAGGCCTGTCACAGTCTGGGTATGGTGAGAATAGGCTAAATCTTGGGGACTCCCCAGTGTTTGGCCTGTGGAACCCAGGAAACCTGACAAACAATGCAGTGTCTATACTGTCAAAGGAAGAGCATGTGTACTGCACTTGCGAGAACCTTCTCCCAGGGTCTAGGAGGACCAGTCAGAAAAACTTCCCATTCCTGGGAAACAGAGCTTCAGTAACAGTGATTATCAGCCAGTTTGAATCACCTTATTCCTTCCATGACTGTCCATAATTCTAGTGTTTGAAAGCCTGCCTCTACCCAATCTCCTGAGAAACCACCCTACCTTCGAAAGGCTTTTCTGCAGAAAGAAGGGCAGCTCTGTGGTTCAGGGGGCCGAACCAGGCAGCGGAAGGCACAGGGATTGAGGTTTTTGCTCCACACCACAAGGGAGGGGTTGCTCAAAATAGAGCTGCTCCGGCTGAGCCCCTTCGTCAGGTGTATTCAAGCTGGAGTCAGCATGGTGCCGGGGCGCCCGAACTGGGCAGCCAGAGGACAAATGGATGAGCTCCTGCCCTCCAAACACCCTTTCTTCTTGTTTTTCCGCAGCTCAGGAGGACAAATCTGCCTCCTCCCCTGGACAAAGACCCCTCAGTCTGAGACAGCCATGACGTTTCAGCCACCCCTGACCTGTTTGCTCTGGGTATAACCTCTCTGGGGTTTCAAGGCTTCCAGCTTTTCTGGAAACCCTGTCCTCCTATCTCCAGAGCTGCTGAAGCTATTGTGGTCCCCTGAAACTCCTCTGCTCACTGTTTGGACTCCTGAAGGGATACCCCAGGGTGTCATGGGCATGACTAGTACCCCAACCGCCATCCCAGCAGTAGCTGGCCAGAGGTGGAGCAAGCCCTGCCTGGGGTGTCCTTGGGACGGGCCCCTCAGATCAGGTCATAGTCTTCTGGTCCCAACTGCCGGGGTGAGGCACTGGTGGCCACTTCTTTCGGCCACTGTGAGGCACCATCCCTGCCTGGACTGTTTCTGGTGGCTTTGATTTTTTGCATCTCTGAACCTCAGTTTCCACATCTGGAAAAAGGGGATAAAACAACCTGTGAGAATGAGATGAAAGAGGGATAGGACCAGCCTAGCACAGCTTAGCGCATAGTGGGTGCTTGCTAATGACTGTTCTCCTAGGACTCCCTCCATGTTCTCTCTGCACCTACAGGAACAGAGTTGCTTCCCAATGGTGCGTGTGTGAGGGGGGTGGTTGTAGGGAGACCAATGTCCTCCTTGGTCTCAAGGCTCTTAATTTGCTGATAGGACCATTTTATTTTATTTTATTTTATTTATTTATTTTTTTTTTGCGGTACTGGGGATCGAACTCAGGACCCTGCTCTTGCTAGGCAGGCGCTTATTCCACTGAGCTATATCCCCAGCCCTAGGACCATTTTAAAAAACAACAAAAGAGAAGGCAGTGGAGAGGGTGAGCTGCTGAGCTGCAGATCTTCTCGAGCTGCTCAGACTTCCCTGGGGATGCCATGGAGCAGAGGGCCTGCCAGGGTGGGTTGCCCACCTTCCCTGGCTGTGGGCGGAGCTGGGAGAGGCTGCTGGCAGGGCCCCAGTTGACTGGCATTTTGGACTTATTGGGGTCCAGCTGAGAGTAGGGGAGAGGAGGGAGCCAGAGGGGTGCCCGGGGGTAGAGAAGGGCTGGAGGCTGCAGTCTCCCAGCCAGCAGGCCCTGGTATTTTTAACTCTGGAATGCTCCACCTGAGGCCCCTTCCCTTGTTTATCTTGCTTTCGAGTCCTGTTCCCCCCTGGCAGTTCTGCACGGAGCAGGGAGAGGCTTCGAAGATGCCAGGAAGAAGGGGAGCAGTTGGGGGGGCTGGGGGGCTCCCTCTCTCCTCACCCTGTCCAGCGGCCACCTTCTGCTGTCTGCCTGTCTCGTGGGAAAATAGAGACCGTCTCGTTCTTCCTAGGTTATTTCTCCTTCCACCACCACGGACCAGCCCCTTTGCTTGGGCACCCATCTCAACTAGGCTGAGCTTTCCAGGGCAAGTGGGGCCGGAAGGGTCAGCGCTCCAGCCCCTGTCCCTGGGCCCCACACACTGCGGGTCTCATGAAGGAACAGCTGCGTGGAAAGAGCAACAGGAGCAGCTGCCCTGGGAACAAAGCATCAGTGTCTCCCTGGAGGTTCATTTCACACCCCTCTGCCTCAGTTGCTCTGTAAAATAGGACCAGCCAATTCCTCCTCTCGGAGAGAGCAGTTGGAGGTGCTGCAAGCCATGGTGAAGAGAAATGGCCAGGGCAGGCCACACGTGGTGGCAAACACCTATAATCCCAGAACTCCAGAGGCCAAGGCAGGAAGACTGTCTTGAGTTCTGAGTTCAAGGCTAGCCTGGGCTGAACAGTGAATTGCAGTCCAGGGCAGCCATGAAGACTGGTCATATCTGAGATGGTGCCTGTGCTTTTGGACATGACTCTCCTGTTGTCTTTCTAGGGTGTTTGGAGGACACCGCACCCCTTCTCCAAGGCCTGCCCCAGTTACTGCCAGGCCAGGGGAGCCTGCGCTCTGCGCACTGTTACAGGTGAGGGTCACTCACTGGCTTTTCTCCTTCCCCCAGCTTCGGAGTGTAAGGGGACCAGGTGATCACCTTCGGCCAGTCTGTAAAGTCACCCCATCTATCCAAGGGTACCAACAGACCAGTGCAGGGGGTGGACCAGGATGGCTGGGGTGGGGAAGCACAATTCTGGATTTCCAAGATGACTCCCTGCTAGCAGCCCGTGCCGTCCTTCCCTGCCGTTTCCTTTAGCCTCCCTATAGGAGAAGCATATCTGCCCTCATGAGGGCCTGGCATTACCTGGGCCAGAACCAGGGAAAGAGGCTGGGGCTGTCAGCCTAGGTGAGCCTGGGGCACTTGGTGCTGAACGGGCAACAGGCTGACTCTGGCCTGTGTCAATGTGCCAGTCGAAAGATGGTTGCTCCAGGTCCAGAGGTGGCCCTGTGCCTGGGGGCTGGGATGTCTTGGGTAAAAAGGAGGGCAAAGAAACCATCTGGGGCACCACAGCCCCTGGGCATGGACTAAGGACACTTAGAGGTGGAAAGGAGATGGCAGCTGGCATATCTGGGGAAGGACCTGACCTTTAGAACAGGGGACAGAAATAGCCCTGCCAGGACATAGTCCTGTGTGGCAGAGATGCCCAGGCTGGGCTGGGCAGGTCCAGACATGGGGAAGAGAGGAGCCACAGCAGCAGCAGCAGCGCAGGGCACAACGCTGGGCACTTCTTCCCTTTTCTCACCTCCAGTCTGCAGAGTGGGCATTGTCTCCATTTTACAGATGAGGAAACTGAGGCTCAGAGGCACAGCCAGGCCTGTAAGAGCAGAGTTAGGGTGGAGCCAGATGCAGCCAGCCTGAGCATGTACTTGGACACAACCTGCCCACTGTCATCCTAGGGTGTAGGGAGAAGGGAAGTAATCTGTCCTAGATGCTGGCCTGACTTCATGGAGGCTTGGAGCTCCAGCAAGGCCAGCTTTGACCACTGCTGTTTATCAAGTGACCACAGGGCCCTTCATTTCCCAGTTGGTGACAGCCTTCTCTGTCTGCCTTGTATAGGGTTGGCAGTTGTCCCCTGGCTTCCCCAAACTGCACCAAATTCACAGCTGGGCGGAGCCTGAAACCCCTCCCCCAGGCAGTGGCCGGGACAAGGTTGGGGGACCAGCTAGGGCTGTTGAGAATAATGATTTAAAAATAACATACTGCCACTGGCTGGCTCCTTCATCCTCCCCCTGTGGCTTCCAAGCCTCAGCAGCCCCAGCTGTTTCTCCTTATCTGAAGCCAGCGAGGCTGGTTGCCTGGATACCGGCACTGCTGATTAGCAGTTGGGTCCTTCAGGGATAGGCAGAGCAGTGCATCCCCAGCTAGCAGGGCGTGGCACTCCTAGGCTGGAGCAGGCCCTTGGAAAGGTGGCAAAGGGGCTGGGTGGCTGGGTGGGCAATGCTTATGGAAGAGACATCCCCCACCCCATTTGCCAGGAGTTGTCTTGAAGGGGTGTTTTGCAGCTGGAGAATCTGAGCCTTGCGTTTGTCTGCTGACTATATGACCTCTGTCCATTAACTTCCCTTGAGTGTCCATTTCTATTTTCATGAAAAGGGGGATGAATTGCCCAACCGAAAGAGCTTTCCATAGAGTAAATGTGATGATTAGAAGACCATGTAGTGGCTCAGTGGTCATAACTGCCCAGTCCCACCAAGCTAGGTGAGGTCTTTCTAGAATCTTCCTTCTGTGGATCTGACGAAAGCAGAGGCAGGATGCTGGTGGGCCTCAGAGGAAGTGACACTGCTCCCCCTTCCTCACCCGGCACGCAGTGGGGAGGGGCTGGACCCCGTCTGTGGCATGGGGGCCACGCCTCGGATGGGTTGTCAAGACAGGGCAAGAGCAGGCTGCAGACTATACCTGAGGTGTGAAAAGAGCACCCTTGGCATCCAGCCACCAGCCATGTCCTGGCCACGGCAAAACAAGCAGTGGCTGGATGTTGGTGGAAGACCTGGTGCGGGAGCAGTCTGGCACTGTGAGCTGCCCAAGGCCGTCTG
This sequence comes from Dinomys branickii, assembly GCA_004027595.1. Lineage (NCBI taxonomy): Eukaryota > Metazoa > Chordata > Mammalia > Rodentia > Dinomyidae > Dinomys > Dinomys branickii. Next base: position 48,201 of record PVLD010000264.1, on the reverse strand, counting down.
TAGCCAGCCCTAGTGGAACAGAGTTCAGCAGCCTGGGGGAACAGGGCTATAACCTAGAAGACATATTTGTCTGTGTGCCAAGGTCTGACGGTCCCGTGAGACCAGCCTTGCTTAAGGAGCAGAAGAGAAATGAGGCCCTGCTCTGGGGAGAAGGCTTTTCCCAGCTTACCTCACCTTCCAGAACCCCCGACCAATGCCAGGTCCTGGACAAGAAGTAGCAAAAGATGAGAAATCTCAGGGATCCTGAAAGGCCTGTGGGACCATCACAGACCCTCTTTGTGACCTCGACTTAATAAAAGGGCAGAGAAGAGAGGGTGGTGGGAGGGCACCATTTCACCAGGGCCTCTACTTGTCATTCTTGGAATGGGTGTGAGCCCGGCCTGTCCCTGCTGGTAGCGGAGAGGACCCTATGAATAATGCAGGGAGAAGGGAGGGCAGCTAGAAAATGGTGACTGTTCTACCAGAACAGGGCACGAGCCTGGAATACACAATGGAGGAGGATGGGGCTGCAGCGGCAGAGAATGCTCCATGATGCCCTGGAGATGCTGGGCCGAGGGACTTGCTGTCCCTGCTGGGCCCAGGTCTGGGCTCCAAACTCTGAGCAGCACTGCAGTGGGACAGCACTGGGGGCTTGCCCCTGGCCCAGCCCCCCAACAAGCCAAGGCAGCAGCAGCAGCAGTGCCCTCCCAGGATACTCTCTCAGGAGCACTGGCTCTGTAGACGGGCTGGAGACATGACGGGCGACTTCTTTGGAGAAACTGAGGGACTCCAGACATGTCCTGGTTGGGGTGGGGGTGCAGTTAGCATCCTGGGAGGTTGGGAACTGGGGAGAACTCGGGATAGAGGACTGCTTGAGAGTTGAAAGAAGAATGTAAGTCCTACAAGGGAGATTCAGTGCAGGCCTGGTTGGAAAAGCGCCCCTCCCCACCACAGGTAGAGCTGTCTTGCCCCAAGGAGGAGGAGGGTGCCTGGTGACAGGCAGCCTTAAAGTTACCTGCCTGCATGTGTTTCCAAGTTTCATGGGAGTGCATGGAAGGGCTTCATAAGAGGCAGGACCTGACCTGAGTGTGAGCAAACCATGGGTCATATTTTGGTGGCCATGGATGATCAACACACCCTTAGCCTCTTCTAGGCTTGGTGGTCTCATTTCCAGTTGAAGAATGGGGGTTCCGGGCACAGTAAAAGTCTGTCAGGGCAGAGGGTGCTGGACACCTTCAGAAGGTAGGAGTGATGACATTTCAAAAGTTGGGGAAAATGGGGCACCGAAGGGGCCCCTCAGGTTTCTGGTGTGAGTGGGCAGTGTGCTGGGACAGGATGGACCTGCCTTCCTCAGCCCACAGGGAAGAAGGGGCCAGGTGAGGGACGTAGATTCTGGAAAGCTCTTCCAGCTGGGACCTCAGCTGTGGGTAATTCTTTCATCTCCTGTGGTCTCTCTGCCAGAAAAGGACTCTCTTAGCCTTGTCCCTAAGACCTAAGCCCAGGGCATTCTGAGGCCTTTCCTTCCTATACTTGTAACTAGGCCTTTGAGCTGCCCCAGGGGGAGTCTTTTCCATGACAACATCCCCAGAGAGGTATCCTCCCACTCCCTCCTCTTCTGCCAGCAAGGAGTCCTCAGATGTGGGTGCCCCCCCCACAAGCCCAGAGGAGTGCCCTGGGGTGTTGCCCAGGTTGAGCACAAGCTCTCTGGGGACCATACCAATGTCTTCTGGGGAGAGTGTTTACTGCTTTTTGCTGCCTCCCAGCCCTGGGAGCTGTTCCTGCTAGTACCCAACTCCCTTCCACTGCACACTGAGATTTCACACAGATGCTCCCCGAAACAGCATGTGTGTGCTCATAATCTGATCACAGAAGAAAGCAGCAGTCTGGAAGAAAGACAGCCTGTGAGCTGTCAAAGCTGCAAAAGAAGGGAAACAAGCAGAGGCTAGGGGTGAGGGCAGCAGAGGCTGCTCCAGGAGCCGGGGAAGGCAGGAAAATATTCAGCAGAGTGGGGAGGCCCTGGGGGTGAAAGGAGGGAGAGGGTCCCAGTGACCTGGTGAAGGAGGGTGTGTCAAGTCCAGTCTAACAGGAAACAGAAGATAGGGTCAAGGGAGTGCCTGCAGTGTCTAGAAGATCAGTATTGTTTACTGACGCACACTTTTTTCCTTGCCTGGCTTTGGTGATCCTGGGATGGCCTGAGATACAGAAGAGGGACTCGGTCCTGGTGCCAGAGAGCTCTGCGGGGAGGGGCTGAGACAGGACACCAGTGTCTGGCCCCTGATTCAGGGTGGGAAGTTGGGGGTGTGGTCAGTACCTGGAGATGGTGAGACCCTGCTGAATTGATTGGAGGGAAAAGCAGCAGACATCCAGATAGGGAAGGGCTAGGAGTCCCAGGGAGGGGAGCAGTTGTGCAAAGGCTAAGGGCCAGAAAGAGCAGCGGCTCTTGGAGCACTGTGGTTGGTGGGTGTGGGCACAGCGGCCAAGTGCGCAGAGCTGTGAGGGTGGGGCCAGCTGACAGCAGCAGGGGCTGCCTTGCTGAAGGCCCACACTCTGGAGTGCGATGTTTAGAGGTGTGGTGGGCTGTGCGTTTGGAAGATGGAGTGGGGTTTAGGGACACTGCAGGCCAGATGATGAAGGCCTGCAATGATGCTGATGATGTCCACATTTATAGGGAAGGATTTTTTTCCCGGGGGAGGGGGGGATGAGGATTGAACCTAGGGCCTTCACACTGAGCTACATCCCCAGCCCTTTAAAATTGTTTATTTATTTATTTCTGAAGCAAGTTCTTACTAAGTCCCTAAGTTGCCAAGGCTGGGTTTGAACTTTGATCCTCCTGCCTCAGCCTCCCAGAGTGCTGTGATGACAGTGTGTGACACCGTGCCTGGCTCAGGCGTTGTTTTTGACTGCTTCACAGAGTACTTCCTGTTGTCATCACAGCAACCCTATAAAGTATCTCTACTTCCCAGGTCAGAAAACTGAGGCTGGGAGAGGGAAGTGACATCCTCTTCTGTCTAAGCAGGGAAGCCAAGACTCAGTCGGTGACAGATGGAAAGGCCTTGGGGACCAGGACGGATGGCAGGATCAAGGGGCACTGGCTGGGCTAATTTGAGTGTTCTAGTGGCGAGGATAAAGGAGAGGGAGAAATCAAAGAGGAGGGGAGAGGAGTTTCCTGAGTGAAACAGCACACCCCACCCAATTGCGTATCTTCTTGGAGCCTGCGGATGTGACCTTATTTGGAAACAGGGTCTTTGCAGATGAAATGAAGTTAAGATGAGGTCATTCTGGCTGAGGGTGGGCCTCAAATCCAAAGACCGGTGTCCTTATAAGAGGGAAACTTGGCCACAGGCGTGGACAGACACAGGCCCTGTCAAGGTGGAGATAGTGGCTGGAGCATTGCTGCTGGAAGCCAAGTGACACCAAGGGCTGCTGGCAAACAGACCAATACCCTCTCCGGGCGGAGGCGAGGCGGGATCCCCAGGCCCTGGCAACAACTTCGTCTCAGATTGTGGCCTCCAGGACCATGAGAGGCCTTGTCTGTGGTTGACTGTTGTCAGTGACAGTGTGATGATTGGTTAGGGCAGCCCTAGGAGTTAGAACCAGAGCCAGAGCGGAGGTGGTCACAGATCTAACTTTGCCAGGTAACGCTCAGCACAGGAGGGCAGAGGAAGGCCCAGCCTCACAGGTGGGCCTGGAAAGAAGGAATCAGGCCCCTCTGTGGCCCCCTGGGGATGCCGCTCCAGGTGTGATGTGAGAGCCAGCGGAGAGGTGGTGGCTCCCTGAGAGACGGCTGAGCCCAGATGCGGAGGGTGCATTTAGAGGCGGAGGAAGGGCACAGAAGCAAGGGCAGGAAACAAGGAGCGACAAAGACCAGGGGAAGAACCGGCACACCGTGTCCCGCGCCAAGCCGAGGCTTGCAGGAGGGCCAAGAGCAAGCAATTTTTTTTTTTTTAAAGTAGGGGATGGGAAGGTAGGAAGTTTTAGAAGTTTTGCTAAAATCAGGGAGAGCTGCTTGGGGGTTAGGGATCATTTAAGTGCTCATAGGTGTCAGATATACATAGATGCCTCTACCTGTCATGGATCTTCCCCCAGAGATAATAGGGCAGCACGTCTTTTTTTATTCAATGATAAATGCAGTACAAACATTAGCCGGAAGGAATTGAAACCCAAGATCTGGGGAAGTAAGACACCTGGAAGGTGGTGAGTTTCCTGTCCTCAGAAGTATTCAAACAGAGGCTGGACGGGTATTTCATCAGAGTTATTACAGACAAGGGTCTCATAACTTCATAGTGAGCACAACTAATTATTCATTGTCAGACTGTCTGAGCTGTACTTGTACTCTACCATATAGGAGAGAAGCTGGGTGGTTGCCTAAAGGATTGATTGATTGAGTCAAGGTCTTACTTTGTAGTCCAGACTGGCGTTGAACTTGCTCTGTAGTCCAGGCCGGCCTCATCATTCTGCTTCAGCCTCCCAAGTGAGTGTTGTGATTAGAAATGTGTGCCACCTCGCCCAGCTCCCAGAGGTAGTTTTCCTTGCTTTAGTGAGGGGACAATAGAAAGACTGCCTAGCTACAAGGCCTGACTTAGCTCAGACTATAAAGCTGGAGAAATCAGAACCTGTGATTTTTTTTTTTTTTTTTTGCTGAGAGGTTTTATGACTTTAAACATACAAACCTGGGCTGGGGTTGTGGCTCAGTCCCAGATGACTTGCCTAACATGCGCAAGGCTTGAACCTTTTCAGCTTTATTTTTGTTGCCAAGCACTGAATGTAACACCCCACCACCAACTCTCCTAGCTCTCCCCGCCCATCTTTGGCCTCTTCCAACCTTGACCTTGGCCCATCCTTGTCTATTCAGGTGGCCTCCAGGCTGAGGAGCACAGAGGAGCAAGGCCAGCCCCTCTTCCTGGTGGCCCAGAGTAGAGTGATTACCTCCTTTCTCCTCTCCTCCCTCCTGGGCCTCCCTGCTTTGTTCTCTGTGTTTGTCTCTCTGCCTTGACAGTTGGCAAGATTCACTGGCTGGGGATGAGCCAGGGCCTGTCTGTCTGTCTGTCTATCAGATGGGGTGATAGAGGAGCATCAGGAGACCTCATAGGCCCTTCACTCCCAAAGCCAGGATGTTGAATCCTTGCAGCCGCTCAGAGCTCCGATGCCCCCGGTACCTGGACATAGGCTGCAGGTGGGGAAGGAAACCGAGACGTATGCCCTTGTCCAGGACAAGGATCTGCATGACGTTTTCTCTGACCTCGAGAAAGCCGGCTTGCCCTGTCTCACAGGAGCTGAGCTGGAACTTTCCCCTCTGGCACTGCCGCACTGTTGGCCGGAGCACAGCTTTAGCTGGTCTCCAGAGGTGGCTGCATTTTCTCACAATTGAGTCAAACTCATCTCAAGCCTGGGAAATAGGGTGAAACAGGGTGTGGGGAAGGGATGCCAGTGGTGCCCCCCTCTGGAGGGAATGTGTGGTGGCATGAGCAGGAGGGAGGGCTGCCAGGGTTACTGCTCTGAGTCCTTGCTCCCAACATCACTGTCACCCCACTGCATGGCAGATGCCAGAGTCCCACTCTTAGCCTTCCCTAACCTGGGTCAACCACATTTCTTTCCTGCTCTGACTTAAGATCCCCTGTTCCTCTTTTACTCTGATTGCTGTGTGACCCTTGGAGAGTCACCTCACTTCTCTGGGCCCCCATGTGTGTGACAACAGCTAGTGAGTCCCGCCAGCGGTTCTGTTCCAGCCTTTAATGAAAGGAGACAATGGTTTGCAGGCCTATGGCCTCTGCCAAGTTCCCTTCCCTTTTTCCTTGAAGATCAAACAAATGGACATGCTGCTTATTCTTTTCACGTGTGTAGTACATGTTCACTGAGTTTAGTAAAGAAGCCGAAAGGCTCTAATGAGAATCACCACCTAAAAACCAGTCACTACTGACATTTCGGTGTCCATTCTTTTTTCTCTGTCCCCATTTACTCCTGTGGAAGGCACTGAGGATTCATCTATGAGCAGGCAGGGCTCCTCTTCCTTTAGTGGTCTCACATCAGTGCCCCTAGACAAGCGAGCTAGAGCTGCTGGGGCGCATGCACACCCTCGCTCTTCCATCTCCATCTCTGCTGTCATTGGCTTCTTCCTCCCAAGAACCCAGCCTTTACTTTTGCATCTCTTGGCTTTGGCAGGAAAGACACAGTGCATGATGGGATGGGAAAGGAACCAGACTCTTTGCTTCATGCTGGGACCAGGCCCAGGACCTAGCACAGGCAGGACTCCCTTGAGTCCTTGCCTAGAAACTCAAGCTTGTTGTGCCTCACACCTCTTATCATGAAGTCATTAAGGCCTCGACCAAGTAGCTGGAAAGAAGAGACCCCGCAGTAACATCCTCTGGGCTGGCAGAGAAACATCTAAACATCTAACTATGTGGCAAAAATTGCCCAGCAAGGAGCCAAGACCTGCTTTGCTTCCATGGTGCCTGGGGCCTCTGGTGGTCTTTTCTTTGCACCTAAGTGGTGTGAAGAAGAAGGGGGTGGTGAGGTCTGAGGAAGGAAGAGAAAGTGAGAGAAGAGGAGGAGGAGGGGAGAACCGGCTTTGTTTCCATAGCAACCACACTTGCGAGCCAGCTGCTGTCACCATGGAAACCAGGGGAGCCTGCTCAAAGGCTGCAGTGTCTCAGGGGAAGCAAAATTTTTGACGGCAAAAAAAATACGCTTTGATAAAAATAAAGAAAAAATAATGAAATCCACCCTCTCTGGGATTCAGGGGCACTGCGGAGCGAGGTGACAAAAGAGAGGAAGGGGTTGGGCTAGGAGGAAGCTGCGCGGCGGCCGGGAGCTTCTGTCACTGTGCAGAATTGCCGCGTCAGTGTTGGGGGGGCGGGGGTCACCCCTTTTGATGGTGAGGAGAGAGAGCTTGGGCGGGGGGCTAGTGGCTCACTCCAGGTTCCAGCGCAGGAAGTAACCTCCAGAGAGGGGAAGGGCAGAGGGCTTTGCAGGGGTTTGTCCTTTACGAGCCAATGTGTGGTCACAGGGAAGATGCCGGCAGCCAGGGTCAAACTGGACCAAAACATCATCTGAATGTGGCAACAGCAGGGGGCGATCCCGAGACACTGGCCCTAGAGATGTGGCCAGGAGAGGCGCTGGGTCAGGGTCAAGTTGGGGAAGATGCAGCAAGGCCAGTTAGGACCAGAAAGGGAGGACTTCAACATTCTTTTATTTTTTGACACACGGCTACATGAGTTGCAGGATTCTGGGCAGCGCAGAGCACCGGGGCCTGAGCAGACCGGAGGCGGAGGGTGAGCGAGGGTCCTCTGGGCTCACCCCACTGTCTGCTCCCACCTCCTGTGCCTGTTTCTTTCTTCTACAAAGCACTTCCCCACGTGTCACCTCATTGGCTTTTCCCAGCTGCCACGACACGAGGTGGCCTGTCCCTGTGGCAAAGACTGTGAGGATGCTGTCCCAGAGAGTGGTTAGGAGCCTCACCGGCCGGCTGCATATCACAGAGCTGGAAAGCTGCCCGCAAGAATTCCAGCACCCACTCCCCTTCAAAAGAAAGAAGAGGAGCCAAAATTTAAGGCATGTCTCTGACTTGGGATCTCCCTGGAACAGGGAAGACCCTGCCCAGGGCTGCATTACAGTGGCACAGATGGGCATAGGTCAAGGGGTGGCAGTCCACATGCCGGGGTGGAGATCTGGCTGCCTGTTTGTCCAGGAGCGCCATCTCCTTTTCCCTTGGGGCTTTGTGGGCCTCTGTGGGAGTCCTGGAGGTGAGAGAGAAGGGCATGAGGGGACAAAAGGGGAAGGTGGGTGGGTTCCGTCTGCCCTCACTCCCAAAGAGTGCCCCAGCATTTCTCTGGCTGCCCTCTACCCACCCCACCCCAGCCTCTAAGGCAGCAACCACGTGGGCGAGTTGCCATGGAAACTGCAGAGTTCCAATGGAAAGCAGTGCTTGGTGTAAACTGAGCTGGATGTGCTGAGGGGGTGCTGGGCTGCGGCATAGGGTGGGGCTCCTACACCTGTTTGGCAAAAGTCCCTTGGGCTCACCTCTTCCCATCAGAAACTGTGGGGGCCCCAGTACCTCCTCAGTGCCACAAGAAACCCGCCTGCCAAGGTCCTGCTGTCCTACTGCTGTGGAACTCAGACAGTGACCTCACAGGCTCTGTTCTGCAGCCACAGAAGGAGTGATTGTCCTGTTACATAACACAGGGTGACAAAAACCAGAGGCGTACAAAGAGGCAGCCTGCAGAAACCTCAGGGATTATCTGGACAGCGAGGTGGGGCTCGGGAAGGAGGAGCCCCAGAGACCCCACTGTCTTCCTTCCCTTTGCAGTTCTACAGGGATCCCAACAGGCCACTGGCCAGTGGTGGAGGCTCCCAGGAGACGAGAACACAGTGACTTTGTCCTAAGGAGCACCTTTGGAGTGGCTTTCAACTGGAACCTCGCCCCATTACACCTACATCATTGTTTTCCCCTTGGCAAATGGTTAGTTTAGGTCTTACCCCCACTCCCACCGCAAGAGATTGAAGAAGAGTTAAGGATTTTGCTTCTCCACTTTGCTGTGTGATTTAGGGCAAATTGTTTAGCCTTGCTGAGCCTCGGCTGCTTTTCCCATTAAACAGGAATAAGAAAAAACTGCTTCTTAGGGCTGCTGAGGGACTCAGTGAGAATGTGCTCAGAGTGCTGAGCACAGCGCCTGGTGTCAACAAAAATAGAATATGATTACTATTATTATCCTTCTGTCAAGGTTCAGAACAAGCACATCTTCTCCAAGAAACCTCCCTGTCTCCCAGGGCTGAGCTGGTGCCAGGAGCTTCTCATGCATTTTCTTTTCTTTTTTGGTACCAGGAACTGAACTCTGGACCTTGAGCTTGCCAGGTAGTTGCTGTGCTGCTGAGCTATATCCCTGCCATGCATTTTTCTTTTCTTTCTTTTTGTTTTTTGTTTTTTGAGACAGGGCCTTGCTGTATAGTTGAAGCTACCCCTGAACTAACTATATAATCCAGGCTGGCCTTGAAATTGTGGCGATCCTCCTGCCTCAGCCCCCTGAGTGCTGGGATCACAGGTGTGCACCACCATGCCTGGCTGCATTTTTCTTATGGATCCTCACAGCAGCCCTAGAAGGACGGTGTACTTGTTATACATCGCCATTTTACAGAGCTGGTCACTGAGGGGCAGCCAGTATCTTGCTGAAGGTCATTCATTGCCTGATAAACTGGGGGCTCAAATTTTCTTTCTTTTTTCTTCTTGAAACAGGGTCTCCCTATGCAGTTCAGGCTAAGCTCAAGCTCACTTTGTAGCCCAGGCTGGCCTTGAACTCGCAACAATCCTCCTGCCTCAGCCTCCTGAGTGCTAGGATTCCAGGCGTGTGCCACCAGGCTCAGCTGAGGGCTCAAAATTTCAAACTCAACCTGTCTGGTGGCAAAGCCACGTTTTTGTTTTTTTCCTGCCAAAATGTATACCTCATGTAAGGCGCAGTTCCTCTGCAGTCCCTTCCCTTCCCATTCAAAGCAGGTTCTGACTGCTTCTGATTTCTGCCTGTCTTCTTTCTTCTCCCCCGGCTTCCCTGCACCAGGGCAGAGAGGAAGGAGGTGCGCAGATCCAGGCAGGGAAGGTTGGAGACTTATCCTTCCCCAGGTTTACTGGGAGCTCTTGCAGCGGGGGTGGGGGGGGTGGGGGTGGGGTGGGAACCAGGGGCGGGTGTTTGTGGGGATCAGGTGACTGGGCCCTGAGATTCCTGAGGGGCTGGAGGGGGTGCCAGGTGCTGGCTGGGTTGCCTGGACGCTGATTTTCCGCTGGGAGCTCACCTTGGTCTCTAGACCCCAACCTCCCAGCCCAGAGATGGTGAGGGCTTGATGATCTCCACCTGGTTTTGTATGTTCGCGGATTTGCTCTCCTTAGGTGAAGAGGAGAAAGAGATTGAAGGCGAACCAAGAGGTGGGGGAGAGGCTGGGAGAGAGAAAGAAACAGGAGGGAAGGAGGTGGAGGGAGGAAATGGAGAAGGGGTGGGAGAGGCTGCCGGGGGAAGGACACGGAGCAGGGAGGGACGGGGAGGGAAGCCGGCCAAGTGTGATTGTGAGCTCAGAGAAGAAAGGATGAGAAAGCAAGAAATCAGCTTCAAGAGAGGCTGGAGGGGGGGGAGTTTGACCGGGAGCTTGAGAGAGAGGAGGGTGAGAGAAGGGAGGAAGCAGGAGAGAGCCCTGGGGCTGGGGGCAGGGAGCTGAGAGGGTGGGGGGAGGCTGAGGGGAGCAGGGAGGAACAAAGGCAGGGACTGAGCTCTGCGCTTCTGCTTCCTCCCTCCCGCCACCGGCGGCTGAGGAGGGCTGAGAGGAGCTGAGCAAAGCCAGGAGCCCGCCCCACCAAGGCCTTTCTGCTCAGCGGTGTGTTGGGGTTGGGGGCACCCCACCCCCTAACTAGTGGAGATCTGTCACCCGCAGTCCACCTCCCAACCTTCCTGGTCTCTCCTGCCGTCAGAGTTCTTCCAGGGACACTGTCCTGGACAGCCTTCTAGAACCTTCCAAGGAGGCAGAGACCAGTCCCTGTGCTGGGGAGCGGGGGTGGGGGGGTGGGGGACTGGGTCTGCATGCAGCCTGAGGGCTCCTCGTCCTCCCACTGCTGCAGCCTAGAGCCTTGGGGGGCCCAGCTGAACCTTCACTAAAGGGCTCGAAGGTGCTGAGGGCTTAGCAGAAGTGAGGCGCGTTATGTCTTATATCATTTAATCCTCACAGCAGCCGTAAGATGTGTGAGCTACTTCCTTCTGCAGACAGAGAGAGAACTGAGGAGGCCTAGTCACTTGCCCAAACTCAAGTTGCTGAGAGGAGGAGCCCTGGGTCTAATCTCTACTTCCAGACTGGGAGTCATGGCGCTGGTGCTGGTGCTGGTGGGAGAAGCTCCCCTCCTACCTCCGCCCTCAAGATTTGAACCCAGGCTGGGACTGGAGCCGGAGAGCACAGGACTGGCTAAGGCTCTGAGCTGGTTGGGGCAGGTTTTAGGACCCTCTGTGCCGCCATTTCCCCACCCAGCGACAGTGGCAGTAGGAATGTGCAGGGGGGGCATGGTGTGAGTATGGTAAGGGTAGTGTCCGCTTGCAGGAGGAGGATTCTGGGTCCTGGGAAGAAAGAGGTCAATGGTGTCCCCTTCCAACAGCATCTTCTGGGAGGCCAGATGGGGTGTAAAAAGGCCTGCTTTCTTTTTTGTGTGTGTGTGTGTGCTTTTTTGTTTTTGTTTTTGTTTTTGTTTTTTGAAAAGGCCTGCTTTCATGGGACTTCTAAGACCGCTCCAGAGACTTTTCCAAATCTATGCCCCCCCCCACACACGTGAGCGCCTGAACCCAGGACCTTGGCTACATCCTTAATCTTTTCTCCTCTTTTTTGCTCTTCCTCTCCTTTTCCCTCCTCTCCCTTCCTCTTCCCTTTCTTCCTGTTCCCTTCCCTCCCACTTCCTTGTTGCCCCCCCCCGTGGGCTTTTTTCTATTTTTTATTTTTTAAATCAGGATCACAGAGTTACCCAGGCTGGGCTTGAACTTTCAACCCTCCTGCCTTGGCCACCTGGAATGCAGGTGTTACAAGTGTGACCCGCCACAACCAGCTTCCCATTTTTATGTTCAAAGCCCTTCCATGGCACACAAAGTCTGCCTGGCTTTATTTTATGGGCTGGTGTTCCTCAACTGGGGGGAGGCCAAGGTCCCAGAAAGCTGTAGGGAGTGCGCACACCCCACCTGGATGCAAGGGCAGGGAGATAACGTTTCTGCCCTCAGGGCACCTTGTGGGCTCTCAGGAAAACAGTGGACACACGGTGGCCTCAGCCTCCCACTTCCTGCTCCAGTACCCACAGTGCCGGGGACACTGCGGCTCTCCTTGGAGCTGCCCCGCGGCCCTTCTCACCTCTCCTAGCCTGCTCTCCTCCCACCCCAGGGTCCTTCAGTCAGGGCTCAGTTAGAGTTCCAGTTTGGGAAAGGGCTTCTCTCTGGTCCTCCCTGCTCCCTGCCCAGATGGCAGCTCCCCTTCCCTGGGGACCAGTGATGCAGCAGCTCTGGTAGCTGCTGTTGCCATGGCAACAGCCCTCCTTTGCATTCCTGGGGGTGGGGGAGGTGTGTGTGTGTGTGTGTGTGTGTGTGTGTGTGTGTGTCCATTGCCAGCTAGGTGAGAACTTTGGGTGTGGGAGCCCCTGCTCCACCTGCAGAACCATCCTCACCATGCTCGTGGCCCAGTAGCAGGGAAGACTGGAACACAGAGGGACATAGGGCTGTGGAAAGCTGTCCCAGAAGGAAAGCTGGAGGTGGGGGTGGGAAGGCTCTGTCCCCAAGGCTGCGGAAGGATGGAGGCCAGGACGAGGGATGGGAGCTGAAGGGAGGAGGGGGCCGCAGGCAGGGCCTGGCAGAGAAGCCCAGGATCCTGAGACACTGGAGGAGGAGACGCGGGAGGGGTAGGGCCCCTGTCTCTCTCTCTCTCTCTCTCTCTCTCTCTCTCTCTCTCTCTCTCTCTCTCTGCCATCCCCCCAGGGGGTCTCCCGCTGCGCTTCCCCAGCCCAGAGAAGGCCTCTCTGCTCCTCCAACATGATCTGTAATTTCCGGCAGACATTTGAGGTCCCTGACATCTGCATAATGTGGGCCAGTCTCTTAGCAACGGGGGAACAGCTGTCTGGCATTTCCAAGATTAAACTGTAACTATACACGGTCCTTGCCAGGGGAGGGGGTGGGGAAGGGGATAAACACTGCCTCCTGGCATTTCCAAACTCATTTAGCTTTTATTCATTTCCTGCCTCCAGTAAAGAGGCCAGGGAATCGGACTGGGCTGGGCTGGGCTGTTACTGCCCCTGCCCATGCCTGTCATGTCGCCTGTCTCCGAAGCTGCCGAGATTGCAGATGGCTCTTACCAGATTTGTTCGCTCCCCAAGCGAGTGAGGGGAGGGATCCAGGACAGCACTGGCTTGTTGTTGCTTTTGTTTGGTTTCTTGTAGGTGCTTGGATCCTGGTGTACACAGTGTAGTGTGCAGCCTGGAAGAAGCCAAGCAGGGCCCCTCAGTGAAAGCCCTGCCCAAGTCAGCTCCAACCTGCTTTAATTCCATCCAGCTCTCTGGCTAATGGCTGTGTGACCTTGGGCTGAATGGCTTCACCTGTCTACACCTTCTGCCTGTCAGTAAAGCAGTTCTCCCCTGCTCTGGATGTGCTTTGAAGGTGAACCATGTCTCCCGTCAGGCAAAGAAGTCATGATAAACCTTTGTGCCCCTCTGTTCCTTTGGCTATACCCTCCCCTCTAACCATGTGTCAGCAACCTGCATTCTGCTGCTGGAGTAGAGAGGAGAGGCGCAGTGCAGTCTGTTTCCCTGGGAGCCACCGCCGCCAACAGTTCCCTGGAGCCTGGGCAGTGACAATTTACACTGTAGGCCTGAAGCCCGGCGAGCGCTGTTCCCCCTAGCAGGGCCCTCTGCTGCTGACTGGAGTTGTCCTCATTCCCTGGCCTGCCTGGCCCTGGGCAGCTCCGGTGTCCAACCCCTTAGCTACCAGCTCCTGCCATTTGGCTGAAGCTCCTGAACTCGTGAATGTGGTGTTTTGGTTTTGCAGCAAGAAGGAAAAATAAAAGGGCGGGTGTGGGGTGGGGCGGGACAGGACAGGGAGACGGAGAGGAAGGAGGAGGGAAAAACCCTCTAGCTGCCTGAGCCGGCCAGTTCCAGGAATGTGTTCTTGGACACTGGTGCCAAGGCAGTGACCCAGGCGAGGCGGCCAGCCTGGGGCGGGTCTGGAGACCTTCCCGGGAGAGGAGGGGAAAGGAGAGGCCTCTCCGCCAGCCCAGTGCCTCCCCCACTGCCCCTGTGCTGACTCATCCCTGCTCCAGCTGGCAGAAGCCTTTTCTGGGGACGGCTGTTGCTAAGATTCCTCAGAGATGACTGATTGCTTCTCCGAGAGCTTTGTGAAAACATGTTTGTAGATTGCACGCAAACACACACATGCACTCCCATGAACTCACATGCCAGGCCTGAACACCTGCACACACGTGTTGGTGTGCCTGAACGTGTGTGTACACAGAATGTCAGAACATGCTTACTGTTCCGTCGCCTTCATGAGGTTTACATCCTGACACTAGGCGTGTGTGCATTCTGTGTAGGGACTGAGCCTTCTCACGCCACCCACAGGGAAGCTGAGGCCAGCCAGGCCTTCCTGGCAGTGGGGCAGGCTGCTGGTGCATGGGCTTGCTTTAATCGGAAGGAGTTTTCAGGTTGCCTTGAAACATTCTTGGCTCTGTCCCTCCTCCGCTCCCGGTTCCTTGGTTTCCTTCATTCTACTGCAATGATCTAATCTTCCCTTCTCCTAGTGCTTGCCAGGTTTTTGATGTCTGGTCTGGTGTTTCAGGCCCTGGGCTGGGAACTGAGCTGCTTGAAGCTGCTTGCCTGGCTTGGATCTAACTTGTCAAGGGGGCTCCCAGAAAGCCTCAGTGCCTCTGTTTCCCCTGGAGAGAGAGGACCACTATGAAGTCAGATGAAAGGCAGGTGCTAAGCCTTTCTCTGGCCCTGCTGTTTCCATGACTGGGGAAGTGTTTGTTCCTTCTCTAAGCCATGCCCAGGGCTTTGGCTTGAGGTGAGCCTGACTTCCCAGGCTTAGCCTACAGCCTTGGCTGCCCGGCCTCTAGGCCTGCTTGCCAGCACTATCTACGACCTTGGTCACATTGGGCTCTTGCAGCCTTGATTTCCCTACCCAATGAAATTGGACTCCTTGCTGAGTCTTCCAGGGTTTTAATGTGACTGGGCTTGGCAGGAGTTTGGGCACCAGGCAAGGTTGTTTGTCACGGGTTCTTGAAGGGGTGGAGGGATAGCTGGGCTCCAAGCCAACACAGTGCCCACGCTCCTCTCTTGCCAGCTCTGCTAGGCTCAGGCTCAAGTATGGCTTCTTTAAATGGACCCACCCCAGGGGCTGGATACCAGGAGCGCTCTCCACTGTGATCCTGCAGCTGTTGCTAGGGAAGGCCCCATAGTACCTGGCCTCAAGGGCTGATCTGTGGCCAGCCTGGAGTCAGCAGGTTCAGCAAAGCTCACGTCAGCCATAAGAAGAATACCTGTGTGTGTTCAGAGTCTGTGTCCTAAAGGAAAACAAGACTGGTCCCATGGTTCCTGCTATTTTAACATGTAGTGATACAGGCAAAGGGATACAGAAACTAGGAGCAAAGCAAACGACAAAAATAAGTGTCACAAAGAGGTCTTTGTGCTGATGTCAGTAGCCATATGTAAGTGGCCCCATGACTGGAATTCTCTACTGGATGTGTATTTTCAATAGTGCCACAGAGTCAGGCAGGTAATGGGGAGTCTCAAACAGGGAATATACTGTATTGTGTCCTGAGGACATTAGTGTCCCCTCTTGGGACACAGCTGGTTGCCCAAAGCTCAAGGCCCACCCATACCTCTTGTTTTAGCCCATAGGACAAAGCCAGGCACTGAGCAACCTGCCCACAGTCCTCGCTCCCACCAGGAGGTGGTGAGGGCTCCTATACCAATGTCCTCTACTCTGGTTTGAGAATTACAAAGTAAATCAGTGAAAATTGCACTCTGAAAATCTAGGCCCTGGCAGCGGCCTCTACGCATGCTGGAGTCCCCTGGTGAGGATACAAGGAGGAGATGGTCAAAAAGACACCTCCTCCTTTTTTTTTTTTTTTTTTTGCGGTACTGGGGATTGAACTCAGGACCCTGCGCTTGCTAGGCAAGCGCTTATTCCACTGAGCTATATCCCCAGCCCTCTTCCTCCTCTTCTAAAGATCAAGCCTATTGGGCTATATCCTCAGCTCTGCTTATCCTTTATGTTGGTCTTGATAAATCAATGGGCTGCCCAGAATGGTCCTGAATTTGGGATCCTGCTACCTCAGCCTCACAGAATGCTAGGATTACAGGCGTGCACTACCATTCCTCATAAAAGGATGCTGTTTCTTTCTTTTGGAGACAGTATTGTTATATAGCCCCGGGGTGGCCTTGAGCACATGGCAATCCTTGAGCCTCAGTCTCCCGAGTGCTGGGATTGGAGGAATGCACCGCTATTCCTGCCTAAATGATGCATTTTATTGAGATTTGATTAAGTTGTTGCATTTGTGCCTCGATCTCATCCTCACAACACACATGTGAGGGAGGAACTACCATCGCCAGATGGGAAGTGGAGGTGCAGAGATACTAGGAAGCAGCTAGGCACAGGGCCAGGGCTCTAGCCAGGTGCAGAGCCTAGCCTGGGCCTGCTTTCCTTTATTGTTTCCTGCGTACGGTCATGCTCAGGCCTGGCACCAGGGGCGACCCCTTCTTCCGCAGCTCCCACAGACAGAAGAGAAAATAGACACTGATATTCCATTTCTACAGGTGCTTCTGCCTCCGACCTCCAGGCCCTCAGCTCTCAGCCAAGACCAGCCTCGTGGAAAATTTTCTCTCTCTGAGTGACCAGAGGCTTAAGATTCAACCCCTGGACCTTAACTCCTCTCCTGGACATCAGGGGACCCCTCAGTTCCTTCACTGCTCCAACATGCAATCATTGTAAGAAACAGATTTCCTCCAGGACTCCCAACCCAGGCTACAGATGTGCCTGGTTGTGCATATGCGTGTACATACTGTTTAAGACCTTGAACAGTCACACGGACGTGCCATGGAGACTGGGTAGAATCCTGCCTTCTGTTTCTATTTTTCATGGTAGGAAATATTCCATAGGGCCTCACAGACCTGTAGAGCTACCAAAGAGCTTCTACAGCCCAGGTCATTTGAGATACCTGCACATGTGTCTTCTCGTTCAAGAGTCTTTCTTTTTTTGTCTTTTTGAGATGGGGTCTTGAGCCCAGGTTCAGACTGGCCTTGAGCTCACTTGGTAGCCCAGGTGAACTCCTAACAATCCTCCTGCCTCAGCCTCCCAGGTGCTGGGATTACAAGCATGTGCTACCATGCCCGGCTCGTTCACGAGTCTTGTCTCCCTAACTAGATCTGGGCTGGAAGCCCTTTGAAAACAGAATGTTCGTATTACAGCGTGTCCCCTATGTTGCCAAGGCGCAGTACAGCCCCTAGCAGAGAATCAATTTGTATTTGTGCATTGGTAGACAAGGGAGAGTATGTGATGGATGTTTACTTGATTTTTTTGGGTTGGATGATCTCCCTTCCACAGGAAGCAGCCACCATCTGGACCTGTCTCCAGAACCTGCCCTCTGGGTGTCTCCTCCCTTCACTGTCTCCACTGCTACAAGTGTTACAGGTACACCCAGGGCCTCTGCTTTTAGGCCTACCTCCTTCCTCTGGCTGAGCATGAAGAGCAGGAAGCCAGTGCTGAGGGCCTTCGGGTAAGGCCCGGAATGGCCTGTCTGTGCCTCCCAGCTCTGCCTGGCTTCGAATCAGCTTTGGCTGAGGGTGGGCACTGGGGTGCTGTTGCCTGGAGCTGATGAGATACAAAAGTCCCCTTGGCTGGCAGTGGTACCTTCTGTGGGGCGAGGGTTGGGCTGTGGTCCCCAGGCAGGGACCCAGGAAGCTGGGCAAGAGTGAGACAGAGACTCATTCTGTCCTGTTGGCTGGAGAAGGTGCGGTGTGAAGGTGCGGTCCCGCAGACAGGGGGAGTATTATCCTTCCATGTCGCATCACCCTCGTCACATTTCAGGTCTTTGATGAACACCTCTGTGGCCCATAGGCGTCTAGGCTGCCACGAGCACCTTCTGCTGGCCTGACGCCATCATGCCATGGCCACTGATCTCCACCTCCTGTTTTTACTTCCCTAGTCTTGAGGGTTGGTGCGGGAGAAAATCTTCCTGTCATCACCTTTTGTCCCACTGGCCACACAGCGACACCTGGTGGGTTATGGGCACCATCGCAAGAAGCCCCCACAGGCTAAGCCTGTGGTTCTAGGGTCTGAGCCTCCTAGAATACCCTGGCAGGCAAGCTCAGTCCATTTCCCCAGGAGGCTAAGACTCCCTTTTTCCCTCTGAGGAGCCAGAGACCCAGGCCTTAAGGACCACAAGGGCAACGTCTTGAAATGATTCCATAGACAAAGACTTGGGCAACTGTTAGGTCATGGAGTCATGGTGCTTGGCCGCGAGGGTTAGAAGGGCTTGGGGATCAGCCTGTTTCAGCATAAAACAGATCATTGCCCCCTTCAGGGCTGAACTGGGATCCCTGTGGGCCCTTGAGTCTGGATTAACACCCTCATCCTCCCACCCCTCACCACCCCACCCAAGCCAGAGGCCATCCTGGGTCACAGATTTGGCACAGTGCCCTCCTAACAACAGCATTGAGGCATGTGCCCACATGTCGTCAGAGCTGCAGAGCCTGGTGAAGGGCCTGTGCAGGCCTATTGACTGTCTGCGAGTCTTCATGATGTGATTTAGGGAAAGGCCACCTGGCTACCAAGCATAAAAAGAATCTCCCTGGGGAAAGGGTGACAGGTCATTTCCTGTGGCCTGTGCTAAGTGAGAGAGCCCAAGGTCTTCCTACAGCAGAACACTGCCAGATATCAAATGCCCATGCCTCTCCCCCCTGGGTCTTCAAGTCGCCTTTCTCAGTGCCATAGTATGGAGATGCCATTCAGGCTGCCATCTCACCCAGCTCGACAGCATTATTGTGCGACCTTGGTCGCTTACCCTATCCGTGCCTATTTCTAATCTAGATAAAGGCCATCATGCTCCTTATGTCATGGGGGCTGTGAGGATTTGGTGGCTTTAGACATGGAAAGTGCTTAGAACATTGCTGATAATGGTTGATTTAGAATTATCTTCCCCGCAACCTGCCACGGAAGAGAGTGTTGCAGGGATGTCTGACCATAGCAAAATATGGGCCGGGTAGCTGGACAACAGACATTTACTTTCTCATTATCCTGGTGGCTGGAAGTGCAAGGTCAGGAAAGCAGCATGGCTGGGCTCAGGTGAGGGCTCTTCCCGGCCTGCGGGCGGCTGCCTTCTGGTTTGCGAAGGAGACAAAGTATAATCCCTTCCTTTTCTTTGGTACTGAGAATCAAACTCAGGACCCTGTGCTTGCGAGGCAGGCATTGTGCTACTAAGCTGTAGCCCCAGTCCTCATCCTCCTATTCCTAAAGACCACTAATTCTTTTAAATTAGGGTTCCACCCTTGTGAACTCATCCGACCTAAATGACCTCCCAAAGGCCCTGCCTCCATATATAGCTGTGCTGGGGTCCAGGCTATAACATGAGAACCTTGGGGTGACACCATTCAGCTTGCAGCAGAGAAGGACACAGGGACACCCAGATATACCAATCAGCGACATGAAGACCTGAGTCCTTTTGTTTAGTGGGAGGGAGTGGGGATTGAATCCCAGGTTTTCATACTGACGTATACCCCTACCACTTTTATTTATTGATATAGGATCTCAGCAATTTGTCCAGGCTGGCCTTGAGCTTGTGATCCTCCTGCTTCAGCCTACTAAGTAGCTGAGATTATGGGTCTATACTTCCATGCCCAGCTCCCAGGTTTTTGTGTATTTTTTACCTTGTGACTGGGGCTGGGGCTGGTTTCCCAGTTAGCAGCTGAGGCACTGAAAGAAGATTCCACAGGCTGGGCATCAGCAGGACCTGATGGGCTAATTCTAAACCCCAGGTCCTTGCAATTCCAGTCCCAGGGGACACAGATCTTCTGTAACAGAAGAGTACTGAGTGTAGGACACGTGGAATATGCACCCTATCCCTGAGCCCTTGGCCTGTCACCCAGTCTCTGCAGCCTGGGGAGGACTGCTACGGGCTGTACATCACAGGCTCTATTTGAGCCTAATTCTTCCTCCCCAAACATAACTCCTTCCTTTTCCTCTTCCTTGTCCTGGCCACATGGTGAACAGTTCTGTCACTTGCTGTCTCCATGATATTCTGTCTTTGCCAAAAGCCCACAAAAACAACAGGACCAAATAACCATGAACTGAAACTCCCCAAACTGGGAGCCAAAATAAACCCTTCCTCTTTGTTAATTAATTACCTCAGGGATTTGTTATAGTAACAGAAAGCTAACACAGCACAGAAGACTTTTAACTGGCTCTGCTTGGAGCCATGTCTACTACTTTTTTTGTCCTTTTGAGAAGGTCTCACTACGTAGTTCAGGTTGGCCTTGAGCTCACTTTGTAGCACAGATTGGCCTCAACTTACAATACTCCTGCCTCAGCCTCTTAAGTGCTGCGATTCCAGGCATGCACCACCACGCTGGGTTCCCTGTCTACTACTTAACCAATTAACGTAGGAAAAATCCTGTGCCTGGGCAGTGGAGGCCACTTGCCCATTCTCAGTTCTAGGAAGGGGGTGGGGCACCTTGAATGCTGGTTGCATCAGGATCTTCTGCAGAGGGAAGTCAGTTCCCTGGGGAAAGCAGAGGAAGGAGAACGCAAAGCCAGGGCTGTAGTTCTCTTCTTGGAGGGACTTGCCTGGGAGGGCTTTTGTCTTTAGGTCAGAGCTTTGGCTCAGGAATGCTAAAGCTTGTCGAGTTTACCTCAACTTGCTAGACAAAGAAGAGGCCTGAGGCCAAGGCCATTCTCAAAGTCACTCTCCATTCCCTTGCAGAGCATGACATCACTCCTGGCTGCAACTCTGATTATTCCAGGCAAGAGCCCAGTGCAGCAGCCAGCAGGCTGTCTGAGAAACCTCCCTTCCCCAGTGCATCTCCGCGGGGAGCCAGGAGGTGACCAGGGTCCTGATCAGGTGTTCCTCTCTGCAGTTCCTCACCCTCCTCAGAGTTCTGGGCCAGGAGCCCCCTCTCCGCTCCTCTGGCTGGGAGGCCAAGGAGATTGCAAATGGCTGGGAGGACCTGAGGCTAGCTCCTGGGGCAGGAGATTGACTAAGAATGCCAGGAGAGCCAAGCACGGTGGGGAAGGCTGTAATCCCATCCCTGTGGGAGGCTGAGGCAGGGGGCTCACCAGTTAGAGCCCAGGCTAGGCAATTTAGTGATTTAGCAAGACCTTGTCTCAAAAAACAAAAAACAAAACAAAACAAACAAAACTCCAAACAAAGATCTGCAGACGAGGCTCAGTGTAAAGGCCATGGGTTCGATTCCCAGTACTGGGTGAACAAACACCAAACGCAGAATACTGGAGATTACAAAACTGGAGGCAGGTCTCCATGTGTGACCCGTGGGATTCATTGGAGGAGCTGGTCTGAAGTCATGCCAACCTCATTGGATATGACACAGGCTTTGAAAGCCCAGTGAATTCTCATCATTGTGGACTCCTCCACCCAAACCAAAAATTGTTCTGGGAAGACCTTCCCTTCCCACCATGCCCGCCCGCTAACCCTCCTCACCGGTGCCAGCTGCCGACACCCTCCTTCCCTACAGCACAGCCTGGGCGCTCCCTTGTCAGGTGTTGCCAAAAGACCATTGTTAGCTGGGTGTGGTGGCACACTCCTATAATCCCAGCACTTGGAGGCTGAGGCAGGAAGATTGCTGCAAGTTCTAGGCCAGCCCTGTCTACGTAGTGAGTTTGAAGCCTACCTGGAATACATAGCCAGACCCTGTCTCAAAAACGAAACCGAAACCAAAACAAACAAAAAAAGACCATTGTGAAGAAAACAAGACAAAGCACGAGCAGAAACCACAGTCATACCTACTTCTGATGTATAGAGCGTGCCCCTGCTAGTGAGTTGATTTTCTTTCGGGAAATCATTCCTCTACATCTTATTTTATTTATTTATTTATTTATTTTCTCGTCTTTTTGAGACAGAGTCTCGCTATACAGTTTAGGCTGGCGTTGAGCTCACTTTGTAACCCAGGCTGGTCTTGAACTTGCAATGATCCTCCTGCCTCAGCCTCCCAAGTGCTGGGATTACAGGCGTGCGTCACCACACCCGGATATATTTTATTTTTTTAACAGCCTGTCCTCACATGCTGTTTCGTAACCTCCTTCCCCCGACCCTCACCTAACTACATACCTTGAACATCTTTCTAGGCCATTCAATATTTTTCTACCAAGAGATGTCAGTGGCTGCTCAGTGTTCCATAAATAAACCATTGTTTATCTAGCCAGTCTATTGATTGCTGGACATTTTGTATCTGCCTCCTGACCTTGTTTGAACCCCAGCTGTGCTGCTAGATAGCAGCGAGATAACGAGGTCACTTCCGCTTTCTGAGCTCTGGTTTGCTCATCTGTCTGCTGAGCCCAGTGCCCTTGGGTTCTGCTTTAAAGACATCCCTGAGCTGATGTGTGACGCAGCTCCTGGCACAGGGCCTGGGACCTGTCCCCCAAAGTGTTTTCTCAGTGTCACTTTTCAATGGCTTTTCGGCTACGCCTTCTTCTGCTTGTTCCCGGAGCGCCTGCTTCATCCCAGCCACCCGGAAAGATGGCCCCAGGGTCTTGCCATTGACTGTCACCCTTAGCGCTGTGTTTTTAACAGCCCCAGCAGCGGAGCAGGGGTGAGCGCTTGTGCTGGTCTCTGGGCTAGGGACCAGTGTGTAATGGTGACCAGACTTAGATGACCAGACTGGCTTGTTCTGTGGCTGGTTTGGATCGCAGGTTGGATCTGTCAGGGGAGGGCCTTTGGGAATTTCTGTGAGGCTAGTTTCCTGGGCCATCAGGGACAGCTCCCTGCCTACCTCTTTCAGGGTGAGAGTGAAGGTCTGGTCAGGTCCTTGGGCACCAAGCTGTGTGCCCCCACCTTGACATCCAGAGAAGTGACCCTCAAGGACAGCAGTCATGGTCCAGGAGCCTCGAATACTGCCACATCCATCTTCCCAGAGCTGATCCCCTGTAAGGACGTGGCTGTGGCAGCATTAGACCGGCTGGGGGAGCTGGGCTTCTCACCAGTCCTCTCTTTGTCTGCCACTGGGGTGACTCATCACAGCTATTGCTTCAGTGCAGGAGGAAAGGCCAAGGCCCAGAGCCCGGATTACAAAAGAGGCTGCTCAGCTGAGTGCTTCTACCAACTGGAAAGCAGACCCTGGATGACCTGAGTGGAAGACGCGTGGGTAGGACCTAAGCTTGCGTGCGCACACACACTTAGGTTTCCATGCTCGCTCACTCCGAGCATGCCTACAACCACTCGCACATGCTCACGCCTGCGTGTGCGCTACTGCTCTGCGCCTGCACCAGACAGCAGTTGCCCCGACTCAGCTTATGGTTTTGGTTATGATAATCTGAGAAGATACAAACAGGAGGGTCTGGTTTCAGAGATCACTGGTGCCAAGTTGCAGTGTTTCTTTTCCAATTATGACTGTATGGTAAGAGCTCAATTTTTCCTGCCCCTTGAGGGGTGAGGGAGGACGGTGTTCACTGCAAACAAGAAATGAGATTGAAGCCTTCCCCACATTCAGCCCCAGAATCTTGGACTTCTCAGCCTCTAAAACTGTAAGAAATAAATCTCTGCTCTTTATAAACTACCCAGCCTCAGGTATTCTGTTATAGTTACACAAAATAGGCTACGGCACCTCCAAATCTGCTACTAGCACAAAATCAGTGTGCAGGCCTTTATAATCTAATAATGGTTATATTATTTTTTAGTTTATCAAAATCTAAATCTAATTTAATTCCACAAGTAGGTAGTGAGAGCCTACTCTCTGCTGGACACTGTCAAAGGATGCTAAGGAAGTTGGTTGTGGTGGCACACACCTGTAATCCCAGGAATTGGGAGGCTGAGGCAGGGGGATTGCCGAGAGTTTAAGGCCAGCCTGAACTGCATAGTGAAACCTTGTCTCAAAAAACCAAAAATCAAAACCAAACCAAAACCAGAAACAAAGGATGCTAAGGAGAAAGAAAAGTTCCCTTGTGCTGTGATCTCCCCAAGAGGAGCTAGAGCCTGTGGGTCTATGTTTCTCTCCAGTTTTTCTGATTCAGGGCCTTCTTAAGTGGGCAGTCAGCACTGTGCTGCCACCTCCTGGGGGACGGCCATGAATGAGACAGAGGGCAAGAGAGCCCAGCAGGATGGAGGGCTGTTTCTTCCTTCCAGCTCAGCCACAGACTGGGTGGGTAACCTTGACTAACTTACTGAACCTCGCTGTACCCCAATTTGTTTAATTAATTAATTAGGGTTTTTTGAGACAGTCTCTTTATATAATTCAGGCTTGCCTGAACTCTTTTTTTTCCTGTGGTACTGGGGATTGAACCCTGGGACTTGTACATGGCAGGCAAGTTCTTTATCACTGAACTATATCCCCAGCGCCAATCCCTGGCCTCAAACTCTTTGTGATACTTCTGCCTCAGCCTCCCAGAGGTGTGGCGTGCACCTATAATCCCAGCACTCTGGGAGGCTGAGGCAGGAGGATTACTAGATTTAAGCACAGCTTGGGTAATTTGGCAATTTATTGAGAACATGTCCTGAAAAGCAGAGGGAGGAGTATGTGCTGGGGTTGTAGCTCAGTGCAGAGATCCTGGGTTCAATCCCCGGTACTGAAGAAAAAGTTGGGGAGATAAAGACTTGGTCTTTTGTCCCTCAAAGAAGAGAAGAAACCACAGATGAAGGTGTGTGGTGAGTGCAGTGTGACTGGGCTACCTTGTGGTGTCATCTGAGACTCACCCTTAAGGGGTACCACAGAGTGGGCTCGGCTCCGTCGCTAACTGGCCCAGGCTGAGCCTTTTTCTTAGGTCTACACTTGGGGTGCTTCTCAGTCTTTGGCTGCAGCATGGTGGTTCTCAACCTGGGGTGATTTTGTACCAGAGGACATGTGTCAGCATTTGCAGACATTGTCAGCTCACAAACGGCATCTAGGGGTAAAGGTCAGGGCTGCTGCTGCACATCCACAATGCCCAGGGCGGCCTCCACAGCCAAGGACAAGCGTCATCGGGGCTGCGGTGAGAAACTGCTGTAGGTAATCAGGCTTGTTAAGGCTGAAGTGAAGAGGGCCAGAATCCAGACCCCGGCTCTGCATGAGCTTTGCAAGCTGACTTAGGTTGGCTTGGACCCAGAAACTGGCCTTCTAACTCAGTGGCCCTAACGAGGCCAGGGAGCTGCCAATGACAGCTCCAATGACACCACCTTTAAAGAGCAGTGTCTGTACATACAAGAGACCCTCCCCTGGGACACTGATCAGGGGTCTCTGGTGCCCAAAGTGTGACTTCCCCCACCAGGCTGGCCTGTGGCCCTCTCCTGGGCTTTGTGTCTTTTCTATTTTGCCTTTTTTTTTTTTTTTTTTTTGTGGTACTGGGGATCGAACTCAGGACCCTGCGCTTGCTAGGCAGGCGCTTATTCCACTGAGCTATATCCCCAGCCCCCTGTGTCTTTTCTAGTTGGCTGCTGGATCCTGCCACCTTTGGCTTTCGCTCTTCGGTGCCCATTCCTAGCCATACCCTGCGCTTCACTCTGCTTCGTGATTTGCCTTTGACTTTGCATCCTGTCCCCAAGACTCTTGGCCCCGGTCCTGAAGCCAGGCACAGAGAACAATAGGCCCTCTTTCCTCCTTCTGGGGTCTCTGCAGGGCTACACGAACAAGGGGTCACACTGAAGAGCTCCGCAGCAGTGAGGCTTTACCATATTTGGCTTGGGAATGCACCATATGCTGTTGCAGCCAGGGTGCCAGCACCCTGTTCTTGGCTCAGGCTTGCTCATTCCAAGTTTCTTAGGACTTCTTTGGGGGCGATAGAAATCAATTCTGGCTGGGCTAAGCAAAACAGGAAATCTATTGGAAAGACCCCAGAGGTATCTAGAGAATTTCAGGGCAGAGTTACTGCTGGGCCTCAGGCTGGATTGAATCCAGCAACGGGGCATTGTTGGGGGACAGATTGTCCTCCCTCCCCTCAGCCCTGTTTCCTGCCACAGTCTCCCCACTTGTAGCCCCGCCTTCTAGGGTGTGCAGGGCTGGGTGCTGAGAACTTCCAGTGAATGCAACAGCAGCGGGCCTGTGTGTCCCTCACACAGGGGAGCAGCCACCTCGCCCAGCACTCTTGGTCCTGATTCAACATTCCTGGGAAGGACTACGAGTGTAGGATGCAAACAAAACACATCATTTCCATGGCGACATTTATACTGGTGGCCAAGAGGAATGCCAGGAGAGCTCTTGTCAGAGATGCAGAGGGAGAGGTGCTGTTTGGGGAAGTGAGCTGTGAATGGCTGGGCTGAGTTGAAATGAAAGAGTCCTGGATGGGGAGGCCTTGGCTTAAATCCATCCCATCAAACATGCTTTTAGAAGAAATTTCTGTAGCTCCTCCCCATGAGCTATGGCAGCTCCTCCTCTCGTGCGGGTCTCTGAAAGACCCCAAAGGAAAACTACAGTACCTAGTTGGGCTGTCTAGACTCCAGGGCCACAGGCAGAGGGCTCTGCAGCCGCCAGGGTGGGGCATGGCAGGCCTGTCGCGCTCAGGTGAGTGCACGGAGAGCTGAGCAGGGGAAACAGTGCTGGAGCTGAGTGAGCCTCAGAGGACAGACAGGAGGGTGATGTGCCAGTGACGACGAGTGCCCCGTCCCTGGAGGACCTCACCCCCTTCTCTCCTTTCTTGTCAGCCCCCGCCTTGGTTTCATATGACTGCTGTAACAAACTGCCACAAACACAGGAACTAAAGTAACACACAGTTTATTCTCTGATAGTTCTGCAGTCCAGAAATTAAAAATGGGTCTTCCGAGGCAGAAATCAAGAGAGAGAATCCATTTGCCTAGAGGAGAATTTGGGTCCTGGTATTTTCCACCTTCTGGAGGTCATCACCGTGCCGTGGCTTGTGGTCCCAAAGCTCACCATGTCACTGCAACCTCTGCTGTCATCGACCGTCTACTTCCACCTTTGACCTCATCTCCCCTCTTTTAAGGGAAAGACCCATGAGGTTGCACTGAATTCACCTGGATCACCAAGACAATCTTCTCACTGGAAAATCTTAACATAAGCCCACTAGCAAAAGCCCTTTGCCTATAAAATAACATCTCCAGGGGCTGGGGGTATAGCTCAGTGGCATAAGCGCTTGCCTGGCAAGCGCAAGGTCCTGAGTTCGATCCCCGGTACCGAAAAAAAAAAAAAAAAAAAACATCTCCACAGGCTTTGGGGATTAGGGTGCAGACCTCCGTGGTGGCCACTGCCAGGTTCCGTCATCCTCTTACCTTCCTACCTTGCTGATTGGGTAGACTGGGGACAGCATAGGCACTGCTGGATTGTGCAGATTTTAGGGGATGTGCAGCTAGGGCTCCACTTCTGCCTTCCCTTGCTACCCTTCTTTATTTGTTAATTTGCTCATTATTTTTGTGGTACTAAGAGTTGACCCCAGGGCCTTTGCACTGAGCTACATCACCAACCCTTTTTACATTTTTAATTTTGAGACAAAGTCCTGTGAGTTGCTGTTACCCAGTCTGGACTCAGACTTGTGATCCTCCTGCCTCAGCCTTCCAGACTGCTGAGATTACAGTGGTATACCACTGCACCTGTTTTATTATTATTACTTTTTTTAGTAATGGGGATTGGACCCAGGGCCTTGCACAGGCTATCCAAGTGCTCCACTATGGAGCTCCATCTCCAGCCCTTATTATTTTAAGACAGGGTCTTGCTGAGTTCCCAGGCTGGCCTTGAACTTGTGATCCTCCTGCCTCATTGTTATGGTTTGTGTCTGCATGTCCCCCCAAATACATACGCAGTCATGGGGCAAGCTTCTAGATTTATGATTGATCCATGGTCCAATGTTGGAATTGTGGATGTGGGCTCGCCCTGGGGTGGGTAGTTTGCATATAATGTAAGGGAGGGAAAGAGGCTTGCTCTTTCCTCTGCTGCTTCTCCCTTTTGTTCTTATTGCTTTGATGTCCCGCAGCCATGAACAGTTGCCTCTGCCATGTGCCACTCTGCCTTGGAGCCAGCCGAGTATGGACTGAAAGCTCCACAAACTGTGAGCTAAATAAACCTTTCCTTCCTTAATTTTGGGTGTCGGGTGTTTTGTTTCAGCAACAAGAGAAAAGTAATCAAGACACTCATCCTCCAGAGGAGCTGGAATTACAGACAGGCATGTGGTACCACACTGTGCTGGATTTGGACCACTGGAATTTATGTGACCTTGGTTCCTGAGCCTCCCTGTGCCTCTGTTTCCTCATCTGTGTACAGATCATGGTGTTATGCCTCACTTCCTGGTTCCCAGTTTCTGCAGCTGTGACTGTGACTAGAGGCTTCCTGAGAGTTATGTAGGAAGGAAAGCAGAGGCCCTTCCCACTCTGCGTTTATGAAGCCCATCGCGGGGAGCACCACCCACCCCACCCCTTTTCTCTTCTCCTAAAGGGAGGGGAGGTGGGTGGAGCATCCCCATACCTGCCACAGTTGTGGACCCCCGAGACAGCTCCCCAGGCTCTGCGAGGAGGAAGCACAGTACCCAGAGCTCCAGGCAAAGGGCTCATCATCAGCTCACTGCAGAGGACCCTGGCCTCTGTGTTTCCTCGGCTGCATTTAGAGAGCCAGTATAGCAGAGCCCAGGATATCTTTCCAGGAAGAAAGGATTCCAAGCAATCACCAGAAAAATCAGAGCCCTCAGGAAACAGGCACTAACGCATCTCATACGTGGGCAAAGTGGAGCTGGAGAGCTTGTGAACAGCTCCTGGGGTCACGGGAGCAAGGAAGTGAGGCTGTGCATGGTGCTGAGGGTCTGCCGATCAGCCCTGCCCCAAGTGACCGCCTCAGCCCTGTTCCCGTGCTGCTCTGAGTAGCAGTCTTCTCTCTGGAAGAAGCTTTGGCCCTGCTGGTTGCTTCCCCAGTACCACTCTCTTTTCTTTCTCAGTAACACCATCAGGTTATTTGAGACAGCAACACATCCAGATGTAAACAGATTTTAAAACTGTAAGAGTGTACAGCTGGGTGTCGTGCCACACACCTGTAATCCCTGAATTTGGGACGTTGAGGCAGGAGGATCATTGAGAGTTCAAGGCCAGCCTGGGCTACAAAGTGAGTTCAAGGCCAGCCTGGACTGCATAGAGAGACCCTGTCTCAAAAACAAAAACAAAAAAACTGCAGGAGTATAAAAGGTGTCCTGTGCTGCTCTGCAATTTGGGAGGCCACACCCTGCTCTCTAGCTCATGTGACATAAGCAGAAGTCTGTTGGGCAGTTTTGGGAAAGTTTTATTTTCTTGACACTTTCCTTTTTTTTCTTCTTCCCTGCCTGGTGAGTTGATTGGAGGCTTTTACATTGAGTTACATCCTCAGCCTTTTTTATTATTTTATATTGGGGTAGGATCTCACTGAGTGGCTAAGTTCCCAGGCTGGGCTGGAACTTGCAATCCTTCCTCCTCAGCTTTCCAGAGTGTTGGGATTCGAGGCATGTGCCACCATCTTGCTTAACAGCCTCCTTTACATACAGGAAGGACTGTCTCTGCAAGTGGGTTCTGACTTCTGGCACATCTGGGGACTTTGGGAGGTGCAGTGAAACAGAAGTAGGTTTAGGCAGACGGATGCAGAGCCTCTTCTGTGCTCTTGGTTCTTGGCTCAAAGGAAGAGTGAGCCAGCAGCAGCTCTCACCAGTGGCAGAGTCAGAGCAGGGATTAGGTGGCCCTAGGTGGGGCCAGGTGAGGAGACACTGGCAGCAACGAGGGCTGAGTGATGCAGTGGGTATGAGTGGCTCAGGAACATGATCGCATAACGCAGCTGGGAGGTGCATTTGCAGGACCGTGCTGTGGGCCTTTTCCATGTGTAAGAGGATGAACATCCGTCCATAAAATAAGACCTGGTACCGGGTGAGCCTGGCAGGCGTACAAGGCTGACAACTGCAGAGGCCACCAGAGGCCAAGACAGTTGCTCCTCTTCCTCCAAACTCTGAGCCAAGATAAACCTCCCCTGCCCCTTTTCTGTCTTTCTTTTGGGGGAACAGGATCTTGTTGTGTAGTTCAGCTTGGCCTTGAATTTACTATGTAGCCCACAGTGGCCTGAAACTCACAGAGCTCCTCCTGAGGTTTGGGATTATAGGATTGCACTTCCACACCTGGCTAAACCTTTTCTTTGTATAAATTAATGATCTCAGGTGCTTTGTTATAAAGAAAGAAAACTGACTATCACACCCTCTGAAAACCTCAGTTTTCTTTGGTACTAAGAGGGGAGTTACCAATGTGTCAGCCCAAAATATGACAGGGTGAGAGACTTCCCAAGAGTCCTCAGCAGGGACGCTTTTAAGAAATTCTGGCTCTGGGTGCCCTCAGGAACCTCTGGATGGGGGCCCTGGATCACTGCCCCGCACATCTTCTTGGGTGGCTCTGATTCAGCAAGGCAGGGGCCCTGCTGGAAGGCCCTGTGGGCATCATTGGAAGGGCAGGCTTCTGAGGGAACTTCTGACTCCAGAGACCTTAGAGCACTCTGTGCAGAACACAGGAGAATGGATAGCAGCTGCAAGATCTACAGTTAAAACCAGGGAGGCACAGGGTGGAGTGGGTGTGGCTGCCTGGGAAAGATGGGACGAGGATCCTGGGAATGGCTGGGGATGGCTGGGGATGGCTGTATCTCCGGGCACCTGGGCTGAGTAGGCTGCACGCTCCCTTCTTATTGTCTACATGTTTTCTTTCTTTCTTTCTTATTCTTCCTTCCTTCCTTCCTTCCTTCCTTCCCTCCCTCCCTCCCTCCCTCCCTCCCTCCCTTTCCTGCTTTCTGTAGGTTTTGCATTTTTCTTACCTTGTGCATGTGTGATTTTTTCAAAAAAAATAACATGTTTTTAAAAAATAAACAAGCAAACAAACATGTTTTAAAACAAAAGGCAACAGGGCATGGTGGCACAAGCCTTATTCCCCAGCACTTAGGAGGCTGAGGCAGGAGGATCACTGTGTATTCAAGACTAGCTTGGGCTACAAAGTGAGTTCAAGGCTAGCCTGAACTGCATGGTTAAACCTTGTCTCAAAACAAACAAACAAATGAACAAATAAACACCCCCCCAAAAAAAACCCCACAAAAAATTCAGGGCTTGGAAACAACCAGAGAAAAGGTGAGGAGTCTCATGCTCCTTCCTTTCCCGGGGGCTGTCACCCTCCCTGGGCAGCTCTGTGGCTGGGTCTGATTGTCCTCCTTTCACCTCCTGCAGTGTCTGGAGCCCACTGGGGCAGGACTGAGAAGTACAGACAGTGGCCCAGTGCCCAGGAGCCTTGAATCCAGGAAGCAAAGATTCTGCACACAAAGAGGGCGGAAAAGTGGCCCCAGAGCAGCAGGAGGCGGTGAGCTCCAGGAGGAGGTCATGCCTAGTTCCACAGCACAAAGCCTTGCATTCAATTATAAGTCTTTGATTGGGTAAATTGCCACATGAATGGTGAGGTCAGCAGGTCCTGGAGGAGGCAGGGCTGGGAGCTGGTGACCAGGAGGGCTTGCGGAGGACAGTTTTCGGCTGGACTGCCAAGGTGGGAGAGCTGGCCAGGGTCTGGCTCTGGTTCAGAGATCCCCTGTGAGCCCGGGCCCCCGGTGGCACGTTCGGAGGTGATGCATTGACAGGAGGGTGCTAAAGCCGAGACGAGGAGAAATCTGGAGCAGAGCTTTTCCAACCCTGTGGTCAAGGGTCAGTTGTTTTCTTTCTAATTTCTAATCAGTTACAGGCTGATTCTTTCATAAAAGAGAAGACAGAAGAATTGCTAGAAGAATGGAAAGAAAAAGATACAGACACAATCCAAGCCTGGATTTTTATTTTTTCCACAGCAAAACATTAATTAAACTGAGGGCCTCCCATATTCTAGGCAGGTGCTCTACCACTGAGCTACGTCCCTAGCCTTTCTCTTAAAAATTTATGTTGGGGGCTGGGGATATAGCTCAGTGGAATAAGCGCTTGCCTAGCAAGCGCAGGGTCCTGAGTTCGATCCCCAGTACTGGAAAAAAAAAAAAAAGAATAAAAAAATTTATGTTGGGACAAATTCTCCCTAGCCCAAACTGGGCTGGAATGTAGAATCCTCCTGCCTTAGCCTCCCAAGTAGCTGGAGTTATAGGTGTGCACTCCCATGCCCTGCCCTAGTTTTTTATTATTAGATTGAAGTGACATAAAATCACACTACCTAATCACAAGAGAAGCATCTAAATGCTTCTTCCTGTTGCTTTCTGACCTTACCTCCTTTCACACCTGCAGCAAGCTCTTCTCAGGAGCATGGGGGCCACACTGAATAACCCTGTGCTAGAGGGAGCCCCTGGGAGCCAGGTGCCGGAACACTCAGAGAAGGGCCCAGTCCCCTGAGAGCCCCGCTGAGTCCCCTGCTTGCTCCGGACCTGCTCCTCCCTGTGGGGTGACTTGACTTTTGCTAGGAGGACTCTCTGCTGGCAGCGGCAACCAGGCTGGAACACAGTGCAGTGCGGTGACTCCTGGTGTCTGAGGAGGAGAAGGCAAGATTGGCAAGGAGGCTCAGGGGAGGGGAGCGGAGGCCAGCCCAGCCTCAGCTGCTGCTGCCCCCCTCAGCAGTCTGGCTCTGCCCAGTGTGCCAACCCCTTTGCTGTAATGCCCTGCTGGAGGCCATCGCCCTCCTCAGAAGGAAGGCGGTCCATTGAGCTCCAAGTGACCTTGGCCTCGGTCCTCCAGAGGCCTCTCCTCACCCAGTACCTGGCCACAGCACCTGCAGAGCACAGCTCTCTCAGGCGTGCTACACCCAGGCCGCTGCCTGCACTCAGGGGCTAAGCTGGGCGGGCTCAGGGTGAGCGACCGGGACAACTGCCCTGCAGGCCTCTCAGTTGGAGCTCTTGGGGTGCAGTCTAACTTGAGTGCAGGGGAGTGGAGAGGAGGAGGTGGGGAAGAGCAGGAGGAGGAGGGGGAGAAGCAGCTCAGTAATAATAACCTTTCTCTGCTGACTTGCCCCAGCACTGTACGAGTGTCTTGTCTAATTTTCTCAGTGCTGCAAAGGACATGTGAATGTTGCTCCCATTTTACAAATAAAGAATGGTTCAGTTTTAAAGTTTTTTCTGTGATCCTTTTGCTCTACTGTATTCTCTCTCTTCATGTTTATGTATGTGTGTATGTTACTATATGTTTGCAGCATGTAATGTTTGAGGCAAAGTCTCGCTATGTAGTTCAGCCTGGCCTTGAACTCCCTGTGTAGCCCAGGCTGGTCTCAAACTCATGGTGATCCTCCTGCCTCAGCCTCCTGAGTGCTAGGATTATGGGTGTGTGCCACCAGGTGCTGCAGTGTCTCGGAGTTTTAAGCAAGGTGACAGAGGTGACAGGTGGTAGAGGTAGGGAACAGCCCATCTGCCACAAGCTCCCGTTCTGAGCCAGGCCTTGACTGCACGGGAGGACAGAGAGGTCACAGCAGAGCCCAGGGGCTTCTCCGGAAGGAGTTGGGCTGCAGGGGATGGGGAGCCAGGCCGGGCTGTCATCTGTTTCAGGTTGGAGCCTAGCTGAGAGGCCAATGTCTTCCTCGTCTCCTTGGAAGAGGAGGAAGCCCCCTCCCCACTCTTCTGCAGTCTGCAAGTTGGCTCTGCGCCTGAGCTCGCAGTGGGGGACATCTGCAGGTTCTGAGTGTTCAGTGTGGCCCCTCTGTGCCTTTGTCCTCGGTCCCTCTTCCCGGGGTTAGGGGAGAGGAAGGGCAGGCTGGTGATGTAAACCTAGGCTGCTCCTCAGCCCTCCGTTTCGAGGTGAGCAGCAGAGACTTCGAGCCTGGAAGCGAGGTGTGCACACCTAGCTAGCCATGGGCTGATGTGCGTGGGTGGGTGGGGTCAGGCAGCACTCACCCAGTGTCCTCCAGTCCCCGAGGGTCAGGCATCAGGTCAGGGGGGCACAGCTACAGCAGGTGTGCAGAGGTGAGGACATGCTAGGCCTGGGACTTCTGCTCCCTGCTCACCTCCCGGCGGGGGGTTATATGAGGTGGCTGCATAAGTGGTCCTCCCCGTTTCTTTCTCTGTAGCAGAGCCCTGGGCCAGGCGAGCCCTGTGTGCTCTGTTGCACAATGGGTGTGCATGTGTGTGCATGTGTGCATGTGTGTGTGCGTGAGAGTGTATGGAAGCCTCTGCGTGTGTGCATGTGTGTTTGAATCCTCACCTTTCCTTGCCACTGAGCCTCATTTCCAAGAGTGACAAGACCTGCTACCTCCCATGTCTTCAAGGTGCAAAATGAGGTGGCCCCTGGCCCAGGGCCAGTGGTTAATT
Organism: Dinomys branickii; assembly: GCA_004027595.1. Classification (NCBI taxonomy): domain Eukaryota; kingdom Metazoa; phylum Chordata; class Mammalia; order Rodentia; family Dinomyidae; genus Dinomys; species Dinomys branickii. The sequence continues at coordinate 14,369 of PVLD010000264.1, read as the reverse complement.
TTTCCTGAAGCCTGGAGCTTTGCCCCAACCCCCTCTCTGAGTTGCTTCCTCTTCGGCCCCGGGCCATGGCTGACCTCACAGACCTCAGACTCTGCACAGCTGCAGCCCTGCTGAGCTGAGCTGTGCAGAGCCACCTGCCTTCCTTCTCCAACTCCAGGCCCAGACTCTTCCTGCCAGTCTTTAGCCTGGAGGCCCCAGAGAAGACACACAGGCGTTCCCAAAGCCAGAGAGGAGGGTGTGCCCAAGGGATATGGCAGTGCACAGCTACTGCGACAGATGAAGGGTTGAGGGGGAGGATGAGGCTCCACACCCAGGCCTGGGTGCAGGCAGAGGAGGAGGCCCAGCTCCTACACTGTTCGCTGAGTACTGAGGTCAGTCCTGCCCTCACATCCTTTCAGGAACCCCAAGTCCTGCATCACCTGGAGTGAGATGCTCTCCTAGGAGGAGCTGTCTGGTTATGTCTGTGCCACATCAGACAGGGCTGTGGGATTTGTGCCTGACAGATGAATCTCCGGGACCTGGGAGGGCCCCCTCCCCCCAGATAACACACAGACATGGCCCTGGCATGAGCGATGTTCCTGGGGTGCTGCACAAGGCAGTTCTCAGGCCCTGGGGTGGACGGGAGGGGTATTTCCCTGACCTGTAGCAAGTCCTCCCTCCTCTATGCACAAGAACTTTGAGGACTTTGAATGAAGCTAAGACATATCTCACTTCCATGTGCCCAGGATGCCAGATATGGAGCTACAGGACTTCAGTTTTGCTCTGGTGGGTTTTGGCTTTGCCCTGAACCTATTCTTTTCTATTCCTCCCTTCTGGAATGGGAATGTTTACCTTGTGCCATTGTTGCTTGGGATTATGTAAATTGTTTTTGATTTTTACAGAGGTTCACAGTTAAGAGTTTGCCTTGAGTCTCAGAAGAGGTTTGGACTTAGACTTTTGAAAAATGCTGGAACTGTTTAGACTTTGGGGAAGGGATTATTGAGTTCTCCTATTGTACACAGGATAGTTGTGACATATTAGGCAAAATTATCAACTTGTCATTGTGTTTATGTGGAGATTAGATGTGGTTTAAAGAGGCACATTTGGGTATCAAGTAGGCAAAGGATGGAATGTGGTGGTTAAACTTGATTGTGTCAACTTGATTGGCCTGGGCATCACCTAGGCAGTTACTGAGGTACACATCTAGATGTGCCTGGCGGGTCACAGAAGCATGACCTCGGGCGCTGTGTCTGGTTCCTGCCCCTTCCTCTCTGCTGCTGTCTTCTCTCTGCTTCCCTTCCTCCATGAACAGAGCATCTTTCTCTGCCACAACACTCTGCCATCTATTTCTCCCTTTGAGCTGGCTGCCCGTAGACTGAATCCTTGGGAACTATGAGCCCATTGAAGGCCTCCTTTAAATTGTGGAGGTCAGGGGTTGTGTCCTGGTAGCAGGAGTGCTGACTCATGTAACAGGGGAGAAAGTTACAGCTGGGTGTTAGGATTTTGCCCAAGGTTTTGCTGCTGGTAAGCACCAGAGTTGGAGCCAGGTCACAGAGTGCCACACTCTCCTGTGCCATTGCTGTTCTGTCCAGAGGGCTCTGGCAAGATGGCAGCAGAAGCCCTGCCTGTGGGTTGCTGCTTTGTCGCAGCTGTTGACCCTGGGTAATATTTCGAGGCCTCAGTTTTTCTGTGTGAGAAAATGGGACAGTACACAGAAAAAAAAGCAGCCTTTGTCAGCTGGATAGAAAGGGATATGCCTTTGTCAGCTGGATAGAAAGGGATATGTTTTTTTTTTTTTTTTTTTTTTTTTTGGTACTGGGGATCAAACTCAGGACCTTGTGCTTACCATGCAGGTGCTTATTCCACTGAGCTATATCCCAGCCTGGGATGTATGGTTTTGAGATGTGAGTGGTAGGGAAGCCTGCCTGGGGCCCACCTTTGTAAGTTCATTACTCCTTTTGTATTTTCCCAGCCTCCGGGGTACAAGCAGTCAGGAGCCCCCTCCTGTGCCCGTCCTGTGGGCTGTACTCAGGTTGGCTGGTTACAAAGCTCCACCACGGTGAGGAATGAAGCTTGAAGAACGCTGCTGCCCTCTCCTGGCCACCGAGAAAATCTGCATTTTAATGGAGAGGACTTGCAGCCAGGATCCTAGCAGATGTAGGTAGGGGAAGGAGTCTTGTGCCCCAGTTCTCAGGCTCAGACAGAGGTGGGGTGTGCAGGCCGGCCCTGCCCTGGCCCCTGCCTTGCCTTTCTCTGCCAGAAAGGGCAGGCTTTGCTGTGCTGGCTTCTGAGCCGGTTGGGGTCCAGGCCAGGCCCCAAGGCTAGGTCTACCCTGTCTAGGCCATGGTGCACACAGGGTGGGTCCCTTTCCCACCCTCTTCTGCAGAGCCTGGATCCTACCCAGTGCTGGCCCAGGACCCAGGCCTGCTCCCTTCCAGCCAGCTCATTTCCCGGCATTGCCTGACCCTGGACAGGCTGTGACGGCTGGAGGAGCAGCTGGCAGCAACAGGGAGGTGGAAAGCAGGCATCTGCTCAGCCCAGGCCGCTGCTCATTGGGAGGAACAAGGCACGCAGGCCCAGCAGGCATCAGATGAGTTTCTGAATTATCCCCTGGCTGGGGACCAGAGGCCAGAGGGGGCCCGGGCTGTTCCTGCTGGCCAAGGCCCTGCAGAACTTTCCTCTTGGCTCCAGGCCTCCTCAACCCTGCTCTTCTTTCCCACACCTCCTCGTCCTCCTCCTCTTCTTCCTCCTCCTCTTCTTCCTCGTTCTCTTCTGGTCTCGTCTTCCCGCCTCACATCCAAAACGGCTTCCAGTGGCACATTCAGCCCAAAGAGCGCGAGCTCGATGCTGCTCATACGAGGTGGGGAAGGCCACCTCGGGCCACAATGTGGGTCCTCTTCCGGCCTCCGCTGTCTTCACCTGCTACCTTTGGAAGTCAGTTGCTTATCTCTCCTCTCTTTCAGAAACACGCATTCCATCTAGCACAGTCAAGAAGAGGCTTTGGTGGATTCTTCATCTTCATCAGCAAAACTGGGGAGGCTGCAGGCAGGGGTGGTGTCAGGGGAGAAAACATCCTCCAAGCCCAGGTCCCAGGTTTCCAGACAGGAGGGCTCTCAGTAATAAATGTCCTCACCCCAGACAGGACTGGCTATAGAATTTGTAGGACCATGGTAGGGGGCCATGTAATAATTTTTAAAAATATTTAAAAACATTATATAGCCAGTTACAAAAAAAAAAATTTAGGCAAGCATGATGGTACACGCTTACAGTGCCAGCACTCTGGGAGGCTGAGGCAGGAGAATCACAAGTTGGAGCCCAATGTGGGCAACTTAGCGACTTAGCAAGAGTGAGTACAAAATTTAAAAAAATTCAAAAGAAGGCTGAGGATGTGGCTCAGTTTGAAGGCCCCAGGTTTAATTCCTGGTTTAATTCCAAAGGGCCAGAGAGGATGAGAGCTAGTGTGGGGCCTTGCGTGACTGCACAACTGTGTACTCACAAAGCTAGTCCTGCCCCTGAAGGTCCTCTGCCCTCCCTGGCCCATGGCCAGGACTCTGAGATGCCTTTGGGAGCACAGACTGACTCCCACAGAGTTCCTCACTCCTAACTGTCCTCAGCGCCCTACCCCAGCTTTTAGGGAGACTGAGGCACCAGGGAGCCCTGAGACTCCTGGTCCCCTGGAGCACTGCCCATCCGGAGGACCAGGCCTCTCAGGGCCCAGTACCCTTGGGGGCATCGGCAGGGGCAGGAGGGTGGCCAGGGCAGCCAGTGCCATCTTCCCTGAGGGGCTGGGCTGGGGAGTGCAGGGCTGCTCTGCTAGCTCCAACTGGATGTCCACAGGCCCTGCCTGGCTGCTTTGTCCTTTGTGGCCCAGCGGTCAGCTCAGCCATGACCTGGAAGGGTGACTGCCCTTAGGGCTGTGCAGTTCCCTGATGGGGGAGGACAGGTCTGGGTCAGGGTCCGGGGTGTCCTTTTCGGGAGATTTGCTCCACTCTGATGACAACAGCTGGGCCCAAGGTCAGGGCATCTGGAAGTTGCCACTCTATGCAAAGAAGGCCACGCCCAGGGGTGGGAGGCAGCTGCGCTGCCCGGAAGGCTCACAGACCGCTTAGGAAGCCTCACAGACCGCTTAGGAAGCCTCCACCCAGTGCTGAGTCAGGGCCAGGCAGGGCCATACGTCATTCCGTTTACTCTCACAAGTTTTAGGAGGTGGGTGCTGGTGTTTCAATACTGAGTTTCCTGCCCACTGGACACCACTGCCACACAGCTGCCTGGCTGAGTCGGTCTTTTGTGGATGTCCTTATGATGCGGACATTTGGGTGACCATTGTTCCATGTATGCCTGCTCGTCAGGGCTCCATGCTGCCTGTCACAGCGGAGCTGCCACATGCGAGGTCATGGCTTCGATGTGACGCTCAGGCTGCAGCCCCAGCTGGAGTCACACACAGTGCCTGGCGGAGAACAGGACTTGTGTGCACACCACGGTCAGGAGGAGAGCTCCCCAGGAGGAATCCCACAGAGGCCAGTCCAACGCCAGGCCTGTGTGCCAGCCACTGGGCAGCACTTCCTCCTCTCAGAGCTCCTCTGACAAATTCTGAGATGTTAATGAACTTCTGCGGAGGGCTGGGGATATAGCTCAGTGACATAAGCGCCTGCCTGGCAAGCACAAGGTTCTGGGTTCAATTCCTAGCACCAAAAAGAAAAAAAAAAAGGAAGTTCCAGGGAAAAACCCCCAAATTGGAGCCCATCACCCAGCCTGGGGCAGCACCGGCCTTGCTTCATGGAAGCAGCCTGGGGAGAGGGGCGAGGAGGCCCTGCCCACCTGCTGAAGGTGTCAGGTGGTCCCTCCTTCCTGGCAGCCCCCTGGTCTAGCTGTGCCCCTGGCCCACCATGCAGAGGCCTGGGCAGCTCAGGGCCCCTGTGCGGGTGGAGGGCAGGGAGAGTGTCAGCAGGGCAACTCTTTCCAGAAGAAACTCACACTGGTGGCGGCTTCCAGTTGTGTCACATGGAGCAATTCAGTCCCCCGCTTCAGGGCACAGCTGGGATGTCTGTTTTCACAGCTCTGCTGGAGACCTCGGCTTCTGGGCCCAACCTCTGTCTCCTAAATCCCTGAGGGTGTTCACCCCGATGTGTTCACACCCGGACTTGGCCAGGCTGTGGGGTGGTGCGCTGCAAAGCCAGAGCTGGGCGGGGTCCATTTGCTCCGCCTCTATCCTTTGAAAGCCCCATCACACTTGTTCGGTCCTGCTCCGGTCCAGGTATGGTACTAGGCTCAGAGGTCCAAGGGGGAGTCTGAGCCCTGTGCTCAATGGGTTCATAGTGTGGTAGAGGCCCCAGGATGGTGTCACCAGACACAGAGCACAGGAGCCAGGCCTGGAGGTGTGGTGTGCACGGGAAGGGATGCTCCAGGCTGCAAGTCACTGAGAAGTTAACTCTAAATCACCTCCTATAGGATAGTTATTGTCAAGAGGTGGGCTTGCAATGGGGTTGCCTAGTAACACAGGGCCATCCTCAAGGTTGGCTGTGTCTGCTCTGCCCTTCTCAGTATTTTCGTAGAAGTCACCTGCAATCCACAGGGTGGATGACAGGGGCCTCATGTGGCCTCCTGGCTTCCACGCACCGCACGCCCCCTCTTCCCCGGCACACACCTACCCAGCCCCTCTGCCAAAGCCCTTTTGGGGTTCCGATGCCCACTCACCCTCTTGAATAGATGTCCCCAAATGTGCGCCTGGTCTGCCTCTGGCCTCCAACATCCCTGAGCATCTGTGGCCCGGGAGACTGTTCTCCCAGGGCTCTGGCTTGACCTGGGGCAGTCTGAGTCGCTGGTTTTCTCCCACCCTCGCTGGCCTAACCTAATCTTTTAGGAAACCTAGTTGGCTTCCTCTTTAAAAGCTCTCTGGGCAGAGCCCGTGTCCCCCGGCCCCATATGAAACATCTCCACCTCTGGCCTGGATTATTGCAATCACCTCCCTAAGGAGTTTCCTGATTGCGCCCAGAATCCCCAATGGCTGATCCTTTAGAAGTCTGGACTGCGCCGCTTCCTCGATTTCTCGAGGAGCCCCGCAGGCAGGTCGCTCACGCCCACTTAACAGTGGCTCGGGAGGCCCCACCCCTCGGGCTGGGCTCCCTCTGAGCCCACGTCCTCCCCACCCGGCTGACTCGCTGTCCTCAGCTGCCCCGCCTCTCCTCCCCGGTCCTTTTCCCCAGGTGCCGCCCTTCCCCTCGAGGCCTCCCTCAAGGCTGCTCAGAATCACTTCTCACCGGTTTCTCTGTGGCCTCCTCCAGCGCGCCCCTGCCCACGGTTCCCGGACCCTTTTTCCTGGAGGTTTTTCCCATAAGACACACTGTATGATTCGTTTATTTACTGTATGCAGCACTTGGTCAGTTTCCCCATGATAGGTCGTAAACAGCTCAGTTTAAGGAATAGATTTTATCTTTTAAAATTTACTAATTATCCCAAACACACCGTGACAGCACTGGGCACAGTGCAGGCCTTAAGTAGGTACTGAAGTTTGACTGAAGTCGTTTCCCTTTCTCGGACGGTTTATATTCTTTTGTGTTTTTTGTTTGAGATAGAGTCTTGCTGTGTAGTTTAGGCTAGGTTTGAACTCACAGTGTAGCCCAGGTTACCCTGAACTCCCATGGATCCTCCTGCTTTAGCCTGCCAGCCTTCAGCTGGGCTTCCCAGCATGCGCCACCACGCCCGGAAGGATTTACATTCCAAGGTTTTTATTTTCCTTACTAATTTCAGGAAGAGATGATTTTTGAATGCAGTGAGGGCTGTGCGTTTTATAATCTTGAAATAGCAGTTAAGTATTGAAGGCGGGGCCCTGAGAACTGCCCCTGCTGCCCCTCAGAGCCGCAGGTGTGGTGCTGCAGTCTCCCAGGTGTGACGGAGGGAGGGGCGGTGTCACACACTAGTCTTGGTAGCCTTCAAGGATGGTGGTGAGAGCGGCTGGTGAGGAGAACCAGACAAGGACTCAGAGGCTCCGAGCCCCAGGACCTCCGGAAGTCCCCTTCTTTCTTCCTGCGGCAGAGTACATGCTTGAGGGGGGAGGGCAGGCAGGGCCAGACCCTGAGAAGCCACCACATTTGGGCTTCAGGGCCCCTGGCAGCTGTGAGTCCCCTTTCCAGGGGATTTATGGCTATGCATTTGGCATTGGCAGCTATAAAAAAAGTATCAGCTGGTCATGGTGGAGCACGGCTGTAATCCCAGCATTCAGGAGGCTGAGGCAGGAGCATTGCATGGGCAACATAGTGAGTTCAAGACCAGCCTCTACTACACAGCGTGTACTACTCAGCCTGTACTACTCAGTCTCAAAAAATGAAAAATGAAAAAAAAAATGAATGAATGAATGTTCTTAAATCCTACACAGTCCCAGCAAAACCCAGATGGTGAGCCTGCACCACAGGTAGGTTGAGGGTTCTGACCCAAGCTACACAGTGTCACCCGTGTTTCTGAAGTAAGCTGCATGGCTGCCTTTTGGGGGCACTTGATAAGCATTTGGTTTCCCTGAGCCTGTGTGCTTTCCGTTTGCTTTTCTGGGCTTTACCACACCTTTGAAAGTGGAGCAGCCATGGAGAGGTGGACAACGTGTAAGGCTGGAGTGCCCTCTGCTGGGAAAACAGAAGCACAGCTGGGAGTGGTGCATCTTTGAGGGACTGTCAGGCTCCCCAAAAGCAGGAGGTCCGGGGCTTAGGTATCAAACAAGCCCCTCTCTTGGGGGATGGATGCAGTGGAGCTCACACCATGTCTTTAAAATTCAAACGTGAGCACGCTCTGTGTACCCACGTTCCACTGCTCCCCAAGATGGGATAACACCAACGGGATGTACTGCGATTCGATTTTGAAATTACGCACCCCAGACTTAGCATTGCACTGCACTGCTGTAGACTCGGTCTCCCCACCGGCTTGTACCTGCTTCAGAGGCCAGGTGCAAGTGGGGTCTCCAGGATGCCTGCGCTTCTGACCAGCCAGCTACAACCTTGGGCGTTCCCGTTACCTCATTTCAGGTGATCAGCTAAAATAAACCTAGAGTTTATAGTAGGGATTTAGAGGTTGCTTCTACTAAGATTCTCCACGCTGTCTCTGGATGCCCAGTGGGTAGCTACAAGCAGGATAAGGCTGGCATCTTTGCCTTCATTTTTCATCTCTCTTTTATTTCAGCAAACTTTAATTAGATTCCCCTACAGCTCCACATATGGACATTCTAATCACCGGAGAATGATTAAAAACAGTTAATATGGGTTACTTAGCCCTAAACTTACCTTTCTTGTCCACCAAGCTAAGAGTAGTTAAGGTATTTTTCAGAGACATTCAGCTCTCAACTTTTTCCGTTTTCCAGCACTGGAGATGGAACCGAGGGCCTCCTACATGCTAGGGAAGTGCTCTGCCACTGAGCTACACCCCCAGCCCCTTTTTAAATTTTATTTTGAACCAGGTTTTCATTAAGTTGCCCAGGCTCTTCTCAAACATGTGTTCCTTCTGTCTCAGCCTCCTGAGTAGTGGGATTATAGGCAGGGACCAACCCGCTCAGAAAAACCGCCAGCTTTGACGACATCCTGTGTTGTAAACACCTCCCAGGGCGCTGCCTGGAAGTCTCCAGCTGCTGCCTTGACCTGCACTCACCTTGGATTCCGAGAATGGCTGAGCTTCCGGGGAGATCACCATGATGCAATCACCCCCTACGCAGGAGCAGCTTCTCTGGGGAACAGCATTATGCACCCAAGCCTCGCCCTCTCCACGCTAGGCACGGAACAAGAACAGAGGCAGTGATCAACCAGATCACAGTGTGACCAAGACTGCTCAGTTCTTCTTCCCATTTAAACCCAAATCTCCTATCAAGGCCACCAAAGACAGGGCTAAGGGAACAGGTCCCCCCATATTCCTGGTGTAGCTGTATTGATTCTGCCTTCACCACTGTCTGTCTCGGATGGCGTCCTGGGCGGGACTGTTGGGCCTCCCCTCACACTGGGAACAGGTCCGCTGGCTGCACTGTTCACATCTTGGCCACGCTCTAAAGACGAACCCAGAAACGGCCCAGTGAGCCGCGTGGGGCTCCGCAGGGCCCACTGTCTGTGCAGTCGGCCATCACACTGGCCCACTGGCCTCGGCGTCTTAGTGGGTGGCAGTGACTGACAGCACGGTCCGCATCCTTTTCTCCTGCTTGGCGGTCTGAGGACGAAACCCCGACCTCTGGTGGGGAGGATCTTCCCAGTCACCAGCCTTCCTTCGGAACTATCTGCAGTGCCTGAGCCAGATTATTAGCATAACAAAGACAGGTTACTCAGAAAATTCCTAGGGCTTTTGAAGCCCTGTGGCAAGAACCTAGAAAAGACCAGGTTGCGTTTTGGTGGTGCTGGGGACCAAAGTCTCAGGCACACTAGGCAAGGGCCCTGCCTCGCCCCGCATTTCCAGCCCTGGCCAGTTCTCTTCCTTACTGTCCCCCCCCCCCCCCCCCCCCCCCCCCCCCCCCCCCCCCCCCCCCCCCCCCCCCCCCCCCCCCCCCCCCCCCCCCCCCCCCCCCCCCCCCCCCCCCCCCCCCCCCCCGCACAGCCACGCGATCACGAGGACTGTGTCCCGGGCACCCTTGGAGCCACGGCAGCCCGCTGGGCACTCCATTCTAGTTCATCAGAGACGCCCCAAGGCAGTGACAAACAACACAGCGCCTCTGAGGGTCACCCCCAGTGGCCTTCCGGAAGAAAGGCACCCCTGGGTACAGCAGCTTTGAGCCAGTGGCTCGCGGTTCCCCTCCCCTCCGCGATGCCTGTTTCCTGAAAGCGAACTGCTCCTGCCCTCTGGTCTGCGGCCCCGGGCCAGAGGTCGGCGTTCAGGGCACAGGCAGGCCTCGCCAGTCACTGATTTCTTTTGTTTAAGCGAAACAAAACAAATCGCAAGCCCCACTCGGCCACGTAGGGCTGGGGCCCGCGGCCACAGCAGCTGCTCCCAAAGCACACAGAGGCGGCGCAGGGCCCCCTTCACCTGCAGGTCCTGGAGGAGCAGACGGAGTTGCGTCTAATACCGCCCAGTTCATCGCAGAAGGGCGGGGAAGCACGGTGGTTAAGACCTCGGGGAACCTGAGCTTCACCACCAGGGCCTGCTTCTCACCAGGGCCTGCTTCTCGCCAGGGCCCAGGGCCCGTCACTAGCTGGGGGACCTTGGCAGGAGCTTAACTTCTCCACGCCGCCATTTCCCCGGGGGAGCACACTCCCGCCGCATCAAGACCACCGAGTGGGGGACGTGGGGGGAGAGGCTGCTGGGGGCGCTGCCCGTCTGTGGAGCTCTGCACCGCGCCGCGCTTTCCTTCTCATAGCAAGGATGCCAGTTAGCCCTCAGTAACCCTGAGTCCCGACGGGAACGGTGAGAACACAGGCCACGACGTGGTCTATGCAGGCGCCAGCTGCTGGGCCTCTGGGGCTCCGATGTCAGGCTGGGGTCCTGGGGCAGAAGCCGAGGCGGTGGGGGCAGAAGAGCATGGCAGACTTCAGATTCAGGGAACTCCTCGAAAGTGCAGCCCCCGTAGCACTTTTGGAGCTGACCTGCCACCTAGCGGCCACAGCAGGAATAACGTCAGGCTTGGGCGGTTTGGGGGCTTGGCCATCCAACTTACTTAGGGAGGGGCTCCCGTGTCAAGGGGTGGCCTGCAAAGCCGGGGATCGGTGTGTGGGGGGGTAAGTTTTAGCCCCTCATGATCCCGGTCATTCCTCAAATCCACCCAAACAAAAATGAATAATTGCTGTCTTTTTAATGTTATGTAAAAGATGATTATTATTTGATCTGTAACTGTCACAGGCTTGCAGTTTGTTCCTCACACATTTGAATGCCGCATGGCCGCTCCCCCAGTCTATAACTCTTGGGTTCCTGCCTGGTTAGAGGCAGAGAACATAGAGAATTTCAGGGTTTATGAAAGATTTGAAAGGTGCGACCCTGGACCTGAAAGGTAGACGAGACAGGTGTACACAGAGCACTTGGTGTGTCTGGTGCATTTCAGCCCATAAATTTCTTGTTGCTTCCTCATCCTAATTTAGATTCTGAGTCCCTATTTCATCACCTGGTTGAGGGAACCTCACCCGAGGGATATGCTCAGGCTGAGCCTCTGGCAATGCTTGCCTGTCAGGGAAGCCCTCTGGCCACCTGGTGCAGTGCCTGCCCTTGTCGGTGAGCAGCCATTCTTCCCAGCTACTGGTAGGCTGAGGCAGGAGGATGGCAAGTTCGAGGCCCTATACATAGCAAGACCTAGTTTCAAAATATACAGTGGGGTGGGGATGTACCCAAGATGCAGAGCTGGGAGTGTGATTCAGTGGTACAGTGCTTGCCTAGCATGTCAGGTTCTGGGTTCTGTCTCTGGTGCTGTGAAAAGAGAAAGAAAAAGAAAAAGAAAAAGAAAGAAATAAAGAAAGAAAGAAGGAAGGAAGGAAGGAAGAAGAGAAGGGAGGGGAGAAGGGAGAGGAAAAGAGGAGAGGGAGGGGAGAGGAGAGCTGTGGGATGGATCAGGAAGTCTTCATTGTTCCCGTTTCTCAGGGGGAATCACTGAGGCTCACATCCCAGGTGGTGCTGGACCACAGCCAGGTGCCGGGTCTCTTGACCTCCCGCCCTGGGCTCCCTGCAGGTGATCTCTTGGGATTTGCTTCTGAGGGCACCTCCCTCATTTCCTCAGCCCCTGTCCTCTGCCCCTACCCACCACCCTGACACACCTGCTTTCTGCTCTGACATCTTCCTGGTGGCTCTTTCCTCTCTGCCCAGCGAGCCCACTACATTCTCAGTTTGTCTGTGTTGCTTTTCCTGAGGCCACCCAGAACTTGCCTGCCAGTGGTCCTTAAAGCAGGAGGCCCACTGCCCCACCCCCCAGGGCACGCCACCAGCAGCCCCAAGAGGCCCCGAACCAAGCCGGACTTTATTCATTATTCGCTCATGCCCAGCCCTGGCCATGGCATTTGCGTCCTCTTAGTCTTCTGCGCCACCATCCCTCTCGCAGAGACTTCTTTGCAGACTGCGCTTATTGCTATGACTTCCGCACTCTGAAGGAACTGGCCGAGAGGTGCGGGAATACGGAGGAGGCCCACAGAGCCTCCTGGCTCGTGGGGTGGGCAGGTGGGTGTTGGGCGGCTTAAGTTCAAATGAGACCATTTAGACGACTCTCATCTTGGCAGAATGTTGAATGTAGGTGAAGTTCAGCATTGGCCTGGGCTGCAGCACTGATTTACATGACTGGCCTGGGATTGGAGATTTAAACTTTAGAATGTGCACACTCTGACCCAGCCATGCTGGGTGCACCCCACAGACCTGTTTTAGAGGAATGCGTGAGCAAACACTGTGCATGGGGCTGTGTGGGGCTGCTGCTCATAGCAGCAAAATATTAGCTCCAATGCCTGTGAAAATGAGATGAACTTGTGGGCAGCTGTACTAAGCGGCAGTTAAAAAACAGAGATGGATATAAACGGAAAGGTCACCGAGATATGCTGTGAAGGCAAAGCAAGTTCAGAGGTTTGGTTCTATTTCTGAGTAAAAACTGCCTGTGCCCATGTGTGAAGCAATCTGTAATAAGAACATGTGTGTGGGCTGAGTCGATTTACCATGTGCCAAGCAGTGTTCTAAACACCTCACAGGCAGTAACTTGTTTGACCCTCAAAAACTCCTGCACTGTGGTCACCCTCAGTGGCCCCGTATCATGGATGAGGAAACGAGGCAGAGACTGACTTGCAACAGGAGTGGAGCCGGGGTTAGAACCTGGACAGTCTGGCCCCAGAGCCCATACTTTTAACCATTCTCTTTCCTGTACCCACAGGCACGTGGTTATGAGTATATGAAAATGCTCCCGTGCACTTGTTGCAGGAGCCCGTGCAGAGGCAGGGTGAGCTGGGGCGGTGGGAGACCTAAGAGGACCTTCATTTCCTTTTTTGCTATATGTCTCTGGATCCAGATCGTTATAAGGAGATAGATTTTTGTAACAAAAAAGGGAGAAGATTCATGTGGCAATAAACCTGTGATTCTGCTTTGCTAACAGAGTCGACGAAGCCTTTACAAATTCTGAGGGGCAATTGGAGGTGGCCCTGAGAGCCCTTACCTGGGGACCTGGGAATCCAGAGCCCAGTTTTGCCTCTCCTGACCCTGCCTGCACACCTGAGTGTTCCCTGGACTCGGCACCTGCTGGAACCTGGGCGCCTCCAGGACCCAGAGCTCTGCGACAGCGCTTGCTGTCCATCTTGGCCCTCTTGGCTGTGTCTGTTGGTATGGCCAGAGCCAGGTGAAACATCAGCAGCGCTGGCCGGGCACCCATGCACCCCAGTTACTCTTCTCACCTGGGCAGGGCCTGAGCAGCAGGTGCACCTCGTCCCTCTCCCTCGGGCGGAAGCGTCTGGCCCAGCCCCCGGGCATGACCAAGGCTCCAGCTTCATTACAGAAGGGAGCTGCAGATGAGCAGGAAGGTGAATGGGAGGAGGCCAAAGCAGAGGGGGCAGGTTCTCCCTCGCGGAACACAGTCTGGTGGCCCCAGGAACTCATGCCCACCCCAGGGCCCCTTGGGCAGCAGGGGAAAGGCCTGGGCCTGGGCTCACCTGAAGTTCACCATGCCCTTGGTGTCCTCCAGCTTCTTGATCAGCTCCCCAACTTGGTTCTGGCTCATAGGGATCTTGTTTTGCTGAGGGCATGGATGAGAATTTTACAGAGCGCTCTGCTCACCCCATCACCAGTGATGCCTGTAACACCTTTCTCCTCTCAGGACCATAGGTAGCAACTGAGAGCTCAGGGCAGACTGATCCCACCATGCAGAGGGGCTGCAGGAAGCCTCTGTCTGTGGGTATTTGCTGGACTCGAAAGGACTCCCCTTTCTGGGGAGCACTGGGGTTGGAGGATGTCGGGGTTGGGGGGAGCAGGTGGGCCCTGAGGTGGAGAGAAGCTCTCCTTTGCTCCCAGCTCTGAGTCCTGGCCAGGTCCTCTTGATCATGGCTCTGGGCACTGAGTGTCTTACCCATCCCTGCCTGGGCCACCCAGAACCCAGAATGTGCCCTCCTGGGCCCAGAACCCTCCTAGGATGCTCTGGTGATGGCCCTTCACGTGTGCATTTCAGGGGGCCTTCAGCACCTTTGTGGTGTGGGGGAGGGGAGGGTCATGCGGGATTTCAGGCAGGATGGGACCACGGCCAAAGGTGGGGTGCCTGGGCCTCCTGGGTCACTCCTGTCACTCTTGTTCTCCACTTCCCAGCAGCCAAACACCATAGGGAGAGAGCTGCAGGGTGAAGGATGTGTGGTATTTTGGGCAATCAGTGGCAGCGCTGGGGCACACAGAACAGGGAAGGACTTGGGCAGGGGCTGAGGGAGGGCTTAGGGTTTCCTCTGGATCAAGATAAAGGAGGTGAGCATCCACGGCCAGTCCTGGGAAGCTCAGTGAACGCCTGG